>JARFXV010001484.1:145000-206648 GCA_031761425.1 Cosmopolites sordidus | reverse complement strand
TATCTCTTGGCTACCCAGTTCAATTTTGTTTACTAATGGAAGTTGAGTTGACATGATTTCTGTTTTTTCAAATGAAATTTTCAAACCAATATTCTGAGCTATTTCCTGTAAAGATTTTATTTGTTGTTTTGTTTCCTGAATGTTATTGGCCAGAAGAGCTAGGTCATCAGCAAACCCTAGACAATTCAAATGTATGTTGTCCTTTTTGGTTCCAATTTTTATATTTTTTGGGTTGTTCTTGTACCATTCTCTCATTATATACTCCAGTGCACAGTTAAAAAGAAGAGGTGATAATCCGTCACCCTGTCTCAAACCAGTTTTTACCAAGAATGGTTCAGAAAGTTCTCCCCTGAACTTAATTTTAGAAATTGTATTAGTTAGAGTAAGTTCTATCAATTTGATCAGTTTTGGGTGAAGTCCAAAATTTTTAATAATGATGGTCTGTGGATGGAGTCGTATGCTTTCCTGAAATCTATAAACGTTATCCAAAGGGGGTTGTTTCGTTTTCTATAATATGCCATGACTAGCTTCAAAGTAATTATTTGTTCTGTGCAGCTTCTCCAGGGTCTGAAGCCTCCTTGGTATTCACCTAGCTCTTGATCTAGTTGTTGTTTAATCCGATTATATAGTATCTTAGAGAAAATCTTATATGTGCCGTCCAGTAAGGAAATACCTCTGTAGTTGTCTGGATTACTTCTATCACCTTTCTTATGAAGTGGGTTGATTATAGCTGTTGTCCATTGTTCCGGGAACTTTTCTGATATCCAAACCTTATTTAATATCATATGGAGGGAGGTCTAGGTTGTACTTCCGGCGTATTTCCACATCTCTGCAAAAACCTGGTCTTCACCACATGCTTTGTAGTTTTTCATTTCCTTAAGTGCTGTTTCAACTTCTTTTGCTGTAGGTGGGTTTATATTTTCCGGTTTAGTTTTTATAGGGGTCTGTGTATCAATAGATAAAAGTTCCTCAGGTTTATCACAGTTCAAGAGCTTGTTAAATGCTTCTGCCATGATCTCTGCATTTTCCTTATTATTATGTGCTGTTTTTCCATCCATATTTTTCAACAATAATGTAGGGGGGTTGTATTTTTGCAATTGTTTATCAAAGGCCTTGTAATAATCTCTCGAATTTGTTTTATAATAATTTTCCTCTATTGAGTTTATTAAATCTTTTTGATACTGTCGCTTAATTTTTTTAATGATTTTGGTGAATTCTTTTCTGACATTCTTGAGGTTAGTGGCGTTTTCTTTTGTTTTGTGAGTTTGAAATTTCAACCAAGCTTGATGTCTCTCCTCATGCATTTTGTCACAATCAGAGTTCCACCAGGCATGTCTCTTCCGCGGATTTAATGGGGCTAGATCTTTTGCATTCTGTTTAAGAATTGGTATTAGTTCTTCTAAATTGTCTGTTAGTCTTGTGGCTCCTGTTCTTTTCTGGTATTGGTCATTCTGGATTAACTGATGAGGGTCGTATGTCCTTTTCTCTCCCTCTGTGTTTTGTCTCTTCCTTCTTAAAGGGGTAAATTTAATCTTGATTTTTATTAAGTAATGATCTGAGCCGGTGTCCGTTCCTCTTAGAACTTTGACATTGTGGATTTCCTTGTGAAAGAACTTGTCCATGCATACGTGGTCCAGCTGCCATTCCCCTTTTGTCCAGTCAGGATGTTTCCAAGTTTTGAGTTTATTTGGTTTTCTTTTAAAATATGTAGACTTGGAGATGAGTCCATGCGTTCTACATATTTCGATGATTCTTTGGCCATTTCTATTAGTATACCTATGAGGAGCCCACTTTCCAACTACATCTCGATACTTCCTTTCTTTTCCCAATTGAGCGTTAAAGTCCCCTATAAGGATCTTGACATGATTCATATTTACTTTATTCATTGTCTGATCAAGGAGATCCCAGAAATTATCTACTTCTTGCATAGTTTTTGTTAGGAAGTTTTTTTCATTAGTGGGGGCATGGGCATTTATGATGGTGTAAAATTTGTTTGTGGTTTGTAAAGTTATAGTTGCAATTCTCGGTGAAATGGCTTTAAACTCAATTATGGAATCTATGATTTTCAAATTTACTATAAATCCTGTACCAAATTGGGGGCATTGCTTCATGACTCTTTGTCCTGGCCTC
Organism: Cosmopolites sordidus; assembly: GCA_031761425.1. Lineage (NCBI taxonomy): Eukaryota > Metazoa > Arthropoda > Insecta > Coleoptera > Curculionidae > Cosmopolites > Cosmopolites sordidus. The sequence continues at coordinate 204,518 of JARFXV010001484.1, read as the reverse complement.
CCATTGTAAATTCTATATCCTTGTGATTCAAACGGATCTTCTGTTGAATTTCTCATTTCTTGGAGCCCTGCTAGTAAAATGTTTTGCCTGTCTAATTCATCTGTGAAGTTCTTGAGTTTTCCGGTTTTCAGTAGAGAATTTATGTTATGTGTTGCGATGTAGTTAATATGCTTATGTTTGATTCTGAATACATGTGACTTCGAATGCTCCGATTCATTCTTGCCTTCTAGGTGACTACCCACCGAATCCGATGTAGTCTTCTCCTTCCTCGAGGGGTTGGACGGTGGAAATTTTTTCCTAAAAGACCTTTCCATATCTGACTGTCGAAGGTTATCAACCTATCAACCTTAAGTGGAGCAAGCTCCAAGTTACAACTACGGTTGTTAACCATAGAGGATATTTATTCAGCCGCCACTAACATGTGAAACAGACGCTGTTGGGTACCGCCACTAACATGTGGAACCGTCGTACCCTTTGGTGCTAGTTTTGGTCCGCCCTGGGTATTTTATTTCCCCAGTACCCACCATATCTGGTGAGCATTCCACTATCCGCAACCTGTGGAGGCGCCCGGTAGGAGACTAGCAAACTCCCGCAGGATATATATATATATATATATATATATATATATATATATATATATATATATATATATATATATGTATATATATATATATATATATATATATATATATATATATATATATATATATATATATATATATATATATATATATATATATATATATATATATATATATATATATATATATATATATATATATATATATATATATGTATATATATATATATATATATATATATATATATATATATATATATATATATATATATATTATGGTACTGTGATCATTGCTGGGATACTACTGCAAAGGTTGCCTGTAGTAGAGCAGCTAATACAGTAGCCAAAATGCAACCTAATACAATCTACAAAGAAAAATAGAAAATAATCTGAAAATAATTGTTATCCGCTTAGTATAGAAGAACGTTGGAAAAGTACATGTTGTGGGGGCGCAAAGTAAAGTGAAGAAGGATAAATATTTATACATGATGTCCCAAAAAATAATTAAATTTATTTCCTTATCGTATTTGGTTTATGAGACATCCCGTATATACATTCACACATTGCATCTTAAAAGTTTAACGGTGGTTTAAATGTTTCGTTTAAAGTCAAGAATTGTTCGGAGTCTTTTTAAAAATAAGCCATATTACCCATATTTTCGCCGACTTCTCGTCGGATAGCTTATAAATTGAGTTTTTTTACTTCTTTGGACTGCGCAAACGAGTAGACGAACAACTAATATATATATATATATATATATATATATATATATATATATATATATATATATATATATATATTATTATATATATATATTTAGCATGAAGCCGTCTCTTTTGAAGGCAGTACCTCTCGCTTCTCTAAACAAATTCGTATAACCGTAGCCTTCGTTCGCGAACGAAGTTCTTGAAACGAAGCGCCAAGCCATGCACTGGAAGAGCCCAGTTTTACCGAGATCCAAAAAAGCTCAAATGAGCAAATCAAAATTCAAAGCAATGATGATTGTTTTTTTCGATATTCATGGGATTGTGTACCTTTACTGGGTTCCTGAAGGTCCTGAAGGTCCTGAAGATCACGCTACTACCTTCGCGTTTTTGCTAAACTCTGTGAAAAAAATAAGGAAAAAGGGACCCGAATTATGGAAGGACAAGTTCATGGACAAATACATGGGTTCTCCACCAAGACAATCTGCCAGCTCATTCCGCAACGCTGTCAAGAGGTTTCTACCCAAGTACAGCATCCCAGTGTTAGACCATCTGCCTTATTCGCCGGATCTTGCGCCGTACGACTCCTATCTCTTTCCTAAGGTGAAATCTGCATTAAAAGGAACAAGATTTGAGTCCGTTGAAGCTGTGAAAGTGAAAATGGCATGCGTTCTGAAGGAACTGACAGAAGAAGACTTCTAGTACTGTTTCGAATAATGGAGGATTCGCACGGAGCGTTGTAGGGATATAGGAGGGGTATAAATTGAAGGTGTTAATAAGTAAATATGTATGAAATCAAAATAAAATGTTTTACAGGGTTAGCCTCGTTATTTAATAGTCACACCTCGTATATACAGTCACTTTGTATATAATACTGTATAAGAAAGAAAGTTATGTTAAATAGTACGTATTTTTACTTGCTAAGATAAAATTTGGAATTATTAAAGAACTTGTCGCGTAGGTGTAACCGCCTATTAATAAAAAAAAGACTGAATGTTTCAGACATATTTTAACGAATGAGAATACATTCTTGTAAACATCGTTCCGAACATTCGTCTACTGACTGCTTAAAATAATGTTCCCAGCAAAAATAACAACACTATACGTAATTATATTATTTTAATGGTAAAATTAGAAAATGCGTGGTGTTTTTCCTTCCAGACTTTTGTACGTGATCTCTTCGGAGTTATTAAGAAAAGTAAAAAATCTAAAAATAAAAACGTCCTCCGGCAGGGTTTTACGAGATTTTTCCTCGCCAGACGGCGAAGAAAAAAAAACCGAACAATCCCACCACATTATTATTAGTTTCCCAGTAATTAGCCGTCGTCAAATCACGAATCCGGAAATAAACCAACGCCAAATCCTACACGACAGACGACGAAAACGATAGAAACAGAAAAAAAACCTATAGATAGAAGCGAGAAAAAATACTGAAAACAAAAGAGGTTCGTTACGTCACGCACCGAAATAAGCCGAATAACTCCGAACGGTCGTAAATTCACGTGTGTTTATAAGAGATGTCACTGTCAATTTGACAGGTCGACGCGTACGGTGCTAAATCTATTTTTAAACGCGATGATTTTCGTTTGTTTTATCGCGGAAGGGGACTAGATGGGGAATTATTGAGAAATTAAATGTTAAATGAATGAGTCTCTTTTGTTTTTCCAGCGGATTCCGACGGCCGCTATTATTAAGCGAAGTTTACTTAGGCAACGAGTTTAAGCTTCTTGCGGTCGCTTATAGTCTCCCTTTGCCAATTAATGTCTGTCAACATTTTTCGTCCCTTTATTAATTCACTACTAAATCTTGTTTATTTAAAAAATAAATAGCAACCATGTTGTAAATGTATTCTTTCTTGGCCTGCAAGTTGCCTATCAACTATGCTCGATAATTTATTATTTTTAGGTATGAACTAATATTGACACTTGATAAGGTGACATATCATTCATAAAGTCATAATAAAAGGTAGGACACCCAATGTTTTTGCGTTTTTTATATTGTTCTTCAATAATTTAATTTAATCATATAATTTTCTTGAATATATATCTATATACGTATATGTATGTATATATATATATATATATATATATATATATATATATATATATATATATATATATATATATATATATATATATTCATTCTGCTACAGAGATATAGGGGTACAGGAGAAAACATATTTATGGATGGCAAATGTAATAAGCGTGAGAAAATGTACCATTACCTTTTTTTAGTGCGAAGCAACCATTGTTTATACCAGTTAATTCTTAGTTTGTCATTAGCAAATTGTGTTAAAGTTACTTTATTGATTTCATTATGCCTTCGTAATTCTTTCATCGTGAATATGCTGATATATTATTTGTTTATAGCTTTTGTAAATACAAGCGCAAATCGCGCAATCTTCGAATATCAGCGTCGTTTCCCGAATCGGATACTGCCAGATAGAACGGTTTTTAAACAAGTTTTTATTACTGCTGCAGAATCTGGTATGTTTCCAAGTGCGAGAATTGTATCTGACCGGCAATTGAAACTTGATCCTGAATAAAAAGAGGCAATCCTTGACATCGTTGAAAATGATCCAAGCGTAAGTACAAGGCGGTTTGCAAATATTTGCCAAATGACACAATTGTCTGCTTGGAGGACTCTTCATATGAATTATTTATATTAATTGCATTTTCAACCGTGTAACATTTGCAGGATGGTGATTCTGCGTGCAGTTTTGTAACTGGATAAATCAAAACGGAGATTATACAAGAATGTTCGGTTCACCGATGAAGCGAAGTTCACTCGTAATGGCATAAATAATCTTCATAATGAACATCAATGGTCCGATAAAAACCCTCACCCTACGGCTGAACATAATTTTCAACACCGATTTAGCATTAATGTGTGGTATGGTTTGCTAAAAGATGAATTAATCGGTTCATTCATATCGTTCATTCATTCGACGGTCATCGCACAGGAGAAGTTTATCGAAATTTTCTATAGAATCAGTTGTAAAACCTGTTAGAAAATGTTCCACTGACTATACGACAAAACATGTATTTTCAACATGATGGAGCCCCTGTACATTATAGCTTAGAAGCGAGAAATTTCTGAAACAACAACTTTCCAAACCTGTGAATTGGACGAGGCGGTCCGCATAATTGGCCAGCTATATCACTAGGTCTTAATCCTCTGGATTATTGTCTTTGGGTGGTGGTTAAATCTTTGGTATATGCAACTAAACTAGATGCATTACTTGAGATGCATTAATTGACCGTGTAGTAAATTCAGCAGCAGTTATAAGGAACAGACCCGAATGCATTCACAGAGCAACCCGAGCTGTTCATAAGAGAGCTGACAAGTGATTGGATGTAAATTGTCGACAAATGTTCACTTTGAATCATGTGATCAACCCAAAAGGGATTTGTCAGCACAATGCCCCATCACACACAGCGAAAACGGTCAGAGACACCATTTCTGTACGCTGGGAACTCCTGCCCCACCAGCCGAACTAACCAGACTTGGCCCCTTCCGACCACCATTTGTTTCCATCAACGTCTCACGCGCTTTCCATTAAACACTTCCAGAATTACAGAGATGTCCAAAAATGGCCTGATGACTAGACTACCTCAAAAGATAGTTCATATTTCAACATAATATAAAAATATTAATATTAATATATAAATATTTATTATTATTTTCTCTCAGAATACTGATGTTATATTTACTTTTAAAACCATGTCGTTAGTGATGATAAACCTTTTGCAAATTTAATTAAAAAAAACATTAGGCGTTTCATTTTCTTGTCGCATCGTATTTTATATATAAAAACTTCTGCCTCTTAAGTCTCAGAACAGTGCGACCCATCGGCCGTATCAAACGGACAGCGCGTTTCCACTTGGGAATAAACAAAACTGCTTTCCAATCTAGTGAAGCAATGTTAACGACACCTTTATAGTTATTCATTAACTGTATTTTCTTCCGGCTGACGTCCACTGAGTGTTACAACCATTTACAATATCGGGTACCAATAAAAATTAATGAATATGCAAAGGACTCTCGTCGAGTATCAATTTTTCAACGTGGGACGCTATAAAAATTCGGCTTCCACTTTTTTCTCGATGCTTCAACAGCTAATTTTATTACGCTTTGCCATTAGGAACAATTATCGTTAGACGTTATTTGTGAGTCAAGGCGAGCGTGTGTTTTTCTTTAGATTTTCGTATCAGGTAAATTGGTTGGTTTCGAAACAAACTGAAATTGTTACACTATTATACTTTTTTTTTAGATTTTGCTGACTAGTAATACATGGATACGTACTTAAAGCTTTCTGTGATGGCGATAAATGCCTGGTCATTACACGATTATATTATGCTTTTGTTATGTTGCAAGACTTACCACAGTTAAGATATTTTCTATGTTCAATATTTTATAATTGAAGAGGCTAACTAACAATTCGGAAATAATCTTATATAATTTTCCTAAAAGAAAAATCTTAATATTTCTTGTTTGTTAATGAATGGACCAAAATGTTAGATACATCCATAGTTTTAAAAGAAACTTAAAAATAAGAAAACATAATCAAACAACATTTTAATACTTTCTGGTCTTTTTACGACCTTTTTTTTAATCAAAAATTTATTTTTGGTAATGAATCAAACAACTGTTTTATTGTTTGTTGTGAAATTTTTTCTTATAAAGTCTGAATAGCACTTTTCAAATCCTCCATATTTGTAAATTGTCGCCAGTCACTATAAACTTGACTTGAAAGCATCCTTCAGAGATTTTCAGTGATATTCAAATCTGGACGGACAGCAGGCTAGTCTAATTTTAATATAATATTTCGCTCGAGCCAATGTAATGCCTTGGTGAATCATTAAAAATAACTTTTATTGTTCTAATAAATTTTTATTTAGTTAACTTGTTGAGCGAGAAACATAGAATTATCTTTTTTTTGTAGGCACTCATTTCCACTCATTTCCCGTCTCGGAAATGTTTGTCTTCCTTCCTGGGATCAAAAAAAAAAAAATAAAAAAAAAAAAACATCAGGCCCATCCAAATTGATTTTTCTTCAAGTCTATTTAGATTAATTTGTGATGAGTAATTTAATGCTGGTTATTTTAAATGTTTGTATTTCAATATTTTCAGATATTTTAAATAAAGTGTCGGCATTCCTAACTCTGGTTTCCACATTAACATTCTCAGAAATTGCTCTTGTAATATTACAGGAAGTCCCGCAATTTTCACAATGAGTTTTTCTTTTCTTGACATTGAGTAGGTTGACTTCCAGTTGAACAATGAGTTCCGGTGATCTCGCCAAACCGAATCAATTTTCCAAATTCTATGAAAACCTTCGTTTTAATCGGCATCCAATATCTATGTAACTCACTATGTCTACGTGTAACGAAAAAAATTATGTGTTTTATTTCTTCTAAAAAACGTTAATTAATTAACGTTAACGTTAATAAATTTTTATTTTTTTTCTATATAAATCCATAAGATTAATCTGGATAAAACCTTTAGATGATTATATTAAATATAAAAACACTAAAAAAAATAATAAAACACTCACAGAGGATTTAGCTGTCCTTAATTCTTACTTTCAAAAATGGCGAATAAAGCTCAGTGTCGGTAAGACTGAAGTATATGCATTCCATTATAACAACACGCGAGTTAAGGCTGAACTCCAGGTGCAATTTGACAACAAGACTCTCTGTCATAACAAGTACCCCAAATATCTTGGAATAAGGCTCGATCGCACCATATCGTATAAAAAACATCTTGAAATACATCTGCCAAGGTAAAAACACGAACCAATATCATTCAAAAACTGTGTGGTATAATCTGCGGGACTTTAATGGAGACTTTGCGTACATTATCTCTCGCACTGGTTTTATTATCTGCAGAATGATGTGCCTTAGTGTGGTTGAACTGTTATTATATCAAACTAATTGATATGCAACTTAACAAAAACTATGGGCATAATCACTGGAACAAACAATCAACAATAATTACTAAGTAATATCTACCCACCTCCGATACGTAGAATCGATGCCCTGCTCCGAGAATACAGCATTATACAAGAGAACCTGGAACCTATCCTACGATAAAATAGGCTTTGATCAAGAAACCTGCCACTACTGTATGCTGAACAGCTTGTCACAGGTAACACCGTAATTAGAAATTGTTGGAACCAAAATTGCAGAAACATTGAAAATCGCCAAGGGCGGGAATGGTTTGAGATATACAACTGTGATACTTCGAGCACCGAACTGAACAGAAAACTGTTAGTCAAACTAAACAGAATCCGCACTGAATATGATCGGTGTGCTCAGTCACTCTATAAATGGGGTATTTAGGAGTCTCCGAGGTGTGATTGTGGAGCTCTGAAATAATCCATCAGATATATTAGTGGGGAGCGTCCCCTACGATCCTATCAGTGCAGCAGGAATAATTTCATCAGGGCCGATGCTGCAGCGATGGAATAGATCGGAAATCTAGATATTAATGTTTGCTTCGTCTAAGTGCTGTATATGCATTTTTTTCTTGATTTTCTTTTCTTTTGTACGCATTCATTGGCCTATATGTGTATATGATGAATGGTGCCATTCGAATAAATAAATAAAATAAATAAAACACACACACACACACACACACACACACACATATATATATATATATATATATATATATATATATATATATATATATATATATATATATATATATATATATATATATATATATATATCGATAAAAGAACACTTTCTACCATATGTGGGGGAACTCTCCGAACACTGCTTAAAGAATGCATATTTTTCCTTCAACCAGCAGATCTACAGACAGACCGACGGTGCCCCAATGAGATCATCTTTATCACCCGTTATAGCCAACGTGTTCATGACCGACTTCGAAACAAAGACATTGGCCAACGCTCGTTTAAAACCTAAACTTTGGAAACGTAACGTGGATGATATCTTTATAATATGGCCTCATATTATAACTCTAAACAACTTCCAAACCCAGTTAAACGAAATTCACTCCAGACACACAGTTCACTCTGGAAGTCAAATGGGATAGAAAACTGCCGTTTGTGGATTTCCTCATTCCAAGGAAACTTTCTGGAACCCTCGAATACACAGTGTATAAAAAACCAACTCACACCGATCGATACCTCAACGCTAAATCCCATCATCATCCTTCTCAAATCCAAGCAGTAGCAAACACCTTGATTTCCAGATCCTTCCGACTGACACTACCAGATACACGAAGCTAAGAACTACCAAAAATGTCCACAGCCCTTCGACAAAATCGATAATCAGAAAATTGTATCAGGAAGGCCATTCGCCGTCAGGAAACCCAAACACGACAAACAATACAGGATCATGAACCAAATACACTAAAGGTCCTGCTACCATACGTAAAAGGAATCACAGATAGGGTAGGCAAACTACTAAAGAAACATAAGATCAGAACAATCTACAAGCCGCACAAAACTATCGCAAACATCCTAAAAAGCCCCAAGGACAAAGTTAGACTGGAAAATCATGGGGTGTACAGTATATTTTGTTCCGACTGCAACAGAACATACATAGGACAAACAAACAGACGAATATCGGTCAGAATACAAGAACATAAAAACAATTTAAAAAGTAAACAAACCATTTCCGCTCTGTTCCAGCATCATCTACAAACAGGACATAAAATCAATTTTGAAGGAGCCAAAGAAATAGCGAATATTGAAAACTACAAGGTCCGAACAATCAGAGAAGCCCCGAGAGAAATAGAAGAAAGAGGTGAGCTAAATACGCGAAACGACGCTGGCAACATTTCAAAAGCATAGAAATCCCTTCTGAAAACAGAAGAAACGCGACAACGTGGCGGCGAGGTAGAAAAATCAATAAACGGACGCCCGACAGCATTGCCGAGCACCGCAAATAGTCCCGAACTACCCCGATATAATCTGCGCAGTCGCCGGCAGGCTATAAAGGTGAGCGCAACGACACGAGCACGTCAGTTTGAGTCTTCAGTCGAAGCGGGCACTTGACTTGAAAATGCCAAATGAGATTAGGCGAAACATCGGTTCTCTTCACAGAATCAACGGATCGACACCCGAAATGATTTTGAAACATTAATATATATATATATATATATATATTCAAACAGGTTTTAATCTCGAATTGTTGGGGGCTTAACAGTGTTAAAAAGAATGTTGTTAAAAGAATTTTCAATGACATTGTTTCGGAAAACGGATGTCATGGGTAGTTAAATTTGGCAAATACAGTGAATGGTCAATGATTAAAATGCATTTTCAAAACCAAAATGAAAATAAGTTGATTATTGTACGAGTATGAACAATCATTCATTAGGATTCTGATTCTTTGATTGGGATTGACTGACTCGCGATTGTTCATTCAGTGAATGAACTCAGAATGTCGTCAGAAGTCATGAAAACTACGGAATATGGTGTTGATGTGCGACTACTTGTAGCTATGACGCGTCTAAACAAATTAATAAGACTGGTGCCTCGCATTAGATCTGGCAACACTCTTGGCCTACACATTGGATGGAAGCAGTAGTCGGAAATCACTAGCAATGGTGCGCTATCAAGATTTGTTTCAGGCCTAGGCACAGTTCTACGGAAAGTCTTGCAAAAGTTCAACATGCCTATGGAATACCATTTGATACTCAATTAACATGAGAGCTAGCCAAGATTTTGACGAAAGTAGATATTAAGGGAGTTTATAAACCATACAATAAGTTAAAACGAGTCCTGGATAATCCAAAGGATATATATAATCCAAAGGATAATAATAGACCAACATAAAAATCACGCATTTATAAAATTGTCATTGAAGGTATACTGGACAAACTAAAAGATCTATATTAACCAGATATGAAAAAATATATATTTCCCCTATTAGATATGTTAGAAATAAGAAATCCTGTATTGATCAACAAGCCTGGAGTGCTTGTTGATCAAGACCATAACAATAATATTAGTAACTTAAGACTAGTAAAAAGTAAAAAATAAAAATACCATGAACTGGTTTAAAGGATCAGGCAATTTTTTGAGTTATTGATATAACGCTTGCGCTTACACGCTTCTTCAGTCACGCTTCAGATGCTGCAATTCAGATAAAAATAACATAGTTTCGGTTTAGAATTAGATTGAATCATCTCCTGATGATGCAAATATGGTTAGCGAAACGTGAGTCGGTAAGTTTAATAAAAAAAGTGATTAGGTGTTTAGCAGAAAATATCTTCGAGATTGGTATTTTCATGTTTCAATATCATTTTTTATATCAGTATTTGTCGTGTTTTTTGTGGGCTACATTATAGGGTAAATAAAGTTATTTAATGTAGATTTTTGTTCAAAATACAAGAATACTTACTTAAACTTTTCGAAATTGCGATGTACACGTAGTGATTATCTATTTCTATTATCGCTGGTAATTAACGTTCATTATATTGTGAAATGTGGCAGCATGTATAATTATTTGCAAGTTTCATTTCGGTTAAGGTTTTCTTTCAATTTAGATAATACTTTCTATAAACACTTAATACTATATCTGTTGCTCCACATTAAATATCATGACAAGTGTGAATAAATCATTAGGCAATTATTGAGATGACACTTTTAACTAATAAACCTATTCGTTTCTAATAATTACTTGGAAATAAAAAGTTAATAATTATAAAAAACTGTACTAGATAATCGTAATGAATACATACATTAAACAAGTATCCAAACTAGTTCATCTAGACCTTCTTAATTACATTTAAATCATTTTCTGGTTTAAGATTTATTTTAAGTACTAACCTAAAAACTTTCACCATTTAGCGTTTGACATTTGCATCAATTACAATAAGAAATACTCAATGATTTTCCGAACCTATACGTAAGTAAAAAAAAAAGTCAACATGTTGCAAAGGTGATAATCTGATGGCACCAATTCTGGGAAATAGGTTGGACGTGGAAGCACTTCTCATTTGAATTCTCACAGTACTTCCTTCACAAATCTTGCAATGTCGGGTCTAGATATTTCCTATATTGTTAGGTCCTCAACTTAACATTTGGCCATAATGTTTCATCGACTGCCGAATCTATCCCTAATTCCAATTCGAAATTTATTCTCGCCAGAGTTATTTTAAAGCGCTATCTATCAGCTTCAAAATGAGGTCTAATATACGAACCTACTGTGAATATATCAAAGCAATATTTGGTACACTGATTTATTTTCGCTCTTCATCTGAGAGCAAAATACACTGAGTAAAGTCACGACGTGATTTCTGTGGCTTTATGCTGTTTCCTACAGTACTTGTATGTGTTGATTGTTACACGTATTGTAAAAATGCACATTTAGATCTGGTTCTCGGAATTTTGCGTCTACTCCACCAAAATCACTCAAGATTTACTAGAAACTTTCATTTTCAACCCCAAAAAGTTCTGTCATCAAGAAAAGCGAGCGCCAAATTCTACAGAAAGACTACGAGAGGAAAAACCACAAAGGCATCGTCATATATTCTTGGTCGTCGCAGTTAACTGATGCAAATTCCATTATGAATGTATGAACGTATATCAAGTATAAGTTTCGAGGAAGAAACCATTCACTTTGAAGCTGGTTTTTATAATTAAATTACAAAAACTCCTGCAAATTACAATATATTAACGCGTACATTAGCATTCTGATCTGCTTTGCACCAACACAAATATTAAACTAGATCGAAAGGTTTAGTACTCTTGAGCCTTCAGACCTGTTTCGTATTGACATGGTGAAGAAGTCGATGTTCGAGACTATTGGAGAATTTCGAGACGTCAGTAACATAAGGTCAAGTTCCATTAAGGCATGCCTCGATGATGCCAGTATGCTCATCTTACTGAATTGACTCTACATCAGAATTGAGAGGAAAGTATAGCTCTATATAGCTTAATTGTATCAGCTTGAATCAAAAGGTGTTAGGGAAGTAGTAACAAGGAACCGACATATTGGTTTGTTATTGCTGGTTTCATATCGAATAACACCGCAATTTTGTGAATGACTAGAAATAGAGTCTATAAATATTCTATCTATAAATATTCCAACTCATTATCTAAACTGATGAACTAAATGTCTAAAACTTTTAAAAACCAGTTTATTACATAAAATATAACACTTTCTTTTTATTATCGAAATTCCTACAATAGATATATTATATTAATGGATAAAATACATTATATTAATGGAAAATGACAATATATTTTTTTATAAGATGGTTTATTTTTAAAAATATATTTTTTATATACCAGGGAATATTATTAAGTATGCTTATGTGCGTAGTTCCAACAGAAATGTTAAAATCATTTTGAAAAAGTACCTGGTTGTGGGCCGGCGAGTGATATGGAAAAAATACCTACTCACTGAGCGCATGCAGTTTGAACTCAATCCAAGCCAAATGTATCTGGTTGTTCAGAAAATTCATAGACATTTTCCGCTAATTCTTTTATGACCAAAAATCTGTGTTGAATTAGTAATGTTTCTTTGCATAGTATTAATGCATGTGGTATTTGTAAAGTTTATGTTCAGATTCGCTTCGATTTACCTTCAAGTTGGTCAAATTGAATCAAAACTAAAAATGTATGTTGATAAATCGGTCCATAAAATCGGCAAGAACTTTAAACAAAAAACGAGATGTGTACAATTTACGGAGAGAGTTCTGTAGACCATAGTGCAAAAGTGACTCGATCGATTGAGGAGCGAATATTTTGACCTGAAATAGCAGCATGACCGTTTTTCAAGCACTGATGTCGAAGAAATAAAGGCCATAATTGCCGAAGATCCACACAACACGGTCTGTGATATAGAAAACAAGTTACATATTAGCAAATTCAGCGTTTTTAAGTATGTTAAAAAAAATGATTACATCTGCCGATAGGATGTGTGGATGGACTTAGTGAACGAAATCTACCGGATCGAACCTCTTCGTACAATTCTTTGCTGAAAGAAATCCCAATTACAGTTACGAATGATAACTGATATTGAAAACTTTATTATGTTCAACAACGTAAGTCAAAAAGATCATGGGAGTTGTCAGAATTCGCGGTTTTACGTACAGCGAATGACGACCTTCATTCGAAGAAAATTTTGCTTTGCGTTTGGTGGGGTTGAAACTAACCCATACACTTTGAACTTCTTCCACGAAACCAAACGATCACCAATAATCGCTACTATTCACAATTAGATCGTTTGAACACAACAATTGAAAGAAAATGGACCTGATAAAAATTGTTGAACGATTAAATTGTGACGTTTAATCCCATCCAGCTTATTCACCGCTTATCGCACCCTTAAACTACCATCTTTTCCGCTTCCTCCGAAATTGTTTATATGGAATGTCTTTTAAAATGGAACAAGAGGTAAAGAACAACTTATTGGAATTTTATGGAAATAAAAATGCTAATCTTTTCCAAAAGACATTAAGGACCTACCACAATAGATAGATAGATAGATAAAGATTTATTTGGCCCAATTAAACATACATTTGTAACTGCCATGTTGACACGGAACATTGTGAACATAAAATAATAAATATAATAAATAAAATAAATAATACTTACAAAAATAATAAAAAAGAAAATAAACTCAAACAATCAATAACATTTTTCCACTAATAATGAATACAATTTTAATATAAAATATACAAATGTTTTATTTAGCTATATCTGTCCATATCACTAAAAAATGAATAATACGCTTTTTTAAACAAGTATTTCTTTAGGCTTTTATTTGCTACAATTTTGGACTTTAACCGGACCGGAAATTTAGAGGAAAACTGTTGTATATTTTTAGAATCATAAAGTTAACATTTTTTTGAATATAACTAAAATTATATGTTTATGGTAAAAGATCGGATTTATGTGGTGTCCCATACTCATGTTCATTTTGGAATTACTCAAAAAGTTCTTTGTTGTTAGATTTACAAACATAAAAGAATCATAAATATACATGCTTACCAAAGTGAAAATCCTTTTTTTAACAAAGATATCCCTACAACTATCATTATAACTCAATTTAAAAATTGCTCGAATACATCTTTTTTGAAGCTGAAATTTTCTATGCATATCAGGTGAGTTTCCCCAAAAAATCAATCCGTATCCTATCCTAGACCGAACGAATGCGTAATACGCCGAAATTGCGGCATCTATCCCTACATTTTTGGAAATAATTCTCAAGCCATATGAATATCTTGATATATCTAAAGCAAATTTTTCAATATGGGCCCTCCAATCCAATCTCCGGTCAATCACTCATCCAAGTACTGAGGCACATTCTGTCGTTTTAAATACACTGTTGTAAACAAAATTGAGGTCATTGCTTTTGCAATTCATTCAAAATGAGATCGTGAGCAGAAAAATACTGATCAAGAACCTCGCACTCCCTATATACACTTGCCCGTACATCCTCAATGCTCCCCTCACTAAATATAAGCTTCAGATCATCTGCATACATAACTGTTTGTTCACTCAACACATTAGTGATATCATTAATATATAGTACAAACAACAATGGGCCCAAAACCGAACCCTACAGAACACCCTTGGTAACATGTACTCTCTCTGATAGAAAGGCCCTGCCATCAATATCCCTTATTAATACCTGTTGCGTACGATTTTTCAAATACGATTTCATCAGTTTTAAAGCATTGTTTCTTATGCCATAGTTACTCAATTTGGTATACAGTACTTCATGGTTAACACCATCAAAAGCTTTAAACAAATCAATGCACATTGTCATCGTGGTTCTTTTAGCATTTAATGAATTGGATATATATGTGATGGCCTAAAAAATTGCCGTAGTCGTTGATTTTTCTTTTCTGAAGCCATTTTGGTTATCACTAATTATATAGTACTTTTCTAAAAATCCTATCAATCTTTTATAACATGCCTTCTCTAATATTTTATTAACGTTGTTTAGTAACGCTATAGGTCTGTAGTTTTTTTCTTCATCTGATTTGCCATTTTTGTAAAGGGTATTAAGAGGTTTCGAATATTGGGAATCACTACTCTCGGAATGGGGACGTAAATTGTCCACCAAGGTCATGCGACTTGACGTCGCTAGACTATTTTTTGTGGGGCTATGTGAAGAGCAAAGCTTACGAAAATAATCCGCAAACCGTTCAACAGTTGAAAGAAGAAATTAGGCAAATAATTCGTGACATAACTCCGCAAATGTGTTCAGCAGTAATCGAGGATTTCAACAAAAGAATTGTGAGCTGCCAGAGAAGTCGTGGCGGTCATTTGACAGATGTTGTATTCCACGTATAATTGTACACTATCCAGCTTTGCACTGCCATAAATAACTTTCAGGTATGTTATGAAACGTTTCTTTTATTCGTTACCAACATTCGAAACCTCTTAATGGAATACCCGTTATATTGGTTTTATAAGCGCATTTTTCAATAAATCAGGATATGCACCAGTGGAAACACAGAGGTTCACAATAAAAGATAACGGTCTAGATATATACTTGATAATCTCTTTAATTATTTGTGTTGGAAGATTGTCATGACCGACTGATTTTTTATTCTTTAATTCATTTATTATTTTCGAAACCTCATGCCAATCCGTAGGTGCCAAATATATTGTCTGAGCTACCGAAGAAACTGAATCATTGCAGGCTGTAATCGGACTCATATCCAAACATGAACCCACAAAATAATTATTTAGACTATTAACGGTCTTAACAAACACTCCAATACACACTTATTTTGCTTACTTTCATCTGTTATTTTTTTTACCAATTTCCAAGTAGCAGGCACTTTATTTTCAGATCTAGATTTAAATTCTTTATTCGACATTTTTTTTGCTTTCCCAATTACTTGTTTCGGTATGTTACAGTATGTTTTATAATATTGTTTAGAAATTTGCCCCTTTATTGTTCTGTAATAGAGCACACGTTTATGATTACAAGACACCCGTATACCTCTCGTGATCCAACAATTAGTGGTTTTAGGGCGTGGAAACTTTTTTAAAACAAAAATAGCACTAAACAAATTTAAAACCGATGTAATAAATGCATTATATGCTTCATTACTTGTTCTAGAATCATATACTCTAGACCAATCCACATTTGCAATTTCGTTTTTATAGAACAAAACCTTATTCTCTGGATAAACTCGTTTATATACATAATTTAGTTGCTGTTTATTACTCCACAATTCCGGAATAACAACTATCTACGCATAATGGTCAGAGAGTGCCAGGTTCCAAACATAACCAGATACCCTCAAGCACGTTTTACAAAATATATTATCTATCAAACTAGAGATTCACTAGATTCACGAGTTGCTTCAAAAATAGATTGACACAAATTGTAGCTATAAAATATATCTAAGCGTTTCTTTACACGGCAGTTATGCTTATCAAAAAAATTTAAATTAAAATCCCCCGCAACAATGATACCATATTTAGAGTAACGTATATGCAGATAATCGAGCACCCGCTCAATGGCATCCAAAAAAATATCATAAGAACCATCTCCCCGACGATACACGCACACAATCACCACCTTGTAAGCATCATCCAAAGCAATATATACGCAATATATAGCAATAGCAATATAGCAAAAATAAAGCAAAGCAATATATCCTACGAATTTTTGAACAATCCAATGGCTTATTCACGGACTAGCGGTGGCCTTTAATTAAATACCCTATATTCAATTAAAGATCACTACATAATTCCAAGATGGCCATTTTGAAAAGACAGTACAGAAAAAAGATAAAATAAAGTTCTGCACGATCATTAAACATAACATGGCTACAGGGAGTCCGCTAGGAAAGTTATTCACCACTGCGTTAAGTCCAGCAAAAGAGTGTCAATAGAAAACTCTAGATTTAAATATAGGTTCTATTTTAAAGAATCCTCACTGGAGTAACACTCCTACAGGTTATGTATTTGTGTCATACTAAATAGTTATTGCTTATTAGCATTCTCTATTATCATTAAAGGCATTAAAAGCTTGCTGGTGCTTTGGCGAATGAAGGAATGACAAACAATGACAACCATTTTTAAATTATCTCAATTTTTCGAAAATGTAGTTTTATTTTCAACACCCTATATCTTTTTAATGACTAACATTTGCCAACCCATTTATTGACTAGTTCCTCTTATTTTGATCTCTACTATCACCAGTTGCTCTATGGCAGATATGTTATGGGACACCTTGTGTGTATATATATACATATATATATATATATATATATATATATATATATATATATATATATATATATATATATATATATATATATATATATATATATATATATATACCAGGTGTCCCATTAAGGATGGATCGCGGCCGTATCTTGAAAATTATTATTCCACAGATTTGTGGAAAAAAAAATTGTACTAAAAATGATCATGAGAAATTCACCAAAAATATTTTTAAGCTTCTAAAACGACCGCAAGAGGGCGTGACGAGCTAAACATTTTTAAAAATCTTTTTTTTTGTGTATTTTCAAGTGTTAACCGAGTAAGAAAAATTCTCAGTTATAATTAGCAAACTGTCTCCTACAACTTTGTTTTATGACATTTTGTCGTAACTTCGTGAATAAAGAAGTGGGGGGGGTTAATTTTTACCGTAATATTAAGTTAAAAATTGGTCTTAATATTTAGGTCGCAATCGCAACCGCAACAATTTTATTTAAAACATCATAAATGTTCTAATCCTGACCTTGATAATATTTTCTAATTTAATTACATAAGCGGAAAAAATGCCTTTCCCCAATAGTTGCATTTTCTCTTTTGTGATGCTTAAATACTACTTGACAGAATATTGAAATCAGTCATTAATAAATATACCTACTCTTTCTTTTAAACTAAATGAATGGATGAATGAAATTATGCGTTTTCGGGTTTCCAAATAAACGCATGCAATCCTTAGGTACATTACACAAAGAGTGTAAGAAGGGAACCATGGAAACAAACAAAAACAGTCAAATTAACTTGTCAGTTTTGAAATGCATTACATTTTCAACATTGCATTTACTGATTATTAATAATTATTATAATAATGTCTAACAATGCCTTTTACGAATAACAAGGCCTATGACATGTCGGCGGTGTATTTCCTCCAATGTTTGGAAAATGCATGTATTGCAGAGCGGCAATATGCAAATCAATATCCCGAAAGAAGGCATTATTCGAAGAACGTGTTTACACGTCTAGCAAGAGGCTTACGAGAAACAGGAATTGTGCATCCAGATCCAGTCCGCACCAGGTTA
The DNA here is from genome assembly GCA_031761425.1 of Cosmopolites sordidus. NCBI lineage: Eukaryota > Metazoa > Arthropoda > Insecta > Coleoptera > Curculionidae > Cosmopolites > Cosmopolites sordidus. The sequence goes on along the minus strand of JARFXV010001484.1, from coordinate 185,981 downwards.
CGTTCGATTCGTAATGGAGATAATGTCGTAAATGTTCTGGCTTATGTTGAAACCAACCCCCATTTAAGTATCAGACAAATATCTGAAGAATTAGGTGTTAGCAAGACATCCGTTCATCGAATCGTAAGAGATAACAAGCTGCACCCCTATCATGTTGTCTTACACCAAGCACTTTTGGATAACGATTTTGACAGACGGTTAGACTATTGCCACTGGGTAAAAAATATATGTAGTGGAAATAAACAATTCTTAAAACGCATATTATGGAGTGATGAAGCTACTTTTAGCAGTGATGGAGGCGTTAACTTACATAATATGCACTACTGGGCAGTTGCTAATCCACACTGGATGTTAGAAATCAACCACCAAAATAGATGGAGTGTGAACGTATGGTGTGGTGTTTTGGGAGACAAAATTATTGGTCCCTTTATTTTTAATAGACATTTGAATAGTGAAACAAATTTAAATTTTTTACAAAATGGACTGTCAGAACTAATGGAAGATGTTTCGTTGGAAACAAGAAGACAAATGTGGTACCAGCATGATGGATGCCCTGCCCACTTCTCGCAGGTGGTTCGAAACTTCTTGGATGCTTCGTTTCCAAATCGTTGGATAGGACGGGGTAGTTTATTTTCGTGGCCGACGCGCTCACCGGATTTGACAGTCGTCGATTTTTACTTGTGGGGAAGACTAAAAGACATTGTTTTTCAAACTCGTCCTACCACACGAGAAAACATGACTGAAAGAATTAAAAATTCAATAACCAGCGTTTCAAGAACGGAAATTGAAGCTGCCGTTTTTAGTACTCGTCGAAAAATAAATCTTTGCATTTTTAAGGATGGAAGGCATTTTGAACATTTAGAAAGGCGTTAAAGTTCAGATTCTGTTAATTATTCGACTGTTGTGCTGTTAATTTTATTTGACTGTTGTTATTATTATTATCTTCGTTGTTAAACACGCTCCAAATTAATATGACAAAAAGAATTTGGACCAGTCCTAAGCCTGGGTAAAGTGTGAAGGAAGGAAAACATTAGGTTAATATTTTTTTAACTTAATGCAGGTAGTAGTGAAATAATAACTGATTTTTTCAGAAAAATCGAAATATCTCGACATGTCAAAGATATCGATTTCGGGTTTTCACTGGATGATTCCTCTTTAAATTACCTTTCTAGCCATGTAATAAAAGCTGTACCATTCCATTTGAAAAAACTGAACAAAACTTCAAAAAAACTATTGTTGAATGTAACGTCGCGGTTTCATTTATAAACTAAATAATGTATCTCCCAGATTATGTGATTGTCAGTAGAAACAAATCGCGCGACAATGAATTTGCATAATCGTTCAAGAAGACAAACAAATAAATTTTAACTTTGTTTACACATGTCCAATGGTTTTGCACAAATTTACAAAATGATCACAAAGTAATTTATTGAAATTTGGACCGGACTGTTTATTGGTAAACCTCTTCGAGTTTAGTGTTTCACACCGAATAGAAGAATCGAATTACAAAACACGCTATAATTTCTAACTTAACAAGAGAAATTATATTAAAATTTTCTCAGATGCACAATCATACCAACATAAAAACAAATGATTATATTGATACGTAAAACGCGCGAATTTTTAAATTACATTTTCATCATAGTAGTAAGAATATTTTTTTGTGGGCTAAACTAAAGATATATTAATAATCCTCTTATAATTTATAAATTTCGTTGAGTAAATCCTTCTAAAATATATTTAAATCTTTATTAACTAGGAAAACATCTGGATACTGATTCGTTCTGGACCATTGCCCACAAAACGAGAACACAATAACCATTATGCTGTCAGTCTCAATGTAATATTAATTCTGTATTTTTCACAACTATCGCGTGAGAATTAGGTTGTTATTGTATGCTCGGAGCCGGACTGGTGGTTTATTGCAACGCGGATTAATATCTGACGACTCTGGTGTTAAGCCTTGTGACGGGAAAAATATTTTTGTTGATGATACAAATAGAAAATTGGCTTCGTCTATAGACAGGGATTGTTTCTGGATCGATGCCCAACAAATGAAAAAGCAGTTTCACAAAATTTGACTCCGCCCTGTTAAAATTTAAATATACAGTGACTTCAGAAGTATTCGTGCTACCAGGTGGCCCAAATCGAAAGCCGGATTGAAATTTCGTGTGTGTTTTTTTGTTTTGCAGTTGGTATTTTGAGAAGTGGCTTGCACATGTTACCCTATAAGACATCGTTTCTCAACCTATGAGTCGCGATCCCTAGGGTGATCCCTAGGTGTCGCGTTCAGAAATATGGGGGTGGCAATGTGCTCAAAAAATAAGATCCATATACGAAACTTTCTTTCTTTCTTTTATTAAAGTATTTTTAATTTAAAAACAAATGTTAGAACATTAAATATTACCAGGTAATAACGATATAATAAAGTAAACGTAAATAAAGTAATGCCAAAGTTTGGCTATTACTTTATTTATTGGAGGCGATCAATGTTTTCAAAGCTGTCGTTACCCGGCTTCCGTATTCATATCGTTATACAAGTTTTCCTGACTTCAGTATTGAAAAGCAGCGAGTTGTATTTGGCAACCATTTCTTTGCACAATATAGAAAACAATTTAGTCTGCAATGGTCGGCTTTTAATAAAATAAACAATTTTTACGGCTTCTGACAAAATATTTTGTAAATTATCTGGCTTGTTCTTTGTAGCAAACGCATTTCTGGGAAGAAAGCAGTGCGTTCAGTCCATATGTGGCATAAAGACTTTTAATTAACACGCTTTTATTAGCTTCACCTGCATCTATCTTCACTGTATTACTTCAAAACATCAGATTAAATTGAAACTTTGCACGCTTATCAAGGACCGATGAGAATACAATAATTTAATAAGTTCGTCCCATAATCCTGAACAGGGTCGTCAGGATCAAGGATTTGCTTTCGGATTCGGACAGGGAGACATGGTTGCAATGGCCAAGGAAGGCGATAGGCGGGCAAATTACCCACTCCCGCCACTGGTAGGTAGTGACGAAAAATAAATAATAGTTTAAAAAACTAAAAAAACACACTTTTCTAACAGATCGAACTAAAAAATGAAAAATAAAATATAGTTTAAAAAACTAAAAAATACGCTTTAATGGTACACCGAAATAAAAAGTAAAACATTATTTTTAGTACAAGAATAAAGTGATGAATGAGAAAATCAATGTGTCATTGTGAAAAAAACGTGGGGTGCTCGATCTCAGTTGTTATAAATATTCAATCAGTATCGTTTCTATACTTAGAATTAGTATGAAAATATGGTACAAAGCGCCCCACGCTTTTTTACAATGGCGCATTAATTTTGTCGTTCACCACTTTATTCTTACACTAAAAATTATTTTTTACTTTTTAGTTTGGTTTACCATTAAAGCGTGTTTTTTAGTTTTTTTAAACTATAATATAGTTTATTATCACAACACTGTTCTTCCCCGTTATCGCTTTTGCGCCATCAGTACATACCGCTATGCATTTATTAAACTCCAAGTTTTCGTTTTGTAAAAAAGAAATAAAACAATTTTTTACTATGTTATCGATCACTTTTATTTTTAAACAAAGTTTGTGTGACTATAATTTCGTAAAATCCAATCCAATTGAATTTGATATTCTAGACGATAAAACCAGACTAACAATTTCACAAATTATTCATAAAAAATATATTAGACAATCACATAGGCTATAAAGTCTATCTAAATTACAGTTAAATGACAAACAACCAGAATCTTCACCCCAATATAACTTCTATAAAAGATCCATTAACTTATCAAATACGGTTTTCACGAATAAAGAGATTAATTTGATTGAAAATGGCCCGAAATATAACCCAAATATTAAACAAAGTAAAGTTTTGGAAAATATAATATCTGAAGTAGAACTATCCTTTGATTCTAATTCTAATTGGACAAAAGAAAAAATTAAAAGGACTCTAGAAATGAATCGAGAATACAACAACAAAAATGAAGACCATATAATCAATTTCATTAATTTTAAAATCAAAAATAAAAATTTAATTATGAATAAAGCAGATAAAGGTAATTTAATTGTTATTCTAGAAAAAGAAACTTACGAAACAAAAATTAAAAACTTTCGAGATAATGAAGACCTCGTCAAAATAAAAAATGACTCTACCACAACAATTCAAAATGAGGTAAAATCAACAATAAAAAATATAAACACCATTTTGTCAAACGAAGATAAATATAAAATAGGCAATATGAATCCTACTCCTCCAAAACTGTACGGTTTAATTAAAATCCATAAAGAAAACTTTCCAATAAGACCGGTAGTCTCATACACAAATAGCCCTTTAAGGAACCTAGCTTTTTACTTAAATAAAATCTTCAAAAACATAACGAATTTCTCGCCAAAACAGTCAATAAAAAACTCGGTGGACCTAACAAAAAAGCTTAGCAAACTATCTATACCAAAAAACGGGGTTCTAGCATTCTTTGACGTTAACATGTTCCCGAATATTCTGAACAAAGATTGTCTACTATTAATAGATAATTTACTCATAAAAAATAACATCAATCCAATTATTAAGCAAGATATTTTAGAACTCTTTAACTTATGCATTAATAAAAATTATTTTCAATTTAATAACGTTTTTTACAAACAAAAGAATGGTCTAGCAATGGGTTCCCCACTAAGCCCTTTATTATCCGAACTGTTTATGTTAAACTTGGAACATAATTTTTTAAAAACGGATAAAGCAAAAAATATATTGTTTTAGTTTAGATATGTAGACGATATTTTGGTTTATTATACTGGAAATGACAGACAAATAGAAGGAACATTAAAGCATTTCAATAGTATCCTGCCAAAAATTAAATTTACAATAGAACAAGAACAAAATCAAACCTTAAATTTTCTGGACCTTTCAATATCCAAACAAAATAATAAACTAGAATTTAATATCTATAGAAAACCCACATACTCAGATATAACAATTATAAAACAATTCCACCCCATTACACATAAATATGTTGCATATAAGTTTATGATCCACCGAGCTTTCACAATTCCGCTATCTGAAAATAATAGAAAAATAAAACTGCAAAAAATAAAACTAATAGCACAAAATAATGGCTTCAGAGAAAGAAATTAGTTAATAAATAAAAACGGTAACAATTATTAATTCATCAAGTATATCCAAAAGTAAAACAAACAAATGATAAAAAGTACTCTAAAATTTCATATTTCGGTTCAATTTCAGAACAAACAGCTCGCTCTTTAATGAAACATAAGCAAATAGCATTTAAAACCACCCAGTCAACCAGTAAATTCATTTTTAATGTCAAAGATAAAACATCACCAAATAGAAAATCTGGAGTTTATATGTTAAATTGCAACGAGTGCAGTAACTGCTATGTGGGACAAACCGGCAGACATTTTCAGACCAGATTCAAAGAACATAAATCTGCATATATATTAAAGAAACAACACTCTAATTTTGCCAACCATTTCATAAATACCGGACATATATTTCCCGAGATTACAAATTTGAAAATTTTACATACAGCGCCCAAAAGCAAAAAATTAAACATTTTAGAAGCTATTGAAATTTATAAATATAATAAAGATCAGTCTAGACAGATATTAAACGATCAGACGGATCTCCGAAATTCCCCACCATTTAAAATATTGTAAAAAAATTTACTCCCATAAAAGTATAAAATTAGGTACATAGAATAGATAAACAGCTGTAAAACCTTAGTTTTAAAGTTGTGTTTGAGAATGTAAAGTCGTTTTACGAAACTATAGTCACACAAATTTTGTTTAAAAATAAAAGTGATCGATAACAAAGTAAAAAATTGTTTTATTCCTTTTTAAAAAATGAACTATCACAAAGTAACTGACAAATCAATCAATAATTTTTTCGTTTTGTAAACAGTCCTTCGACAGTTGCACGACCAAGGACTGATTTGCAAAATAGACGATTTTCTTTAAATGACCCTTCGCGTTCGTATCAGACAAAACACAGAAATTGCTATTTGATCATGAACATCATTGACCATATTATTAATACGTCTCGATATTATATAGTGTACAGTTTTGAAAGTGGTATAGTTTTCAACTTTTTTGTTCCTTCTGGACTTATCATCACTTGACCATATCAATGGCCACTCTTAATGCTACTAAATAGGATGCTTGAAGCTGCAGTTTCATTACGGCTTGATATGTTGATAGCAATTTGGTAATTTTTCAAGACGAGTGATTTACGCTTGAAAAATTCTAATGGTTTGTTTTGTAAAGATGGCTGTTTTGTTTCCGGATGCCGAACTAATTTTGAATACTTCATACTTTCCGCGGACAGGACTTGATAACAAACAACACATTGCCGCTTGTCATCCAAGGCAATGAATCCATATTTTAAATATTTTTCATTGTTCAATCTAGTATTTTTCTTTGTGGCGCGATATCTGGGCGGGTCATTTTACAAGTGCGTGCAAGTGCAGGGTACAGGTTTAACTGGTAAAAGTATTATTTTTTTTGGTATTTGTAGCTGTGTGCGGTATTTCGGTTATGTATTGGCCCATTCACACATACATCTGTCATTGACAATTCATCATCTAAGTGGTCAAGTAAACAAAACAGAATAGCCATTTCTGAGCAAGAGAGACTCCCCGCTACACTAATCAAGCGCCATTACATCCGGTTAAATTTACAGTATGCAGTGGTAGACCTGGAGAATAGAATGTTCCAGCACGATAGTGTCACAGCACATATCTCATGTAAATTATTTAATTTCTCAAAATAGAGATTTATTGTGGCCGTCTAGATCTCCTGATTTAGACTATAGATTTATAAGGAATTTTGAAGGAAAAGATTTTCATTTAAACCTTTTAAAACCCCAAACCATACAGCTATTCAAGTCAAACATCGGTACCTAAAACGTTGCATTAATCCCAGATTTGTCAGTTTTTCTATTGGAACCTTTGGTGTGAAATACTAAACTTGAAGAGATTTACCACTAAACACCAAATCACTTTTTTAACTGCTCGACGCATGTTAATCATGGTAGCATCATCAGAAGATGATTTAATCTGAATTTAATGACACTAACCACAGATTCAAAAATTTTTAAAACCTCGTCAAGATCGGTGGTCATCGTTTAAATATAATATGACCTTATAAGTGGTCAGTGATAATCATAATATGCATTGAATTTTATATGATTGAATCGTAATATGCATTAAATAATGTTTATTTTTTTATTAATTACGAACCATGCAAATGTTCAATTCTTCTATTGGAACCTTTGATGTGAAAAACTAAACTCGAAGAGATTTACCACTAAGTACCAAATTACTTTTTTAAACATCTCAGCGCAAGTTTCGCTAACCATGTTAGCATCATCAGCAGATGATTTAATCAATTAAATCATCAGATTAAATTATCTCCTATTAATGCTAACATGATTAGCAAAACGTGCGTCGTACAGTTCAAAAAAAGTGATATGGTGTTTAGTGGTAAATCTCTTCAAGCCCAGATATGTCGTCAAAAGTTATAGAAATTGTGTTAAAAAGGACACAAAGTTGCATTGCTGCTAATGGCTCATATTTGATTAGTATACATTTTAAAAAATAATTAACACAAAACAAGGACGAAATAAACATTTTATAACAAAAATAGACGGATTCAATAAAGTTAATATTAATGATATATTTGTATGGATTTAAGAGTATTTAATTATAAAGTTGTTGGGACATGATTCCGTTGATAAATGCCTGACTGTCCGTTAATTTAGATATTCTGTGGTCTAAAATCGGTAAGTATCAAACCGCAATATCAAACATATAAATCGTCAACTGTCATCTACTGTGTCATCGCGGATGGTGTTATTTATAGAAGTTTTTATTATTTTTTACGTTATGGGTTTGTAAATCAATCAAGCGGGCACCGATTACAGTAGCAAATAGGCGGAGTTTGGATATGTTCGGAGAACGAAAATGGCCGATCTCCTAATTGGATAGTTATTTCACATTGGCACCGATCCAGAAAAAGTTTTGCCTCTAGTCATGTACGATTTTTACATTCCCATTCAAGCGAGATGAGTTTTTACAACATCTACAATAAAATTTATTTTGGTCTAAACATAATTTATATGATTTTTTTTTGTAATGGAGCATATTTATATTATTTCTCTTTTGGTTTACATTTTCTTATTTTATATATGTCATGCATATTTACATAATAATAAGAAAAACGTGTGGGTTCTACCCACACAATCAAAACGCATAAACATAACAATAATAACAATCAAAACGCAAAAACTATTTAAATTATATTTAAATATATAGCAATAAAGTGAGGTTATACGTATTTTTATTTTAAAGGTGAGTTTTTTAACATTTAAATGTTTAAACATTTAAAGCTGGGTTCACACGAATAAAATTTTGCGTGCGTGTTGAATTTACTGGAACAATTTGTTTGAATTATCTGGTGGACAACAAATGGTTCGTATGCATGCTATACGGTGACAATATTTGTGTGTTAGAGCATCTATATTGCCGCGTTCGCACTCCACATACAGCCCTTACAATGCAAATTTTTATTGATGTAGACCCAGCTTTACATTTAAATAGGTCAACATTGTGTTAGTTTTAACATTAATTTATATTACCTGTATGACACAAAGCGTTTATGTGCAAATGACACAAAATTTGTGTTAATCGTTTTTTACACGCGATTTGTGTAAAATTTGACGCAAAATTTTTTCCTGCAAAGATTTTTGTAATCTAAGATTCAACAATGGCTTGAAAGATGACGAAGTTGTATAGAAAGCAAGAAAGATTGCTTCAAACATTAAGTTTCTATTACTTTTTCATAAATTAATGTAAAAGGTCGTAAAAAAACCGAGAATGGGAAACCTAACAATCAAGTGAAATAAATGATTACAATTTTGTTAGGTGTGTTGTGAATAATTGATTTTAGTAAATCAGATCAGATCGCAATCACACCCACTCCAACAGCTTATACTGAAAAAAAATCATATATAATAAAAGCTTCCATAAATAACCAAACCACTGTTGACAAAAAAATAGCTTTCCAAGATTTATATGTTTAATTTTGCGGTCTAATATTTACCGTTCCTAGACCGCCGAATATCTAAATTAACGGACAGCCAGAGTCTTTTGTCAACGCGATCGTATTTCAGCAACGACCCGTCTCTCTGGCACAGAGAGACGTGGCTACGGCATGTGGGATAGACGGGCTACGTTTTCGATGGAACATGTGTCGTGACTGGCGATGGCATTTTTTCCATGTCTATTTTGGTCCCCATCTACGCCTGGATCGGTTTGTTCGGCTTAATTGCGACGTGTTCTGGTAAGAATGGCCATCAATAAAGTTGGCCGTCGCTATTTAAAAGCGATTTGCGAAAGGGGAACCGCGAGAAACGCGTGTCTCTTTGCTTGTACCGCATCATCAAAGGCATTCTTTGTTTGATGTTAGGTATCAGCAGGTATAACTCATTTATCAAAGATCAAATAACATCCCCGAAATGTTACCATATAGTGGTAAAATCACCAGAAAAAGATCAAGACATATAGCACATGAAAGATTTAAAACTCAAGAAAATTCGATATATGCGATTCATTTGTCCAATCATCCTAAATAGATTAAAAGAAACCCCGGTAGATTTTTAAACAAAATTATTGTTAACGATAACTAGACACAACATTGCCGTTACATATATTGATGATCAAAATCCTAAATGATTATATAAGTCAACAAATTTAAAATGTTTGTGGTAACATAAATGAAGTATTTTGTAGTCCTAAATCCGAAATTGATAAGCTAATTACAATAACACGTATAGTGCGGTTCAAGATATATCGTTGACCGATTGGCTCAATAAACTTTTAACAACCCCTGTCGTAACGAAATCCGGCAAAGTTGCAAGAAACGTAAACAGGGCCGGGCCTAATAAAATAACAGGTGAAAAGATAAAATTAATTTTATACCTGGTTTAGTACTTTCGAAATATTTTAATTTAATTCGCATTCTTTTCTTAAACAGTGCAGTTCTATAATTTCGATCATATTTTTTGTTATTCCAAACGTGCTAAAAATGTGCCGTTCTTGGCAAGATAATAATCATTGTGCCTCCAATATTGCTAATTTTAAAAGAAAACATTTATCGCCCGATGCTAAGCAAATTGTTAAAATTGTGTGTGTTTCCTGATTGAATAGAGGGCTTTGATGTAAATGCAGCCACAACAGAAACGTCTTCATTAACGAAAACACTGTTGTCTACAGTTAAAGATATTGTGACGAAGCTAATTAAAGCCAAATAAGTCCGTTGGGATTCTGGTAAGAGTAAATGTGTTGACGAAAGCGATACATACTTAATTTGAAGTAAAAGTTATATTATTTATGAAGAGCAAACATTGCATTCATTGCAACAGCGACTGAAGAAAGATGAAACCAACATTATTTGCAGCAGAACTAGCTTCCAGTCCGGAGAATATTACCTCAAATGGGTTTTGCATTTCGGACCATTAATAAAAGACAAATATTAATAGAATTCACAACGATTGCGACGATGGCGGTTCGCCTACATAAACTCCATAGAAAAAAATACAGATTAGAAAATCATCCCATTACCTACTTCGATGAAACATGTTTCGATACACATGAGAAGCTAGCAAAAGGATGGATAGATACATCAAGAACATTCCAAACCAAGGCCCCAGCGAACCAGGAAAAAATAATTACAACTTTACATGCTGGTTCTAAGGATGGATGCAGGATAAAAATTAATAACCACGCAAAAAGAGGATTCGTAACAATGTTACAAAAATCATGTCGATCTGTGTCATTGACGTACCACAACAGCAACAAAAGGACTCTCTAGCAATGAAATCCAGCAAGATGACAGCAATGGCATGGAAAGATAAAAGAGTAGTGTATTTGTTCAACTCTTGATGATAATAAATCGGAAAACATCCACAGGATTGTCAAGATAAAAAGAAAACAGAAGAAACTATAAGTAAGCCACTTGCGATCTTCCAATATACTAATAATATGGGTAGAGTGGCTGTTGTAGATCACCTAACATCTTCGTATGTCTTTTTTAGAAGGATAGCAAAATGGTGGTGAAGTTTTTTTTTGGATGCTTGATGTTGCTTTTAACAATGCCTAGTTAAAAATAAACCAGTTCTAAAGGCAAAGCATTTCCGCTTAGTTGAAGGCGTAAAAATCGATCGAAAACCAACGTCCAAAGGTAAATCGTTTCGATAAAAAGTTTCGATAGAGGAGAAAACTAGATTAAATAATTAATTTCATTCAATTTGTAAACGATCATCTAATCGGAACTGTCATGTATGTTAAAATCCGAAAGTCCGAAGTCTATGATTTGAATGACCGAAGTCTATGATTTGAAAAGTTTCACACAATTCACAATTATAAAAATTAATATTTTAAACATTTTTTTTCATATTCAATATATGTGCTTTTATTCTGACCTCTAAAAATAACAAATATTGAAGTATTAAATTTGGCCATTTTTTTGGGGACAAAAAATGACAATTTTCAACAATTTTTTATAATAGTTATACTGATATTAAAAACACGACCATGTTAGTCATTTCATTTTCTCTAAGATGTATAGGTTTGGTTACTTTGTGACAAACCAAACGCCCGCAATTAAAAATTTAAGAAATCTATATAAACAAAAATTAAATGCTGTTCGTTGGTAAGCGCATCACTAGAAACGGCTGGACCGATCTAGCTAATTTTTCTTTAATATTCGTAATAATCCGAATAAGGCTTTTAGGAAAAAAAATGGGAAAGTTGTCCGGAAAATGGGAAAGTTCTGGAAAAACTGAAAGTGCTTTTTTCTATAGGATTTTTGTATGAACTCAAGACCATGATTGGAACGATGGATATACGTAATTCTACGTAATTTTTTTGTTTTATTCATTATGGTATTGGAAAAGTTTACAAAAAAAATCGAGACAATTACAAAGAAAAGTCGAAAAATGCAAAAATTATAATTTTTGTATGGACTCTCTTTTTTGTGTTGTTCGTTATGCTCTCGGGATGGAAATAACTTAATTGAAAAGAAAATATGAAAGATCTGGAGAAAAAATAGGAAAAACGTATTCCAGCTTAAATTAAAATAAAATTACATTTGTTTTTATTTTTGTGTTGTCAATTTTGGGGTGTCAATTTTCAGTTGAACTGTGATTCTTTACAGCGCATAATATGTCGTAATCAACACAATCGAATTGAATTGACATAATTTAATTGCATTACAATGCTGCCAATAAGAAAGAACAATTTAGGTCGTAGAACTCGCAATGTTATAAACCCAACGAATTTTCGATTTAATCGAACTGCAGAGAAACGCGACAAGCGAAATGAAATTGAACGGAATCGATTATCACAAACACGTTCAGCACGTACACAAGAAGAAAGAGGAAATGTAAACGAAAATGTAAAACGTGCAAGAAGACAAACAAACAAATTTTTACTTTGTTTGTACATATCTAATAGCTTTTCACAAACAAATTTATTGAAATTTGGACAGGACAACGACTGTCGGGTCAGCTAGTAATTAATAAAATAAATTAATATAATAGTAATAATAATAATAATAATTAGCATACAGAAGGGAAACGTACAAGTTCAACATTATGTAACATACAACAACTGGCGCCAGAAGAATCATGCAAATAATAGGAATACATCAAAAGCAAAAACTTGATCACCACCAGTTAAAGAAGGACTTTTCCACTCTCTCTATACCAAAAGATGATTACAAAGTTTTCAAACACCAAACTGAACACCTCATTAGAGCGATCAACGGTTGGACAGTGCCAATCCTTACGTATTCTTTTGGCATTGTTAATTGGTCAGAAACTGATCTTGATGAACTTGATCTTGACACGCCAAACATTAACAAAGTTCCGATGCCTGCATCCAAACTCATCTACGAAAAGGCTATACATCCCAAGAAAGTTGGGGGGGTAGAGGCCTTAGGGTGAACGTAAAAATTCTCTGTCTCGATCAAGAAAACGTACGATCAAGAAACAGTACGCTAATGAAATTGGTTGCATATGAGGACTAGGGTTTCACCCCATTAAACCTAAATAAACAAAATCGTATTAATAGCAGAACAACACTCACGAATTGCATTCGAGAATGGAAAGAACAAACATTACATGGAAGGTTTCCTAAATCACTCGAAGATGACACCACTGACGAACAATTATCTCTAAAGTGGCTGACCGATAGACTGTTGTACCCAGAAACAGAAGGTTTTGCGATATATATTCAAGATAGGGTAACAAGAACAAAGATTGGCGATTACACTTACACCTTATTGGCGATTGCCCGGCTCTTGCTCCTAATGCTTAGTTAAGACAACATAATCAGCTGGCAAAAATCATACATCAGCAAATTTCACTAACATACTCGCTATTAGAAAGCGCACCTCCATATTATAAGTACTCGCCTTCTCCTGTACTTGAATAATCCAATACCATTCATTACTGGGACAGACCAATCACTACTGATCGAACGGTTGATTATAACAGGCCAGATATTGTTCTAATCAACAAAAAGGAAAAAAGAGCTTTTATAATTGTCATCGCAGTGCAGCTTTCTCACAACATTAGAAAAACCGAGATGAAAAAATCTACAAAGAATGAAAATCTGGCATACGACTTGAAGAACCAGTGAAAACTGAGTAAGGTAAATGTACTGGATGTCTCGAAATCGATTGCCATAGTGGGATAACGTGCCGTGCTCTTGCAGACGTGTCACATTGTTCATAAAATAGTATGTTAGGGTAAGAGAAGCTGAATTGTTTTTTCATCTTGGCATTGAAATATCGACCAGCATGAGCTGAGATTCTACATTAAGGTTAAGCAGAATAATAATAATAATAATTGGTTGTTTGAATACCAATTCTTCTGTGTTGGGACTATACATTCCTCGAAAATATGGAGGTAGAGGGCTTAGTAACATCAAATTAAAATTGTGTGTGATAGAATTGTGTCTTAGTCAGGAAAATAAGCTTCGTCAACATTTTCTAAGTTCAAAAGATCAACTTATGAGGCTCGCAACTTTTGATCACGATTATACAGCACTAAAACTGAGCCATGCAAACTACACTATCGAAACAGGGACAATACAAAACAACATAAATCTCTGGGAACATAAATCAATTCATGGTAGATATGTAGAATTATTAAATAGAAATAATATTGATAAGAACGCTTCTCTGATCTGTTTAGACGAGAATCAACTATATCTGGAAACTGAGGGTTTTGATATTTCTATCCAGGATAAAGTCATCAAAGCCAACAATTACAAGAAGATCATCCTTAAAGAAAACACTGAAAATGTATATCGAAAGTGTGGCAAAATGGGGGATACTATTGAGCAGATAATAGGTGGATGTCCTACTTTAGCAGAAAACGCATATTTAGAAAGGTGCATTTTGCCAACATCTACTTCGCCGTATTATAAATACAGTCCTTAACCAGTTTTGGAGTTTGACGATGTGCTGCTCTACTGGGATAGGCCGATAATAACTGGCAGAGCTGTCGACTACAATAGACCAGACCTAGTCTTAAAAAATAAAAAAGAAAAGCGAGGAGCAATTATTGTTATTGCTATACCACTGTCTCACATTATACAGAAAATTGAGGTGGAAAAAGTATGAGATTATTTCTAATGAACTAAAGAACATCTGGCAACTTGAAAAAGTCCACATCGAACATCGAAAAGTCGCATAGGAATTGGTGACCCACAAGTTATAACGGGCTATATTGTTGCAAACCTGCCACATACTTCGAAAATTTTTGTCGGAATACTGGGTTATAATGAAATTTATCCCCAGGTTCCGACCCGAACTCCAAAGTCGCGCGGGAGCAATCGATTTAAGGTTTCCAGTTTTTTTTTAAGCTGAGAGAGTGACACCAAGTCATTGATAATAATAATAATAATAATAATTCATTCATAAAAAGTAATAAAATGACGTGAAATAAAAAACATGTTCCGACTTGGAAACAACCCAAGTGGTCTGATGGCTTCGTTCTCAGAACCAAAATGATGATTGCATGTGAGAGATGAGATTCAGCCTGTAGGACATGTCTGTGAAAAAATGTTATGACAGCTGATGGTTAAGGAATTCAAAAGAATAAAAAGTGACTAAAACAATCTCCAAAAGAACACCAATGAATATAGAGACAATTTTGTATAACTGAGACTGAAAATTTGATCAAAAAAATAACCATTTGTAAATTAATAAGATAAGGGCATTCGAGAAACATTATTTAAAGTATATATCAAAATTACATAAAGACAACTCAATGTTTGTAAATGGTTGTCCAATACGACAGTCAAAATTTCAAAATGAGACACAATTATAATCACATGTGGTAGTTAGGCAGTTTTTATTTTATCTAGTTACTTTTTGTGCCTCATTTTATAATTCTGACATTATAGGGTAATTTTTTTCGTGCCTCCAAACTTTAAATTCAAATAAAATAACAATTAAATTAGATGCCTTGAGACAACGCAACATCAACTATTAGAAAAATCAAAACCCGTGTAAGCAAAATTTGTCTTCTGATAAAGTCAATTGAAAAATCCTGGCTACTGCGACGGCAGCCGTTTGCCGGAGGCACCAAGGAGAAGGTCCTAGACGAGTTGATGCTGCATGTCAAAAGGGCACCACCCAGTTCGTTAAATTATCTTATGTAATATTAGACCCTGAAACTGGAAAGTGGTCTATCTTACAAAAAAATTCTTGAATTATTTTATACTTTTAATGAACGTAAGTACAATAAAAAAAACAACACAAAATACAGAAAAAGGTACAAAATAAAATAGTAAAAAAAACACGAGGAGATTTAGTGGGGTAGTCAACTAATCTATCTTAAACGAGCTCATATCTAGTTCTCAGTTATTTTAAATTAAGTTATACTAAATCTACTTAAACTATACTAATCAAATGAAGGTAACTCAAAAGTAATCAAATAGAATCAACTAAAATATGCTAAATCGAACTAAAATAAAACTAATGGAACTGTATATTGTCTATATCCGGATGGTAGTCAGAGAAGTAGTTAATTGGCATTAACTCAATAAAAAATATATTAAAAATTATTATCTAGACCTATTTTTCCTTTGTTCTACCGTTTGTTTATTCAGTCACAGGGGTATCCAAGTACCAATGAGTTCGCCTACTGGTAATTCTGTATCCTTATGCGGGGGTCCCCAAAAGGTCTGGAATCGGTATTGAATAGATACTGCACAAAGTAACCCCAAAAAGTCTAGTTTTGGTAATGGCTCCGAAATAACTAGTCCTGTAACAACCTGGTCCCTAATTGACAAGACTCTGTAATTACCGGGATATAAAATCGCTAGTATCTATAACCGCCGAGCCATAAAACCCTCTCCAAAAATATCAAAATAATGAGCCTGAGTATGGCTTGGCCAGCTAACCTACATATGTCTGTCGGAAGGGTAAGGCGTGCAGACGTTCTCGATATTGAAGTTACACTGCCTCAGCCTTGTCCAGAATAATACGGGTGAGCTTCCAAATAAGACTCGAGCAAAAATGATCTTACCTGTAGCGATCGAGAATTTGTAAACACTATAACCGGCGTGCCACAGAGGAGTATACTTGGCCCAATTCTTTTTAATCTATATACACACGATATGCCAGCAACAGAAGTATCTCTCCTTATGTTTGCAGACGACACAACTATTCTAATCAAAGATCAAAATCTTGAACTTGCGGTAACTAAACTTCAAGCAGCTACAAATACCATTGTAAAATGGCTCAATAAATAGAATAGAAAAATCAATATACATAAGTGAGCAGCAAAAATTTTTACTCTAAGCGGAATCAATAATCCTCCGATAATTCACATAAATCAACACCCAATCGCTTGGAACACAAACGAAAAATATGTTAAATATCTGGGTGTATACTTGGATACCAGATTAACATAGAGAATTCACATTATTTGCAAACTCAACCATGGGTATGTCAGACTCTCTCAATTCTACCCGCTTATCAACAGGAGATCCTCATTAAAAACCGAATGTACTTACCTATGCAAATCAGTAATTCGGCCTTTAATCCCTTTTGCATGCATTATCTAGGGCAACGCATCGCCCACCAATGTAAACATAATCCAGGTTCTTCAAAACGCATTGTTACGAATAGCTGTGGATGCCGAATGGTACGTAACTAACCAACAACGGCCCCAAAAACTCGGTTTACTAACAGTATCGGAGTATATTAAAAAATGAACGATTATCTTTCATCAGAGGCTAGAGCAATCTCCCAGCACTGAACATTATCAACCAAGACGCAGAAACATACATATATCCTGTACAAAACTAAAACCGTTGCACGACATCGATGAAGCTATTAAAGAACAGCAGAAATACCACTACAAAAATTAAATAATAAAATAATCCAATGGAATGTATTCAATAAATTTCAAATTTAGCGGCTGTGTTCGGTTGGCAGCATATGCGACGTTGTCGGGTTTAAAACTTGTCTTGTTGATATTTATTGACACGTTTGGAGGTTATCCCATTTGTATCTAAACGTTTACTTTCATTTTTTCCTTTCGATCGAAAGCAGTTTCTTTAAGAACTTAAGTCGCGCCGGTAAAATGTCAAATCATTTAAATCGTCGTTGTCAAGAGTTTCTGGCATCTCAGATACACTATTTTGAACAAGTACGAGACAATAATAGTCCACTGTTACTCTTTGCAGCTGTTAGAAAGGTATGTTAAATTAATTTTTAATACTTGGATATGTTTAGTTTAAGTCATATTTTTTGTGTTGCAGCAGCCTTAAGGTTCAGTATGTCCACTGTTAGTACTATTTCACAAAAAGTGAAAAAAAAATAAGTTTTAAAATCGTCTAGAAAACGTAATTTTACTAAAAGGGTTACCAATAGCGCAGCTTTGGATACAAGTTCTATTCGTGACACCATTTATATCATGTATGAACACAGTAAGTCTTTGCAACCTAAGAATTGCAAAAAGACTTTTCTTAAACCCATCGTAAGCTCTCACAATTTAATTTTAATTTTCAGCGCAGCATGTAACATTGAATTCCTTACATGAGCAATTAAAATATAAACAACTATTTGACGGATGCTGTATGTCATTATGCAACGTATTGAAAGAAGTAGGTTTTAAATGGAAAAAAGGCCTAATGGAACTTTCCAATGTTGCCCTAAAACGTATAGATTTTTTGAGGGGTTATATGAAGGAATGAAAAAACGCCTTGTACAAATTTGTCTTCTTAGATGAAACGTGGATTTTTTAAAATGGTACTGCAAGTCATTCATGGTAGAATAATAATAAGAGGAGTGCAAAAACCACCAAAGTTGACGGTAAAAGGTAAAAGTTACATAAATATGCAAAAAATATGAAAAGTTTTGATAGAATTTTTTTATTTTTTAGATAGTGGCAAGAAAGTTCTTCCCTTAATTAGAAATACTGCAGATGATAGCCAGTACTTTTCAGACTCTGATTAATGAAAACAAAAGTACATGCTGACACTTCGTTGTTTTTTTTTTGTTTAGTACTTGTATATTATATATCAATAAATGTCACTGATAATTATATAATCTTTTTATTTGAATAACCATTTAAATATTAAAAAATGTTGTCGATGGTTTTTAAACGAAGCATTATTACATGTGCTGAATCTATCTAAAGGAACTAAATCCACGACACTTGCAAGACTTTCAATATTTATTATAATTTTGTAACTTACTTTGTAAAAATGATTCGCTAAAGTAAGGTTATGATGTTTAATCGCAATCTGGCAACAGCACAGCCGAAATATTGGTCACGTGCTTAATGACGTGCAACGGTTTTAATTTTGTACAAGCTAAATTCGTATATATACCATCAAAACTATTGATGGTTAAGTGCAAAATAGAATATTGTTGATTACTAATTTAGTTCAGTAATGTGTGACAAAGGGTTCATAAAAGCTATTTTTGATAATATACCTGCTGTGGATATTTTTATGGTCACAAATTTTTTGAAAAATGACATTCGGTTCAATTCAGCTGAAGTTCGAGGTGCTAAATCATCGATGTAAGTTTTTTAAAAAATAATAATAATGTAAATGTAAATAAGAAACAAAATATTTGTATTAAATATAATTAAACTATTTGTAGGGTGTCATGAGAAAGTTACGGTGACCAGGCTATAGGTTTTGTTCAACTTAAACGCAAAAATAGTATTTGAACGATAAAAGGACGGTGTATGTCCAGAACATAAAGTTCCGAGTAAAGCTTATACAGTTACCTTGATTATACTGGGAAACAATTTGAAAAATAATTTCTGTTGAGTTCGATATTTAAGCTGTTTTATACGTAAATTGACATGCTAATTCCAAAACATTATTTAGTTTTTTTCTATCACGTCAAGTTTTTTCTCTACAGTTATTGCACATCCGACTAAGCTTGGCGAATCACAGAAGTCACTACTGCTCTCCTACCGGCGAACCTTCTTCAACCTAGGAGTGGGGGCGTGAGTGACGTTGCGTCATCCAAAACTAGTTCGGTCAGTTACCCCATGAGATGTTAAAGTACGCGTCTGTGTCGCTCTGATATAGTGAAGTCAAAGTATACATACACAACTACAGATTTTCGTTATGTCTGCCTCTGGTAGTTTCGTCGTAAGTGCTTAAAAAGCCCTGATTCATTTTGTTATATATGTGGCAGTTTTACCATCCCCATTCAACGGACTAATATTAGTACATTTGTCAGGCAAGCCTATTTTGCTTATTTTAAAGTGAAAATAGGTGACCAAAATAAATCATGGGCCCCTCATAAAGTGTGCAAGCAGTGTGTAAAGAGTTTACGAATGTGGACGAAGAGAACGCGTAAAAAATTTTCCTTTGGTATACCAATGATTTGGCGAGAGCCCAAAGATCACTTAAGTGCTACTTTTACATAGTGAAAACATCAGGATTCAACAAGAAAAACAAACATAAAATTGAGTACCCTAGTTTACCGTCAGCTATACGCCCTGTGCCTCATTCAGCTGAAATTCCAATGCCAGTTTTTCAAGAATTACCTTCTTTAGAAATACAAGAATATGAATCAAGTGAAGATCGAAGTGACTTCACTGACGAAGAATTCAATGTTTCCAATGATTCTGTTCGTAAAGGATTCAATCAACATTAATTAAATGATTTAGCACAAGATTTGGGACTATCCAAAAAACCATCGGAATTATTAGCATCAAGACTGCACGAAAAAAATTTGCTTGACAAAGGAGTTAAAGTCACTTACTATTGATCCAGAGAACGTGAATTTAGGCAGTACTTCAAAAATAATGACGGATTTGTATATTGCCAGAACGTAGAAGGTTTAATGAAAGAATTGGCCATGTCTAAGTATAACGCAACTGAATGGCGATTGTTAGGAAATTTATGGAAATTTATACGGTTCAGTCCCAATAAGTCATTCAATTTCTTTGCGCGAAGAATATGGCGACTTAAAGAAAGTCATTGACTTGTTGCAATATAACATGCACCAATGGATCATCTGGGTTGACCTTAAAATGGTATGTTTCCTTCTTGGCCAGCAACGCGGGTATACCAAGTATCCCTGTTTTTTGTGCATGTGGGACAGCAGAGCTCGTGAGAAGCATTGGGTGCAATCGAACTGGCCTCCAAGATCTGACCTAAGACCTGGTAATCCAAGCATTTTAAATCAGCCACTTGTCGATAGAAAAACATTGTATTTCTGCCTTTGCATATAAATCTAGGTCTCATGAAGCAATTTGTTAAGGCTTTGTCAATTGAAGGAGACTGCTTTAAGTATATCATTTCGGCATTTCCTAGCCTGTCATATGAAAAGATAAAGGCTGGTGTGTTTGATGGTCCACAGAATCGGCAACTCGTTAAAGATGAAAATTTCACTGAAACAATGACCGAACTTGAAAGGAATACTTGGTTGGCTTTTAAAAATATTGTTAAAGACTTTCTTGGAAATACACGAGCCCCGAATTACATCGAAATTGTTCAACAACTCTTGGAAAGCTTTAAAAAGCTTGGTTGCAACATGAGCATCAAACTGCATTTCTTACATAGTCATCTTGCTAACTTCCCAGAAAATCTTGGTGCTGTTAGTGATGAACAAGGCGAGCGATTCCACCAAGATCTAAAGGTTATGGGAGCGCGGTGTCAAGGTAGATGGGATATCAATATGATGGTTGACTTTTTACCATATTTTATTTATTTTTTGTATAAACACAATTTAACTTTTAATAATATACCTCTGTATGAATAAAATATTCTAATCTATTTGGCCAGATCTCACCTTATTTCCTTTCGTATGTACACTTTTAAGGTAAAATGAGGGGTATGCTGTAGCTTAAGAACTTGACGTGATAGAGAAAAAGTGTAAATATTTTTGACTTCAGAGATGAAAAATTAGTCAAAAACAAGTCACAGATCCAAGTCAACAAAATTGCTGTTCCCCAATGTTATTAATGGGAAATTAAAAAAAGTCCAAGACACTCAATGTCACTATTGTGCAGCTTCAGCAGGTAATAAAAACAATATATAATGTAATAAATAGTAATATTTTATATATATTTGATGACAGGTGCTTCTCAGATATTTTTTAGTTTTGTAATTACTTTTGAGCAAAAAAAAAACAATATAAATCATAATTAGAAAAACAAAGCACATACATACTGTTTATATCACTAATTTTATTTCAATAAAAAATACACTGTTAAATATACATGAAACTTCCGCCAATTAGGATAATATGGCTAATATATTAGAGTAGATTGTAACATGTAAATTATATTAATAATCAATTCAGAATAAAACAATTACTACCCAAAATTATATACATATTTGTTTGATTGCATTCATTGAAGTTTACAATACTTTTAAAACCACACAAATTCTTGAAACCATCACACTAAACTCTATTAACAATATTAAAAAAAAAT
The DNA here is from genome assembly GCA_031761425.1 of Cosmopolites sordidus. NCBI lineage: Eukaryota > Metazoa > Arthropoda > Insecta > Coleoptera > Curculionidae > Cosmopolites > Cosmopolites sordidus. The sequence continues at coordinate 163,966 of JARFXV010001484.1, read as the reverse complement.
CTACCCATACTACATTATTGCTTTAATTAAGGTTTTTCGCTATTTTTAAAACGGTGGCAATTTTTTGCCTTACATGCTTTACAAACCACCACATTTGACCCTTGATTTAATAATATTTACAAATATAAGTAAATTTAGCTGCTAACTAACTCTAATGCATGATCAGTCAGAGATTTCCCAAATAAGAGAAGGCATCTAAACCATTTTTTTTTAGTGCAAGACTTCTAGTCGAAGTGTGGGACTCTCCTGTTAAAGTCTACCCACTAGAAAACCATTGTCAGCCTACCATCAGTCTTCAATGCCTATAATAAATTTCTAACCTATGTCTAAACATATCCTACATCAAATGTATATGTTCAATTAATAGAAGAAATGTACCAAAATCGTAAAAAACACTAAATATTTTAACTGTTTTGTTTTTATTTAGAATATAAATATACCAATTTCTTTACTTTTTGCAGTCAAAGCTTTACTAAATGCAGTCAAAGATATAATTTAAACCTATAGAACAACGACTAAGATCGTTCCGCTTTTGTTCCGCTATTCGATATTTGTTTTGTCGATATATGTTTTATTCCCGAAACACCGATTCTTTCGGAACGTCTGTTCAGAAAGAGCGCGAAAGAAAATTTCGGTACATATAACTAACCGAATTACCCCGAGCCGAATCGATTGGCCTTCGGTACATTTGTGAGGTAACATTGTTCCGTTTTCTTTCGGAAATTGTCGGCGTGTCATCGGTAATAGCTTTAAAAATGTATTTTCAGTTTGATATAACTTCTATGTGTAAATTATATATAATAAATAATTTTGTTATAAAACTGTTTTACAAAAAACAGTTGTCCTAGTTATATTGATTTCCAAGGTGTCAATTGTTGCTGTTTTATCGGCATAGGCCAAATAGCTAACATAACCCCAAAGAAAATAAACATGACCTTGGTGGCCAATTAACAGGGTTTTTTCTATATTTTACGACATTTTCAACATTTTTACGAAGTTTTTCGACATTTTCGGCAATTTGCAAGTATTGCTCTGATGTTAAACGTTCCATAATGATTTGCCAGACTATACTGAATAATTTTGACACTAGAAACGCTCAAACTCACAGTTCGTTTGACAGCGACCCCTGTCAGAAGTTCGGACACCCTAAAACAATCACCCTCTATAGATAATAGAATTTTAAAGTAAATATTTTATTATTTCAACCTAAAACAATTCCTACGTTAAATGACTCAATAAGTGCTTCAATATTTGACATATGGACTTATAACAATACAAATAGCACAATATGTTAAGTAGAGTATATAAACCTGCCCACAACAACCCTTTATGCGGTGTAAAATGTAACGGTTGCTTCGTAGTTCTAATAGAAACAAGATTTTTTTTCTACTGTTCTATTTTGGTCTTCCATCGACGCCTGGATGAGTTTGTTCGGCTTAATTCCGACGTGTTCAAGTAAGAATGGCCATCAATATAATTCGCCGTCGTTATTTAAAAGCGATTTCGGAAAGGCGAACCTCAAAGCACGCTTGTCTCTTTGGTTGTCCCGACACATCAAAGGGATTTTTTGTTTGATGTTCAGTATCTGCAGGAATATCTCATATGTCAGGGATGAAATGACATCCCCGAAATTCTAAACTACGTAATGCATAAGTCAGTAGAAAAAGATGATATTGTTTTGTGTAAAATATGCGAGACAGATATTATATAAGAAATGCGATTTGAAATATTAAAGCAAACAAACAGAATAATTAATGGATAAAAAAATCCAAACCCAATGATAAAACTATTGGAAACGCAATAAAAACTTTATTCTTAATGTTTAAAATGCTTCGTTAACACTGTAGCTTCGTCAGAAATTAGTCTTTTCGATGTTAAAATGGCTGTAAATACAAAAAGTTTCTACAACAAATTATATATTTTTAGAAAATTCACACATTTTTTAGAAATTCACACAGATGCAACTTCTTGCCTGTACATATTCAAAAAAGGTGATTTGTTCAGGCCTATTTGGTCATGTAGAATGGTGCTCGCATCTTTGAGACCATTTATTTTTAAACTCGTTAGATAGTTTAGTTCTTTGTTTTTGTTTTGTGCAAGTTATATTTTGAAATCATTGTTAACATGATTATTTTCCTTTAACAGATGGGAGGTATAATTATAATTATGTTTCTGGTTGACTCCTTTATGATTATTTCATGATCTTTAATTATTTTCTTGAAATATCTCCCTGTTTGTCTTATACACTAATACTTTTTAAAAACAGATAAAGCAAAAAATATATTTGGTTTAGATATGTAGACGATATTTTGGTTGACGATATTTGGAAATGACAGAAAAATAGAAGAAACATTAAACAAAAATAAAATTTACACTTGAAAAAGAACAAAATCAAACCATACATTTTCTGGACTTTTCAATACCCAAGCAAAATAATAAACTAGAATTTAATATCTAGAGAAAACCCACATACTCATATACCAGGTGTCCCATTAAGGATGGATCGCGGTCGTATCTTGAAAACCATTTATCCCACAGCTTTGGGAAAAAAAATTGTACTAAAAATGATCATGAGAAATTCACCAAAAATATTTTTAAGCTTCTAAAACGACCGCAAGAGGGCGTGACAAGCTAAACATTTTTAAAAATCTCTTTTTTTTTGTATTTTCAAGTGTTAACCGAGTAAGAAAAATTCTCAGTTATAATTAGCAAACTGTCTCCTACAACTTTGTTTTATGATTCCTACAATTGTTTTATGTCTCCTACAACTTTGATTTTCCTCAATTTGGATTCATTTAAAAGGCAATTGCTGGGACAATCAGATAATCTGGGAGATAAATTATTTAGTTTATAAATGAAACCGCGAGGTGGCATTACATTCAACAATAGTTTTTTGAAGTTTTGTTCAGTTTTTTCAAATGGAATGGTACAGCTTTTACTACATGGCAAGAAGAAGAAGAGGAATCGTCCAGTAAAAACCCGAAATCGATATCTCCGACATGTCAAGAGATATTTCGATTTTTCTGAAAACAATCACTTAGTTTTAATTTTTACCGTAATATTAAGTTAAAAATTGGTCTTAATATTTAGGTCGCAATCGCAACCGCAACAATTTTAATTAAAAAATAAAATTATCTATTCAGTATCAATCATCATAAATGTTCTAATCCTGACCTTGATAATATTTTCTAATTTAATTACATAAGCGGAAAAAATGTCTTTCTCCAATTGTTGCATTTTCTCTTTTGTGATGCTTAAATACAACTTGACAGAATATTGAAATCAGTCATTAATAAATATACCTACTCTTTCTTTTAAACTAAATGAATGGATGAATGAAATTATGCGTTTTCGGGTTTCCAAATATACGCATGCCATCCTTAGGTACATTACACAAAGAGTGTAAGAAGGGAACCATGGAAACAAACAAAAACAGTTAAATTAACTTGTCAGTTTTGAAATGCATTACATTTTCAACATTGCATTTATTGATTATTAATAATTATTATAATAATATCTAACAATGCCTTTTACGAACAACGAGGCCTATGACATGTTGGCGGTGTATTTCCAATGTTTTGAAAATACATGTATTGCAGAGCGGCAATATGCAAGTCAATATCCCGAAAGAAGGCATTATTCGAAGAAGGTGTTTACACGTCTAGCAAGAGGCTTACGAGAAACAGGAATTGTGCATCCAGATCCAGTCCCTACCAGGTTACGTTCGATTTGTAATGGAGATAATGTCGTAAATGTTCTGGCTTATGTTGGCACCAACCCCCATTTAAGAATCAGACAAATATCTGAAGAATTAGGTGTTAGCAAGACATCCGTTCATCGAATCTTAAGAGATAACAAGCTGCACCCCTATCATGTTGTCTTACACCAAGCCCTTTTGGATAACGGTTTCGACAGACGGTTAGACTATTGTCACTGGTTAAAAAATATGTGTAGTGGAAATAAACAATTCTTAAAACGCATACTATGGATTGATGAAGCTACTTTTAGCAGTGATGGAGGCGTTAACTTACATAATATGCACTACTGGGCAGTTGCTAATCCACACTGGATGTTAGAAATCAACCACCAAAATAGATGGAGTGTGAACGTATGGTGTGGTGTTTTGGGAGACAAAATTATTGGTCCCTTTATTTTTAATGGACATTTGAATAGTGAAACATATTTAATTTTTTTACAAAATGGACTGCCAGAACTAATGGAAGATGTTTCGTTGGAAACAAGAAGACAAATGTGGTACCAGCATGATGGACGCCCTGCCCACTTCTCGCAGGTGGTTCGAAACTTCTTGGATGCTTCGTTTCCAAATCGTTGGATAGGACGGGTAGTTTTTTTTCGTGGCCGGCGCACTCACCGGATTTGACGGTCCTCGATTTTTACTTGTGGGAAAGACTAAAAGACCTTGTTTTTCAAACTCGTCCTACCACACGAGAAAACATGATTGAAAGAATTCAAAATTCAATAACCAGCGTTTCAAGAACGGAAACTGAAGCTGCCGTTTTTAGTACTCGTCGAAAAATAAATCTTTGCATTTCTAAGAATGGAAGGCATTTTGAACATTTAGACAGGCGTTAAAGTTCAGATTCTGTTAATTATTAGACTGTTGTGCTGTTAATTTTATTTGACTGTTGTTATTATTATTATCTTTGTTGTTGGCCCGTTGGCCTTTAAAAACGCTCCAAATTAATATGGCATGAAGAATTTGGACCAGTCCTAATCCTGGGTAAAGTGTGAAAGAAGGCAAACATGTCAGAGATATCGATTTCGGGTTTTCACTGGATGATTCCTCTTTAAATTACCTTTCTTGCCATGTAGTAAAGCTGTACCATTCCATTTGAAAAAACTGAACAAAACTTCAAAAAACTATTGTTGAATGTAACGCCACCTCGCGGTTTCATTTATAAACTAAATAATTTATCTCCCAGATTATCTGATTGTCCCAGCATTTGGATTCAGTTTAAATGAATCCAAATTGAGGAAAATCGGTTTAGGCAAACGGACATTAGACGACTTTTTATCCAAATAGGTAAAACTCCCCCCACTTCTTTATTCACGAAGTTACGACAAAATGTCATAAAACAAAGTTGTATGAGACAGTTTGCTAATTATAACTGAGAATTTTTCTTACTCGGTTAACACTTGAAAATCAACAAAAAAAAAGATTTTTAAAAATGTTTAGCTCGTCACGCCCTCTTGCGGTCGTTTTAGAAGCTTAAAAATATTGTTGGTGAATTTCTCATGATCATTTTTAGTACAATTTTTTTTCCCCAAAGCTGTGGGATAAATAGTTTTCAAGATACGGCCGCGATCCATTCTTAATGGGACACCTGGTATAACAATTACAAAACAATCAATGCACCCCATTAGACATAAATTTGCAGCATGTAAGTTTATGATCCACCGAGCTTTCACAATTCCACTATCCGAAAATAATGGAAAAATAGAACTACCAAAAATTAAACTAATAACACAAAATAACGGCTTCGAGGAAAAAGAAATTAGCTACTTAAATAAAAAAAGGAAACAATTAGTAATTCAACAAGTATACCCAAAAGGAAACGAACAAATGATAAAAAAATACTGTAAAATTACATATTTTGCTCCAATTTCAGAATAAATAGCTCACTCTTTGAGGAAACATCATTTGCAAATAGCGTTTAAAACCACCCAGTCAACCAGTAAATTAATTTTTAATGCCAAAAATAAAACATCGTAAAATATATATTTTTTTTAAGTTTATATGTTAAATTGCAACTAGTGCAGTAGCTGCTATGTGGGACAAACCGGGCGAAATTTTCAGACCAGATCCAAAGAACGCAAATCTGCCTACATATTAAAGAAACAAAATTCTAATTTTGCGAGTCATTTCATAGATACCGGACATATATTTCCCAAATCTCCGAAATTCCCCACTATTTAAAAAAATTAACTCAAATAAAAGTGTAAAATTAGGTACATAGGATAAACAGCTGTAATATCATTTGGTTCAAGATATATCGTTGATAATTCGATATATCAAGATATATCGAATGGCTGCAATAAACTGTTAAGAACCCCTATCACATTCTTTTCTTAAACAGTGTTGTTTAACAAACGCCGTTGCCTACAGTTAAAGATATTGTGACGAAGCCAATTAAAGCCAAAAAAGTTCGTAACGATTCTGGTAAAAGCAAATGTGTTGACGAGAGCGACAAAGACTTAATTCGATTCAAAATGTATGTTATTTATGAAGAGCAAACTGTGCCTGCATTGCATTCATTGCAACAGCGACTAAGGCAACATTAAACCAACATTCTTTGCAGCCGAACTAGCCACCGGAGAATATTATCTCTAATGGGTTTTGCATATCGGACCATTAATAAAAGACAAATATTAATGGAATCACAACGATTGTGACGATGGCGGTTTGACTACTTAAACTCTATAACAAAATACAGATTAGAAAATCGTCCCATTATCTACCTTGAAGAAACATGGTTCGATACACAAGAGACGCTAGCAAAGCGATGGGTAGATATATCAAGAAAATGCTAAACCAAAGCCCCAGGAAACAAGGGAAAAATAATTACAATTTTACATGCTGGTTCCGAGGATAAATGGGTTCCAAATTGTTTAAGGTTGTCCTGTCTCCTGTTCATCTTTGGACTACCATGACGACACCACAGGAGAACTTGGTTTTGGTTTAAAGAAGATTGAAAATTGGTTTATAGCTTCTTGCCCAATGTGCCTAGGGAAAGCGTATTTATAATGGACAATGCTAGTTATTATAACCGCCAAAAAAATAAAGTTCCTACTGCAAATAACACTAAATTGGAAATTCAAAAGTATATGTTAAAGAAACGATATATACTTCAAAAATACATATAAAAATGTGATCTTCTAGAAATATTAAAGACATTTGATATTAAAAAGGAATATAGATGTGATACCATGGCTGCTGATATAGGACATACCGGTTTTACGCCTTCCCCCGTATTACTGTATTTTTGATCAAATTGAGCACATGTGGCATCAGGTAAAATCCAATGGTAGAGCAGAAAACATTTATCCGACTCTAGGTGCAAGTGCTGCAACATTAGTTAGGAACGTTGTAGATAGTATTCCATGTTAACCATGTTATTAAAATAGAAGATTCCTATGTATCATTTACTAATAATATCGAACCACTTATTATTAATGTAGATCAAAGTGATAGTGAGAGTGAAACCGAATTAAATGTATAATTACATTTAAGTTACAATTTTTATTGTACTAATAGATAAATTTATTTATTTATTTATTTTTATTGTACTAATAAATTCAAAATACACAAACCAATAAACAATGTTTTAGTCATACATAATAATAATAATTTTATTTTTCCCAAAATTATTCAATCGAATTTATTCAAAGAAGTTAGATCACTCCGACTCTGGCGCCTTTGAAAAAACTACGAATATTTTTATTGAAGTTTATTGCGGCAATTAACATTTTTCCAAAAGGCAACGAAATATCTTGAACCGGACTATAGCTTAGTTTTAAAGTAGTGTTTGAGAATGTAAAATCGTTTTACGAAATAATAATCACACAAATTTAAGAGTTTTTAAAGTAAAAGTGATATGGATTAAAAGTGAAGTGAAGTATAATTTTTTATTTGATTTAAACAATGAACTATCACAAAGTAACGGATAAATCAATCAATAATTTATCTTATATACGTTTTCGAACATAACCTACAATATTGTTGATAAAAGGTTATTTTGTAGTGTGTCCGACTTCCGATAGGGCTATTTATTTGGCATATATATATATATATATATATATATATATATATATATATATATATATATATATATATATATATATATATATATATATAATGTAATTTTTAAAGCAACGTTAACTAACACGAGGTCAAAAGTTAAAGTCATGGGTAACATCTCAAAGCCCTTCGAAATTAAAACTGGTGTGAGACAAGGGGATGGACTCTCGCCACTCTTATTTAACTGTGTTCTAGAAAAAGTAATACAGGAGTGGCGTGAAAAAAAGTCGGCACTGAATATTGACCAGCCCATTAAACTGGGGAGAACCAACATCAAAATTGATTGTCTGGCATTTGCTGATGATCTAGCAATTTTAGCTCAAGATGTATTAACGGCACAGAAACAGATTGAAATCCTAAAAGAAACAGCAGAAAAGGTAGGACTTCATCAAATTTCTTTTGAAAAGACACAATACATGACTTGCAACAGACTAAGAACACCATTTCTAAAAACAAAATATGGTAACATCAAACGAGTCTCTCAATTCAAATATTTGGGTGAAATAATCATGGAAAATGGGTTGGAAAAAGCGGCCAATAAGGGTAGATGTCAAAAAATGGAAACGGCATTGAGACTTACACAAAATATTTACAACAAAAAATGCCTATCCAAAAACACAAAACTGAGACATTACAAAACGGTTATTAAGCCAGAATGTCTATATGCTGCAGAAACGCTTATTTTGAATAGAACGAGGGACACCGAGGATATTGAAAAGAAGGAAAGAAAAATCATAAGAAAAATCCTAGGCCCCAAACAAATAAATAGCACAACATACCGACTTCGAGAAAACCAAGAAATCAAACAATACACAGATATACATAGCGATATGAGAAAAAGAAGACTTAAGTTTTACAGACACATCAAACGGATGAATCCGAGTAGGCTAACTAGACAAATAGTCGAATTTTATGAAAATAGGAGTAGAGCTAAAATAGAAATAATTAAATGGATTGCGGCAATTAAAGAGGACCTAAGATCAGCAAATATTACACAAAGTGAAATTCAGGATAGAGGCTGTTTCAGACACAAGGTTAACGTTTGGAAGGTTGGCCAGAGAGAAAAATGTAGAAAGACTGGAACAACTTGGTCTGACGAAAGAAAAAAAGCTCATAGCGAAAGAATGAAATTAGTATGGGCGCATACTAATACAAGGCTAACAACAACAAATGCCTCTAATTGCACTTCGCGTGGTCCACCAGGGCAAATACGTGAATAATAATAATAATAAACTAACATGATCTAAAATCTGCCAACCCGCATTGGACCAGCGTGGCAGATTACGGTCCATACCTTCAATATGGTATTTCAATATGTTGAAATATGACAGTACAACCTCAAACACGGCCCTCATTCCCCGGAGGCCAAGGGGCAACTACCTACGGCAGCGGGAAGACCTGCCCCAAGGCAGAGGGTGCTAAGGAAAACCGGGTTAGATCAGGCTGCCATTGGACTTTTGAGATTGCAACGTTAAATATACGGACTATGAAAACAGAGGCCCGATTACAAGAACTGTTAATCGAACTTGACAACATACATTGGGATATTATTGGGCTCTGTGAAACACGGAGAAAGGGTGAAGAGTTAATCAAACTGGAACCAACTGGACACGTACTCTACACTCGAGGTACGGAGAATGGCCGATGTGGCGGAATTGGATTCCTCATCAATCGAAGGCTGAAGGACAGTGTGGTAAAATTTGAAAGTACATACGACCGATTAGCCCAATGCGTCATTCAGCTGAATAAAAAGTTTAGGCTTCAAATCGTCCAAGCTTATGCACCAACTATAAGCCATAAAGATGAGGAAATTGAGGAGTTTTATGATGATGTGGCCCAGCTTTTATACAAGAAGAAATGTAGGTACAAAATCCTGATGGGTGATTTTAATGCCAGAATTGGAACAACAAGAACAGACCAAAATGCAACTGGCCCATATGGAACTGGTGAGCGAGACAATAGAGGTGACAGGTTAGTTGATTTTGCTGAAGGACAAGAACTATATATTATGAATTTATTCTATAAGAAAAATATCAGCAGAAAATGGACATGGAAAAGTCCATCTGGGCTCACAAGCGAAATTGACTACATCATGACCAACGATAAAACAATATTTACCAATTGTACTGTCCTTAACAATTTTAATGTTGGAAGTGACCACCGAATGGTACGAGCAAGGGTTCGGATTGACTATCGAAAAGAGCGCGAAAAAATGGTAAGATCAAAGAAGGGCAAGGTGGATTCTGGAAAACTGCTGGACAGAGGAAGCGATTTTGAGATTGCTTTGTCAAACCGGTTTGCTGCGCTACAAGATCCAGAGGAGGTGGAAATATCAGTTCAATATGAAGAAATCGCCAACAATGTACTTCAAACAGCTGCTTCAATAGCACCAGAAGAAAAATGTCTCAGACAAATAAAAATCTCCAGTGAGACCATTGATTTAATGAAGGAACGGCGAGCAATGAGAAATGCAGGTAGTCCTTTTGGCAGGGTCGAGTACACTGAGCTCTGCAAAACTATAAGAAAACGTATCAGAGAGGATACGCGCCGATTCAATATGCAGCTAGTACAAAAAACCCTGGAAAAAAGCAAAGGAATTAACAAAGGTAAACAGAAGCTGAGAATCAAAAGAACGCAAATATATGCTTTAAAGCATGAGGATGGCACAGTGTGCAGGGCGCGTACCCAAATGTTAGAGATTGTCAGAAGGTTTTATTCCCAGTTATATGAAGATCAGAGCCAGTCACGGACAGCAATACCCACGGAAGAACAATATATAATGCCAGATATCCTAGTGGAGGAAGTAACAAATGCTATAGAATTGATGAAGAACGGCAAGGCTCCAGGAAAGGATAGTGTAACTGTCGAAATGCTAAAAGCTGGTGGTCGGACGTTACGTAAAACACTGGCAAAATTATACTCAAAATGCCTCAAAGAACAAAAAGTACCTGACTTATGGAAAAATGCAGAAGTGATCCTTTTACATAAAAAAGGAGCACAGGAAGATTTAAAGAACTACCGTCCAATAAGCCTCCTATCAGTGATGTACAAAGTTTTCACTAAGATAATTTCTAAAAGAATATTAAAAAAACTGAATGACGCACAACCAAGAGAACAAGCAGGATTCAGAAGTGGATTCAGCACAATGGATCACATTCAGGTTGTACAGTAGGTCATAGAAAGGCACAACGAATACACCATGCCACTGTGCTTGGCTTTTATCGACTACGAAAAAGCATTTGATTCCATCTCAAAGCATGCGATAATGGATGCACTGCTTAACCAAGGTGTAGAGAGAGCCTATGTAAACCTATTAGAATCGATATATGAATCGATATATGATGGAGCTACAGCCACAATTCACCTTGATGATCTTGAAGTGGGAATTAATATAGAACGAGGTGTACGGCAGGGTGACGCAATATCGCCTATTCTTTTCTCGGCTGGCCTTGAAGAAGTATTCCGTAAACTGGATTGGGAACAGGATAGTGTAAAGATCAATGGTGCAAACTTAAACCATCTTAGATTTGCAGACGATATTATTCTCATTTCACAAGACCCAGAGGAGCTGCAAAGACGCATACAAGAACTGCAAAGGGCTGGCGAACCATTTGGCTTGAAAATAAACCTGAAAAAGAGTCAGGTTATGTTCAATAACTTCGCTCAGGACAGAACAATTTCAGTTTTAGGAAGGGATTTAGAGATTGTGGGCAGCTTTGTATATCTTGGGCAGAGGATTTCAATGGAGGGGAATACCGCCCGAGAAGTGAAACGGCGTGTTAAATGTGGCTGGCAGGCATTTGGTAGGCTCAACATAGTGTTTAAGAGCAGACTCCCACTTTGCCTGAAAAGAAAAGTATTCCATCAGTGCGTTCTACCCGTTATGACATACGGAAGTGAAACCTGGACACTCACATCGCAATCCATTCAAAAACTTCGGGTGTCACAGAGGGGAATGGAAAGATGTATGCTTGGCATTACAAGACGAGACAGAAAGTCCTGCGCATGGATCAGGGAACAAACAAAAGTCTGTGACATCATTGGAAGAGTAAAACAATTGAAATGCAGATGGGCAGGCCATATAGCGAGGCGATGGGACGACAGATGGACCAAGGCAATCCTAGAGTGGATACCGCTTGATCGCAAACGTTCGCGAAGAAGACCGAAAGCACGATGGATTGATGACATCGTTAAGTATATTGGACCCGAGTGGCAGAGGAAAGCCCAGGACCGTGAAGGTTGGAAGCATGCTGAAGAGGCCTTCATCCTGCAGTGGATCGATACGGGCTGATGATGATGATGATGATGATATATATATATATATTAATTTTGTAAATCATCATGGAATGTATAACGTCAGAGCAACGTTTGCATATTGTCAAATTTATTAGTGTTCTATACGCCAAACTTATAAAGTACTCCGTAAATTTTATTGTGCATATAATCGCATAATCGAGCGATGTATTCGACGAATTATCGACAAATTCTAAACGCATTTCACACTGCTCGATATTAAAAGAAAAACAAGACAAAAAACTGTGTGTTCCGAAGAAAATGTCGCCGCTGTTGCTGACACTGTCGATAAAGATCCAAATTTATCAATTCATTGTCATTTGTAGGAAGCTAGGCTTTCTTATTCATGCTGTTTCAACAGGATGGCTAGATGTGTCATTAGCCAACCTAACCTGTTAATTGGCCACAAAAGGCATGTGATTTAATGCCTTTAAATTATTTTCTTTTGGGGGTTATAATAAATCTCTAGTTTATGACGATAAACTAGTAACTATTGACGCCTTGAAAGCCGACATGTTATTTTACATAAAATAAACAGGCATCAAGGCATCTAATTTGGTTGTTGTTTTATGTCAATTTAAAATTCGGACGCACCAACAAAATCACCCAATATACCTTCGATTTATCTTTTATGTTTGCTTCTGCTTTGCAATTTTTGATACATTTTCTTGTTAGTTGTTTTTAAGGTTACTTATGCATTATTTTTATATAAGAACTAGCAGACCCGAACATCCGTTGCTGTGGCTAAGCTATGCGTTGAATTATATTGTAGTAAACTTTACAATACAATCAAATCATTATTTACGAATAAAGACGAAATCGTTGCAGCCGATGTAAAGACCCACGGGATTGAGATTTGATATCCAAAGAATATCTGGCACATCACACTCGTTTTCATACTACACATACGCTTTCATTTTCATCAACAACAATGCCGATTGTTTTCAGATTACCTGGCAACAACTGCTGTATCTGGAAGTTAATTTCGTCAACATCAATATCTTTGGCTACCAAAATAGCCCGATTATTGAGCCAGTTATAATTCAAGTCATTATTTTGATTAACTCAATTAATTCAGTTTTTGTGTGAACAACAGTGCAGAAATTGTCTGGCAGTTTAATGCATTGCATATTTGGTTGCAGTTATATTCTACCGTTTCCAATATCTAGCAATTGTTTGGAATATATTTGTGCCGATGGATCATTTTGCAATCGTACGCGCATGTTTATGGCCAATTGTTTGGAATGGAAATGTTTGGATTTAAGTAAAAGTAAAGTAAAGTGTTTGGGTTAGAGGCGCATCAGCAACTAAGCTATTTAGCGACTGGACCTACAGCTTAACGTGAGTTCCGAACCACGGTCATCAGCTTCCGACAAACCCAGGCCAGCACCCCCCTCGGGCTATAAACCCTTGGTTATGTGCCTACCCATAAGTCTATCAGGAAACCTACCGACTGGCGAGTGACCAACGTAGAACACTTCTCAGAAGGCATCCGGCCTTACCCAGCCTTTAACTGGCGTGACTGAGGGGTAATTCGTAGTCGGGTTTTACACTCTTGCCTAGAAACAATCACAAACATTTAGGAAAGATAAACGGACAGAAGAAAGAAAAATAACCATCCGAGCGCTGGAATCGAACCAGCTACCGCTCCAGCGCGGATTCGGCAAAGCAGACGCTCTTACCGCCGCACCAACGCGACCGGCTGTTTGGATTTGTTGGAAGTGTTTGGATACTCGACTACTAGACAACGATTATTTTAAACATGCGTTAATCTCATCTCGGCGAAAGTAGAGCGAAGAGTGACCGGTAAGGTCTGTCGGAAATCCCATACAGTAGTAGGATAGTACCACCAAAAAATATATCGTTGCCGTTCAAATCTTACATAGTTCTGTTCATTGCTTCGAGTGAATATTTGTGGGCCATTGTGCACTCATCCCAGATTATGATTGAAGTATTCCGCTAATTTTTTATTTTACGTATTACGTTTGGTTTGTTAAAAAGGTCTAATGGCAGCTTGAATGCTGAATGTGCAATTCGCCCGCCATCTAGCAAAGTGACAGCAATGCCTGACAATGCAACTGCCAATGCGATTTTCTACTATGAGAATTGGAATAATAAAATGAGAAGCCAGGAAGTAATACTTACAAGTATTTAACTTTATTGTAGGCTTTTAAACTGTTATAGTCAAGGTGGTATGAAAATCATTAATACTGAAAAAAATATATTATAATGGAAAAAATGTAAAAACCTAAATTTAATTATACACTTAATTTGAATTGCATTATTATTATTTTAAATCACTATTATTTTCCTTTACATAAAAAATGACAAATAAAATTGAGTATTAATTAAACATTTTCAATTTAAAAAAATAATAATAAAAGACGAAATCAAAATTATGTACTAAATATTGTAAGTTATTATTTTTTAGTTAAAAATAATAAGGAACAAAATGATACAGGGGACAACTGAAACTAAATGAAAAACTAATGCACCAAAAATTGAAAAAGCAAGGTTTTGTGGTAAGTAAAGTTTGTACACGTACGTGATATGAATTGTAGCATAAATGAAACGTTTGGACTCTTAACACAGCGCCATCTATTGGATACTTATCCAATCCGGACACTAAAAAGTTGAAGCGTTATGTCGACAAAGTCACTTATACCGCCCTCTGTTAGAAACTTATGGAACTCACTGATAATTATAACAATTTGTCATATAAGTCATTATAAACAAATAATTTGCAATAAAAAAATATTGCCACTATAAATTAAGATAAAAACTATCCTATCTCTCAAGTGGGACCAAACTGCACACAGTGTGCAAAATTACATTAAAATTGGTTCAGTAGTTTAGGAGTTCATCGCGGACAAACAACGTGAAATTTTTATATATAAAGATTTGCCCATTTTTTCCGACCACTTACCAAAATGTTATAGTTTTGAACGAATATTCTTTGTCATTCTGATGGGGATATATTTTAGAGATTTTTGTGGAGTCCCCTTTTTAAAAATTTGATCTATTATTCTCTCCGAATAACCATTATTTGATGGTGTTTAATTCCATATTAAAACTAGCAATAAAGTAATTTTGGTCAGTCTGTTTATAAGGTCATAAGATGCAAATTTATATTGTTGTGGGTGTAATGATTTTTTATGTATTGTTGTTTCTATTTGAGAAGTTTTGAAAGAATATTTGTTTGAGATTCGTAAAATTGTTAAATTCAGGAAGCTTGAACTCTTGTTTTCGTTTAATCAAATGTAGATTTGATATTTTTCTATATTGAATAAATATGTTCTAGAAATACACTTTTTTGTCTGTTGATGTTGCATGCCAAATTGTCGTCCACATATCTCTACCAATATTGTGTACACATCTAGTCTATTGCGGTGGATTACCATTTCAATATTTATAATTCTTTCTGCGGGTAAGGGCCTTAATAAGGAGCCCATGATCAAAACCTCTTTATCGGATGTGGCGGTTAATGATTCTTAATTTTTATTAAAAAAAACACGTTTAGTTTAGGGGAAAGGTAAAAAATGGTGTATTCAAAGTATGAGTCATCGATCCAGCCAGCTGCACAATATCCCTATCTTCCTGGCAATTTGTGGATGCCCTTCCAGATAAACCGTACATCTCTTGAGGTGGTCCAGTCATCAAGCCATTTTTCGACATCTTCGTAATTGTTGAAGTGTTTCATGGTTTTCAGAAAGGGGACAAATCTAGTGAGTAAAGCGGATGGGGCAAAAGTTCCTAGCCAAGTGCTGAAATGATGTTTCTGATCGCTTTCGCTGTATGTAAAGAGTTATTGTTGTGCTTCAACATCACTTTTCCGTATCTTGTAGCCTATTCTAATCGCTTTTCGATCAATGCGTGGATCAAATTGATTATTTATTGACGGTAGCGAATGATATTAACTGTTTCACCTGGTTTCAGAAGCTCATGGTACACGAAACCCTTTTGACCCCACCAAATTCACAGTACTGTCTTTTATCCAAAGCGGTTCGGTCTCGAGGTCGATATTGATGGTTGTCCTGAGTCAACCCACGATTTTCTGCGTTTTGAGTCTTCAAAATATACCGATTCTTCGTCTGCAATCACGATCTGATGCAAAAAAGTATTTCTTTCAGCCGAGAATGCAAATCTTCGTATGCCTTTTTCGCTTTTCCATTTGTCTCTCAGCTGATTCAGCTGATGTGGTACCCATTTTCCTGCCTTCTGGACCGTTCCCATGACATACAGGTGATCATAAATGGTTCGGCGACCAACATTTAACCTCTCTGCCATTTATTGTTGAGTTTGCATATAGTTTTTTTCCAACAATGCTTGCAATTTTTGCATTCGGTATTTTCAATTTTTTTCGACTGACCTGGGAGTTCTTTGTCTTTCAAGTCAAAATCGCCAATTGTAAATCGTCTAAACCAACGCCAATAAGTGTCTTGCATTGGGATATTGTCACCGTAAGTTTCCACAAGTATATGACGACTTTCGCTCGCGGTTTCTCTTTTGATTGAACAAGAAAAACAGGACGTGTCAAATGCTCTTTATTTGGCATAAAACACGAGATGTTTACTACACGAGAAAATATGATGCCAACTCGAAATCGTTAACATCAATGACGTTTTGAAAGGTACTGTCATAGAAACAAAATAAAATACGAGATTAGACTGTGAACCGATCATAGTTTCCAACGCCATCTCTTAAAAAAATCAATAATCATTAACAACTGGTCTTATTATAGAAGGTGTTGTTAAATGAAAATAATTTTGAGACATAAACAATTGAGACACACTAACTACAGAAAAATGACTAGTTATGCTTAAGGATTTTTTTTCGAGTACGTTTTTTTTTTTTGAAGAGGTTGACGCAGCATGGTCACCCAAAATTTAAAAATATAAATTCATAAAATAAGAAAACTTTTAATTCGGTTTACAAATTTAAATATTATTATTTACTGTTTATATTTCCATAGGCCCGTAATTTCGTAATAAAGATCGATCTACACTTTTATGTTTTTTAGTCTTATAATTAAGGGCCGGTTCTACAATGCAAGTATAAACCAAGTATAAACGGCGAACAGTTATACTCGGAATAAGTTATACCAGGTAGTATTCTCAGTATATCTGGTGTTGGTCTGTTGCCTACAACGCCTTTAGTTATACCTAAAATAACGCCGAGGTAGTTCTAATATGTTAAAATAGTCGGTGGGATTGCGCCATCGTTGACAGTTGAAGTCTAACCTAACGTGAACGGTTTGGAAATTATAAAAATATTATTGATTGATTTGTCCGTTTCTTTGTGATAGTTCATTTTTTAAATCGAATAAAACATTTTTATGCTTTGTTATCTGTCACTTTTATTTTTAAATTAGTGTGACTATAGTTTCGTAGTACGATTTACAGTACAGCGCCAAAAAGCAAAAAATTAAACAATTTAGAAGAAATTGAACTTTGTAAATATAATAAAGACCCGTCTAGACAGCTATTAAATAATCAGACAAATCCCCGGAATTCCTTACTATTTAAAATATTGTAAAAAAATTAAACCCAAAAGTGTAAAATTAGGTACATAGGATAAACAGCTGTAATACCTTAGTTTTAAAGTAGTGTTTGAGTGAGAGTATGTGTTTGAACAAAGTATAAAATTGTTTTATTCGATTTATAAAAATATTATTTCATCTTATTAAAATGGAGAAAAAGCGCAATAATTTCACGATTGACAAAAGTGTTCTGGTAGTCGATTTGATTGAGGCAAATAAAGAAATTGTCGGTACGTATAAAGTTGTCTTACATAGTAACAGTACCGGTGATCCTCGCATTATTCTATTCCAGAGTGCAAGAAAACACTACTACACAGTAAAGACGTGTTTCTTGAGCTCTCTGATAAACAAGCGAAAGATGTGATACCAAGTAGTGATTCCGTGCGTTGTGAAAAGAGATCCTGTTAAAGATCCTGCAGCCATGAGTGATTACGATCCAGATGATTGTGAATACGGGTCTTATGAACCATCAGATAATGAGCTCGTAGGCATGATTGAAAGAGATCTAGTTCTTATATTGGATCTTGAAAAGAAAGTAGAGGTCCAAGAGAACGTGATCAAAAAACTCCGTAAGGAGGCAGTGAATGCAGCCAACGAAATAAAGCAACTAACTAAACGTTACGAAGAAAGTAAAGCTTCAGTGAAAGCTTTACCAAAAAAGAAAGGCTCAAAATCCAAAATCACACCCCAAACATCAACTAGAGGGACACAAACAAATAAAGTGTCCAAAACATCAGAAATCTGCACGCAAACAAATGCGTCTAAACCAACATCAACTGCTAAAACACAAACAGTTGTCTTTAAAGTTCCAGTATCAGTAGCCGAAACATAAACCACAGTGTTCGAAACTACAAGCACCGAGATCCAAACGGATTTCGAAAGAGAGGACCCACAGAGTGTCCTTAACACAGAGAGTTACCAGCAGGTGATCTCTCGCTCCCGCAGACGCAGGAAGAAGAGGGTATCTACTACTGAAACTAGTCAAGTTTCGGAAGAAAAGACGTTCTCTCTCACGTCGACGTCAGCCACCAACAATGAAGAAGTCATTGAAGAACCAAAACAAATCAAAAAGTCCAATGTACCAACAGTGTCCACAAGACGTAAACCTAATCCAATAGTCTTGACAGACAAATCCATGTTTCTAAGCGCTATGAAAGCTTTGGAAACAGCTAAGATAGCTGTCGGGCCAGCAAGAACGAGGCCAGACTGGGTCCTTATTCCCCCAAGTACGGAATCAGACCGAAAAGCCATTCTAGAGCTTTTTGACAAATATAAATATCCATATCAAACGCCAACATCAAGCAGAAATCTACGC
>JARFXV010001484.1:105000-140000 GCA_031761425.1 Cosmopolites sordidus | reverse complement strand
CAAAAACAATTTTGTTGCTGGTTTTATCGCAGGATTACGATCTGTTGGAGATTTAATTTAATCTTCAATAAAACTCAGCAACATTGCACAAGTTCGTTTTTGTAAGCGAAAACGTTTAAAAAACTCCAGGTCGTCAAACCCCACGAAATAATCGGGCCTAAAAATGCATTTTACATTAAAAATCGTATAGCTATATAATATATTTATGTTTTTTCATTCCGATGTTTAAATACTTTTGGCTGTCAAATTAAAACTGCGTCTTCAAAATCACTTTCATCAGAATCAAAAATGTTCCATATCAATTATTTATTTCACTGTTATAATTATAAATTCATAAAACTGTGGAATATAAAGAAAGGACAGGTTATGTTTATTAATACTGACAACTGAAGCTGGCCAACAGAAAGCAAGAATAACTATATTCGGAGTATATCCACCCAA
This sequence comes from Cosmopolites sordidus, assembly GCA_031761425.1. Lineage (NCBI taxonomy): Eukaryota > Metazoa > Arthropoda > Insecta > Coleoptera > Curculionidae > Cosmopolites > Cosmopolites sordidus. The sequence goes on along the minus strand of JARFXV010001484.1, from coordinate 139,559 downwards.
ATTCAAATATATAATTCTCGTTACTTAGATTAACAACAATTTCAATTAATTAAACTCATATAACTTGGACACTCTGTATAACAAATTCCATATAAGAACGAGATAGAAATTAATAAAAATATATTAACTTCATTGCGGAAGAACTTTTACTAGATTAGAATTATTTCCGTATCTTTTTTTCTCGCTTATAAAACTGTTGGACATACTATATAAAAAATACCCATTTGTTCTGCTTAATTTGTCATAGAGTTAAATGAAAAAACAACACCTAATGGTTTACCCACTTCTTAATATTGAAGTGGTGTTTTTATAGTCATCTGAAAAGCAAACAATTATTCTTCATTAGTTCTGGTTAATAAATTAAAACATATCCTTGTGACAGTTATACCATATCAGGCTACGACTTAAAAGTAGATTTTTCAAACAGTACCAAATCACCCAATTGCAGTTCGTGAGTGCGTGTTTTGTTTTTGTACTATCTTCAGGATATAACATAATTAATTCTTCATCCTCCACGTTTTTTTTTTCAGTTTAGAATTGCTTGAACCATTTCTTGTCTTGAACAACAGCAGCATTTGTTTTTCAATTGAAAAGTAAAAAAAAGGGCAGTACCTCAAATGCTGTACTTTGAATGACATCGTATCTAAAACTGATATTTTAGGTTATATTCGCAGTGGGCTCGTACAGGGTGTTCCAAAGAATTGTTAATGTTTGGTTGCGCTATAGAAAATTTGGTTGGAACGGTGGAAATTGGAAACGGACAACATGTTATTCTCCGATGAGGACATTAATGGTCAATAATCAAAATTGCCGCTACTGTTGTGGAGAAACCCCTAAAACAAAAATTAAAGGCTTCTGAATTGCCCGAAGGTCACAGTTTAGGTTGCAATGTCAGCATCCGGAATAATCGGCCTGTTTTTTTTTCGAAGACTACCAAGGCCGCGAAGTAACGGTGAATTCTCAACTTTATGTCGACATGCTTCAAACATTTTCCACTCCTGCTCTTCAAGAATTTGAAGCATATATTCAGGACAGTTGGTTCCAACAGGACGGAGCTAGCTGACAAAATATCTTAAAAGTGAAGTGTAACGCAACCGCCCCATCGCACTGGAAGATCTAAAGAAGAATATTCGGCAAGAAATTGAAGCCATAACTGCAGACGCCTGCCGCGGGGTTATGGCATATTTTTGAGGTCGGTTTCAAGAGTGCCAGGACAGAAATGGAGCGCACCTAAACACTGTAATCTTCATAACATGAATTTCCAAGAATATATGTAATTTCTAAGAATACATCTATTAAAATTGATGAGAGTTATTTTTTTTTATTTTCAAAATTTAACAACTTTTTGACCACCTTGTTTATTATATCTCGTTTTAAAGCTGAAAGACTGCGCTTTCAAATAACTATACGGTGAGAACAAAGTCTGATTCAAATAAGTTCTGCAGTCGACGAAACGCACTTAATTTAATTTAAGCACTTACAAGTTCGAGTCCAACGAGTTCGTATGTTTAGAGTGTGTGATAATTTCTTAATTGTTTAAATGATCTAAAACAAAAAACACCAGTGTCCGTATAAAACCCATAAAAAAATTTGATTGTTAATTAAAAATTCAGAAATCGAATAAAACCGACCATTTCAAACTTAATTAACGTTATTTTACAGCGCTGAGTTTTATAGGACCAATCATCTCCATAAATTCATTTTTATGTCGAGATTTCTAAAACTAACATAACTTCGGTAGTCTAATGAGCAATCTCCCTTATTATTAATAAATAAAATCGAACGGTGTATGTTACGGGGGTCACTACATATGTTATAAGCTTCCAGGACATTAAAAATGCTTTGTTTACACTTTTCGTTTTAAGTCAATGATTTTTGGTTCTTAACTTTAACCTGCACGACTTGGAAAGATGCAGTCTATAATTTTGAAACTTCAAATGACCATTAATACCATTAATAGCAGGAAACCTTAAAAAATGTTACAAATTCATGCAGTCAGTCATATTTTTCTTTGGATATGAATAATTGAATTATTCCTGCACGATATGTGATAGCATTTTCATAAATTTCAATTGGAAAGATTCAAAAATGTAAGATGTACAAAAATGTACAATAATGTAATATTTTTCTGCGTCCGAACTTTAAGAAATGGAATGTATCAATAAATTTCAAATTTAGATATATTTAGATTTAATTGATATTTATTGACACGTTTGGAGGTTATCCCATATACAGATAATACAATATAATATATACAATGAACTGGCAAGAATTGAAACAAAAAATTATTAAAACAGCCTTAAAGTTGGCCCCTTTACAAAAACGTAAAAAACATCCGTGGTGGGATGAAGTTTGCGAACAAGCAGTATTGAGCCGAAGTAAAGCATTCAAAGATTGGAACAGTCAAAAAACAGCAATAAACTATAACATATTTTTGGAAGTAAGAAAAGAAACATCGAAGCTAATTAGACAAAGTAAAAGAAAATATGAAAACTATCAACTTAATGAAATAGAAAAAGATTTCCACAAAAATAACACCCGAAACTTTTACAAAACATTTAAAACTAAATTAACAGGCTATCAACCGCAAAGTCTTTGCTTCAAAAAGGAAAACGGACAATTAGCTCTAAATAACCAAGACAATTGCAAAGAACCTGCAAAATATTTTGAACAAATACTAAACTGTCCTGAGCCCTTAAACAAATTACCAACACTAAACCCTAAACAAACAAACCCAGTTTCATTACCACCGAATGAAGATGAAATAATTAGATGAATGGTGAAGATGGAATCACTGCTGAACTTTTGAAATCCGCTGGTCCAGGTACAATCAAGGAAATAACCAAAATTATACAAAAAGTTTGGCGAACCGAACGGATTCCGGAAGATTGGAATGATGCTCTAATCCATCCACTACACAAGAAAGGAGATAGAACGGATCTAAACAACTATAGGATAAGGGGATAAGGACTAGATCTGAAAACGCTGGCAATTATTAAAGCAACATTAACCAACACCAGGTCAAAAGTTAAATTCATGGGTGACATCCGTTCAAAGCCGTTCGACTCAAAGCCGTTCGAAATTAAAACTGGAGTGAGACAAGGGGATGAACTCTCGCCGCTCTTATTTAATTGTGGTCTAGAAAAACGGTCTAACGGCACAGAAACAAATTGAAATCCTAAAAGAAACAGCAGAAAAGGTAGGACTCCAAATTTCCTTTAAAAAGACACAATACATGACCTGCAACAGACTAAGAACACCCTTTCTAAAAACAAAATATGGTAACATCAAACGAATCTCTCAATTCAAATATTTGGGTGAAATAATCATAGAAAATGGGTTGGAAAAAGCGGCCAATAAGGGTAGATGTCAACAAATGGAAACGGCATTGAGACTTACACAAGATATTTACAACAAAAATGCATATCTAAAAACACAAAACGGAGACATTACAACACAGTTATTAAGCCAGAATGCCTATATGGAGTAGAAACGCTCATTTTGAATAGAAAGAGAGACATCGAGGACATTGAAAAGAAGGAAAGAAAAATCATAAGAAAATAGATATAATAATAGCGATATGAGAAAAAGAAGACTTAAGTTTTACGGACACATAAAACGGATGAATCCGAGTAGGCTAACTAGACAAATAGTCGAATTTTATGAAAATAGGAGTAGAGCTAAAGTAAAAATAATTAAATGGATTGCTGCAGTTAAAGAGGACCTAAGATCAGCAAATATTACACAAAGTGAAATTCAGGAAAGAGGCTGTTTCAGATACAATGTTGACGTTTGAAAGGTTGGCCAGAGAGACAAATGTAGAAAGACTGGAACAACTTGGTCTGACGAAAGGAAAAAAGCTCATAGCGAAAGAATGAAATTAGTATGGGCGCAAAGGAAGGCTAACAACAACAAACGCCTCTAATTGTACTTCGCGTGGTCCATCAGAGCCCATTTGTGAATAATAATAATAATATATATTATATGAACGTTTACTTTGATTTTTTTTCCTTACAATCGAAAACAGTTCTTTTAAGAACTACCAGTGTTATAATTTTCAGAGTCGCACCTGCAAAATACCAAATCAGGTAAATAGTCGTTGTCAAGAGTTAGTAGCATCTCCGATACACTAATACCCTTTGCGGCTGTAAAGTATGGTAAATTAACTGCTAATAATTATATATGTATAATTTAAGTCATATAGTACATTATAGAAACTAAAAGGTATACAACTTTGCTCTCGCCGTTTTCCTATAGATGGAGTAAGCGGTAAGTAGTCGTCGAAATAAATACATCATAGACAGTATGCAATACTTTCGAGCAGCTTGTAAACATAACCTCATAGCACCAGTATTCGATTTGTGTTTACATCATAAAGTTATTTGCGATTAAAAATGTCAATTTATGAGCCAAATTATCGTCATTTGTGAGATGTGTTAATTTATTTCATTAATATGCAGAAACCTGGGGCTAAGGCTTACCGAATACTCTCAGACACTTATAGTAATACCGCTATGAGCGCAAGAACTTGTCGTGAGTTGTTTCAACGCTCCAAAAGCGGTGATTTTCACGTCGAATACCTGCATACCGGTGAAAGAGCGAAAGTTTTTGAAGATGAAGAATTAGAGACACTGCTTAATGAAGACTCGTGTCAAAGTCAAGAAGAGTTGGTAAGATCATTGGGAGTGAGTCAACGAGCACTTTCAAAATATTTGGGTGTCATACGAGTTAAAACCGAGAGATGTTGAATGCCATTTGTTTACTTGTGAACAGATTGAGCTTGAAAGACAAAAACGGAAGAGATTTCTGCATCGCATTGTGACTGGGGTCGAAAAATGGGTTTATTATGATAACCCCAAGCATCAACATCCAAAATTATGGAGATGCCCCGGCCTCGCTTCCATGCCGAGGGCCAAACCGAATATTCACGGCTCCAAGGTCATGCTCTGTATTTGGTGGGACTAGCTCGGTGTAGTGTATTATGAGCTCTTAAAACCATCTGAAAAAATCACAGGGGATCGTTATCGAATGCAAGTAATGCGTATGAGTCGAGCATTAAAGGACAAACGGCCGCAATTCAGCCAAAGAAACGATAAAGTGATTTTGCAGCATGACAATACTCGACCCCATGTTGCGTAAGTTGATCAAAACATACTTGGAAACGTCGAAATGGGAAGCTCCACCCCATCCGCTGTATTCTCCAGACGTTGCTCCCTCTGAATATCACTTGTTTCGATCGAAAGCACACGGCTTGTCCGATCAGTACTTCCGGTCTTATGAAAAAATACAAAATTGGATGGATTCGTGGATCGCTTCAAAAGATCACCAGTTTTTTCAACGCGGAATTCGAAAGCTGCCTGAAAGATGAGAGAAAGTAGTGGCCAACGATGGACAATAGTTTGAATCATAAATGTATAACCAGTTTTTTTTACAATAGAGCCTTCACTCTTGCAAAAAAACGGCTGGAGCAAAGTTCTATACCTTTTAGAATAATTTTTTTAGGTTGTTGAAACAGCTTGAAGCTTGGAGTTGAGTATGTCCACTGATAGTACTATGTCACAAAAGGTTCAAAAAATAGAGTTTTAAAATCACCTTGAAAGAGTAGTTCTACTTAAAGGGTTACCAATATTGCAGCTTTGGATACAAGTTCTATTGGTGACACCATTTATATCATGTATGAACACAGTAAGTATTCGTGACCTGAAGAATTGCAGAAAAGGCTGATCTTAATCTCATATACAGTTTATGCGCAGGGACACTCAGTTTAATTTTCATGACAGCATCTAACTTTGAATTTCTTACATGAGCAATTATAAACAACTGTTTGATAGATACAGTATGCCATTGTGCAACGTATTGAAAGAAGTAGGTTTTAAATAGAAAAAAAAATGATCCCAAACAAGGGTTTATGAAACTTCCCAACGTTGCCCTAAAACGGTATAGATTTTTTGGAACTTTTCTGGAAACAACGGTAATGGTTGGATCATTTGCGGATTATTTTCACTCCAAATGCAGCAATTTTGTTTATTAACGTAACCATTTAGCTAAAAATTAGCTTAGCCGCTGAACAAAATTTTGCGATTAATTATGGTTCAAGTTGCAATTGATTATATTCGTGCCCATTCACCGAACGTACGACGCGAAGAATGGTTTTGTACTTTGAGACTTGGACAAGCTGTACCTTGTAAGGCACTAGAACAATGTCTTTACGTAGAGTCTTTCCCGTAGTCAGATAACAAAGTTCAACTTCCTACGCTTTTGAAATGAAACTTCTTTAGCGAAGGTGATACGTTGCACCGTAACGAAAAAGGGGGCAGCACAGTCACAGCAAACTATATTTCAAAAAGTATACCGTATACTTTTTGCTATTGCTATAGACATATAATCTATTTTGCTGTTCGCGTGTTCTTTCGAGTCAAAAAATTTTAAATGTGATATTTATTTTCAAGAATATTATTTTATAGAAAAAAATGTATATATTTATAAATATCGCTGAATATTTATCCATATTGGGTTCTTAAAAAAAATGTGCTTGCAAATATTTTGTATATGGGGTTTGATTATTATTATATACGTTTATGCATATATATTTATAAACCTGTTTATTATTAATTTATTTCGATATAAAATACATTCATTTATTAATTTTATTTCTTTAATCGTGATAAGTCAGCTATATTTAAAAAATGCATTATTACTTATTATTAATTAGCAAAGAAGTTTCACTTCTTCCGTGAGCTTATGTGGGTGAGGCTCACTCGTTTTTTATTTTAATATCGAGCAGAGTAAAATGCGTTCGGTATTTGTCGATAATTCAGCGAATACATCACTCAGTTTGAGGCACACATCTTGATAATAAATTTCAACAATTTGTAAGCGTAAGATGTTAAACGTTCCATGATGATTTGCCGGACTATACTGAACTATATATATATATATATATATATATATATATATATATATATATATATATATATATATATATATATATATATATATATATATATATATATATATATATATATACACACAAGGACACACTAAAAAACCATCCATTACAATGACTAAAACGTACAAAAGTTACTAGCTGGACAAAATCTTGTAATGTCTGAATGATTGTGGCGTGTTCATATATTTTTTTCTTTACTTCAGTTTTTCGCCACGATCTAAAACTCAAAAAATATCAAAAATATCTGTTCTTATGTAAATAAAGAATCACTGGGTAAAAACAAAAAACGAAACAGAGACAAATTTCTCAGTGATTCTTTTTTGTAATAAATTTGCCTAACGAACGAAATTTTTAAAATATAAAAACGTTCAAAAAAACTATACAAACTTTTAACGTTAACGTTTCGGGAAGTATTCTCCTCCCGTTTTCAAAACAAATAATTTGTTTTAAAAACAAATAACGAATAATTTCAAACTAAAAATAAATTATATTAATTTCTATAAATTATGAAAAGTCAGGAAGTAAATATATTTTTTGTGTATGTCAATGATACTTATATTGAATTAGTTTTTAATGACAGTGACATACTACAATAAAGTATATATATATATATATATATATATATATATATATATATATATATATATATATATATATATATATATATATATATATATATAGATGTATATATATATATATATATATATATATATATATATATATATATATATATATATATATATATATATATAGATGTATATATATATATATATATATATATATATATATATATATATATATATATATAGATGTATATATATATATATATATATATATATATATATATATATATATATATATATATATATATATATATATATATATATATATATAGAGGTGAAGTTTACCATGTGATTGTGATTGTTTTTTGAAATTCTTAAATGTTTAAATGTATTCTTTAGAATCGGGAACCATATTGAATTTAAATCTACCGAAGGCATAGCAATACAGTTATGTTTATTTAAATTAATTATAGCGGTTTCTATTAATATTCTGTATTTTGTTACCGATTCTTTTAATACCGTTCTGGAATTATTCCAATTGATTTTATGACCCGATTCCCATGCGTATTGACAAATTCTAGATTTATTATATCGCCCTTTCTAAGAAGCTCTTTTATTCTAACATCTAACGGTCCAGATGTCTCACCTATATAGAATTTGCCACATTAGCAGGGCATTTTATAAACCACATTTTTGGTATTTTGTTGGGCGTTGTTTGGTTTAGTTCTTGTTAATAGAGATTATGTTATGTTGTATTTATTTACTACTTTATATTTTCTTATTTACATAAGAACAGATATTTTTGATATTTTTTGAGTTTTAGATCGTGGCGAAAAATCCAAATAAAGAAAAAAAATTTTCTTGTAGACAGACCCTTCGTAGGATGGGATGGATTTCAAAGAGAAGACTACATCCTCAAAATATTATTGTTTCTGTAGTGTGGACTGCGGTAGTATTGTCCATTACGAATTTCTCAAGGGAGAGCAGAACAATTACAATTGATTTCTATGGTATGCAAATGGGACGTGTACAGAAAGCCTCATTTCAATAACAAGTAAGCTAAATTAATCGAAAAGCAGCGGTATTCCTGCAAGACTTCTTACTGAAATACAAATGAGGAAGAATTGATACCGTGTCTAAATATTTTTCTCACCGAGAACCTTCTTCTCAGTTACCTTTTTTTCATAATTGTAGGTTTTGAGAAACACTAGTGTGATTTGTAAAGAAAATAATTAATATGCCATTTACACATATGTAGTTAGCAGAAAAACTGAAAGAAATAAAAAAAATTGTATTGTTATGTATTTAAACATATATTTTTTTTTTTTGATGCAGTCATGGCGAAAATTTGACCGACATTATATTTCAGGTTTGTATGACTAATTTCAAAAAGGACTTATGACACATCACCAAACAAAAATAGGTCTCGAAACGACAATTCAATGAAGAAAACAGAAATATATAGAGCATACACTCAAGACAAAAACTACACAAAGTCGTACACGACAACGCGAAAGGAAAGACAACCCAGATGTAACTTGGAGCTAGCAAAGGATTGCAATCCAGCAAAGTGGGGTCCAGCATCATTTGAAGAACTAGAGGGATCCCGCACTAGCTTGTAGATCCGGAAATTCGTAAACAAGAACTTTTGGAATAATTTTCTTAGCTGGTACTGATAACAAAATCACCCAGTATATTACATTCATTCGAGAACAAAGCCTAACCTATTTTTTCCGATTTCCAACTAACTACAGAGTACGAAATTGCTTTGCAGGTACTATTCAAGTATGTCTCTTTCAAAACCACATCATTGGTGAGAATAATGACAACTGATGGCGCAAGTGTCATGATAAAAGTAGTATAAAAGTCATATAAAAGTGACTTGTATCTTGCTACCAACAACTGTGTTTCGCACACGGTATACAGTTGGCTATTGTCAATACTCTATACAAAGAAAAATCGAAAGAGAAATAGAACTTACAGAAAATACGTTGACTGATTTGAATACAGATGACGACGAAGACACAGAAGAGATAAATAAAAAACAAAGTTTGACCGCAAGAATCGATCAACAACCCGCTCAAGTGATTCTCCGCTACAATGACCTTCTAAAAAAAGTGCGAAAAGTTGTAAGAAGTTTGCAGGGGTTCTCCGACCAAAGAAGATATGTATTTGCAAAAATATGTAAAAGAAGAGACAGGAAAAAAAATGAGCTTATTTCTAGATTACCGCTCTGTTGGAATAGCTTGCTTGACATGTTAGATAGATTTTACAGTCTTAAAGTGAGTATTAAGAAAGCTCTCATCGACATAACACCTGACATACAATTTACGGAAGACGAATAGTACAAAATGAAATAATTATTTGACAGCTTGCAGCCCTTTAAATTGGGGGTCGAAGCATTATGTAGAAGAAATTCTACCTTAATATATGCAGACATAACTTTTCGAAGTTGAAGAACCAAGCCAAAGATTTAAGTGCTGAACTATCCGAGACGCTTCGTGTAAGAGTGAAAGAAAGGCGCACTGAAGTTACATGTTGGTTTACATGCAGAACTGATCATACGTTTACGATGCCGAAAAAGAATAAGATACGTCAAGAAATGAAAACTGTAGAAATTGTAGCGGCTACAATGACAGCAAAATCTCTTTGCAAAATAATTTAACGTTACAAAGAGTAACTGCAAGACAATGAAGACTACACTAAACAGACGGGAATTTAAAAAAAGAAAGATTTTGAAAAAGTATTAAAAAAATATAAGCATTCGAAACGGTTGGAGTGAAAGGAAAATGTTTGACTCAGATGCACGACTATTGACATTTAAATCAACAAGTGTAGAGGCAAAAAGAGCGTTTTCTATGTAGTTCTATGAGAAGTAGGAGATTGCCCGTTCTCAGCCAATTTATTTATGAGTAAATTTGAAATTCTGGATGTTTTAGAAACAATAAAAATAGGTTAGATTTTCATATTTTTAGAAAAAACACCACCAGTTTTTGATACATTCTTAACGATTCGAATTATATCATGCGTTATCATGGTGAAGAATGATCCTGGGTTGCTGGCTGTTTTTTCTTATTTCCTCAAAGACCTCTGGCAAACAACTGGCTGTATACTATTCAAAATTGACCGTTCTAAGATTATCTATAAACAATAATTAAATAATTAAATACAGCATATTAATTAATATAATTAAAGCATATTAATTTCTTTTCACAGGCATTTAATTATCGTGGAAAAATATTTAAACAGTTGGTTTTGTTCATTTAATCCTCTTTAGAGATAATAAAATGTTAATGTTTTAATATTAATTAGGTAGAAATAATAACTAGAATTAATAACTAGAAATAATAGCTAGAAAATAATGGGAGCTGCCCTTAGGAACTCGTGCAGAAAATGCGAGTTTGAAAAAAAATGGCAAGACATTGTGGCAAATTAAGAAACATATAAACCTTAATTTACTTAAAAAATAGATTAATGTATTTTCATTACATAATGAAAAGACATGAAAGAACTGACCATATTAAAAACTAAAAGAGGAAAAAACGACCAATACACTGTCAATTAGTATTCAAAGAGAAATTTTAAATTCTGTTAAAAAATAACTTTATTTAAAGTTAAGAACTAACTAATGATATTGCCTTTAATTTTAAGCTAAACGACTATAAGAAATTATATTCTTAATTTCAGATATAGCGGTAGGAATGTCCGGAAAAAAACTTTTCATCAGTTAGAAAAATAGGGGAAAACCTCCAATTCGCTAAAACGTACATAATTTATTATTATTATTATTTATATATTTAAATCTAAATTTCCACTATATTTAAAACTTGTAAGCATGACAATTGTTTTGACACACAGTCAAACACACAATACACACTAAATTAAACTAACAGTAAGAAAAGCATTTACTACCTACACTAATCTAATAAAACCATAAATGATGATAGTGGGAGTCCCGCGTCTCAATGTCTAGAGTAATATAAGTTTAACAAGGGTGAACCATTCAAGTCTACCTGATCATTAAGTAAAATACCCAATTTTCTTCTTTTATTAATTTCTAGGCTCTCTAAAAGGTATAGTTTTTTAGATTTATTTTCGTTATGCAACATTTTGAAATTATCGTTGAAAGTGTGATTTTCTAACATAAAATGATTGGCATAATGAGAATTATTCGGTTCTTTAATATAACTTCTTTTATGTTCATTAAGCCTGGTGGAAAAGAATCTTCCTGTTTGTCCAACATAGACTTTTGGACAAGAACCTCACTCAATTAAATAAACTCCTGATTTATGAAGTTTATTTGTTTGACTTTTATTGTTTTTTATTAAGCGTCCAAGACTATGGTTTGTTCTGAATGCAATATTTATATCGCTTGTTTTTGTTTGTTTTTTTCTTACTGTTAATTTAATTTAGTGTGTATTTGAAAAAGACACTGTGTGTCGAAACAATTGTCATTCGTACAAGTTTTAAATATAGTGGAAATTTAGATATTAATCTTGGATTTCTATTCATAAATTATCTGTTAGATTTTTCGAAATTAGCCCTTTTAGTGACGAAAGCAAGTGTTGTGTATTTGATTTCGATAACTATATAACTAAAAATGTGATTTGAGAAAAAATTAGACGGCACTGGCTCCGCTAAGTACCAAGTATGGTAGAATTTTTTTTTAATTTCTTTAAGATATGGCTCTGGAAACCAGGGTGGGTTCACAGTCTAATCTCTTATGTCATTTTGTTGCTATGACACTACCTATGAAAATGCCATTGATGTTTAAACGATTTCGGGGTATAAATGTCGAGATTCGAACCAAATAATCATTTGCCAAAAGCATTTGCAACACGTACTGCCTTTCTTGTTCAATCAAAAGAATAATGCGAGTGAAAGCCGTCGTATACGTATGGAAACTTACGGTGATAATGTCGCAACACAAGACGCTTGTGGGCGTAGGTTTAGTCGATTCAAAAGTGATGATTTCGACTTGAAAGACAAAGAAGCTCAAAGCAGACCAAAAACAACAACTTAAACTTAAACTTGAGCTTAAACAATCATTTGATTCTGAGCTGTTTACGCGAAATATTGTTTCATGCGATATGTGACAATGGATGAAACATGGATCCATCACTATACTACGGAGTCAGCTGAGTGAAAGCGACCAAAAATACAACCATCAGCAAGCAAGGTTATGGCCTCTGGTTCATGGGTTAGGGTTCATGGAATCATCGATTATCTCGAAAAATGTAAAACCATTAATAGTGAATATTATATATCGTTATTGGTGCATTTGAAAGACGAGATAGCAAAAAAGGCTCGAAACAGACAAAAGAAAGTGCTGTTTCACCCAGACAATGAACCGTGTCACAAATAGTTGGCAACGATGGCTAAATTGTATGAATTGCTCTTCAAATTGTTTCATCATCCACCGTATTCTCATTACCTGGCTCCCAGCCGCTATTTCTTGTTCTCAGATCTCAAAAAAATGCTCGCTGAAAAGAAATGTCGCTCCAATGAAAAGGTAATTGCCGAAACTGAAGGATAGTTTGAAGGCAAACAGAAATCGTTCTATAAAAAAAGTGCAGAAATATTAGGGAAGCGATTGAATAATTATAATGCTCTTCATATATTGATGAATAAAGTCGAGATTTGTAAAAAGGTGTGTTTTATTTTGCACCGGGGACTTATTTACCGATATTCTCTTCAGATAGTAATGTATCACATTTTTTATTTATTTTCAACAGCTTAAACAAATTGTAAAAATCAGTATTTTATTAAAGAGATATATACAGGCATCACCTTAGGACAACCCGTTATGTTTTGACTTAATAAATTGACCTCGTATACGTCTTAGTATAATATCGTATCCGGTATATCTAGCGATGGGCTTTCTCAGCCTGCAACCGTTAATATTTTACGATGATTTTTCTTTAAATTTTTATTTTACGATCGCCTAGTCAACTCACCATCATTCTTATTACGATAAAAGATTAGTACGTGTTAATTTGGTGTCGGACCGAAGACCTTACGAGCTGAATTCCAGGAAATTGTCAGGGCTTTCGTTTGGGAAATTTCACAGCTGGTTCAACTTTTAGACAGTTAATTTTCAAACATTAATAATACTTGGAAATGGTAAATAAAACCATTGTTTTCTTAAAGCTTTTTTTAACGGCCTTATTCGGTGAAATTTTTTTCGTCGTTCGTTTGTCTATCAGTTTCAAAGAAAATATACGTGTGCTTGTTTTAAAATTATTTAGTTAGATAATCAATGTTTCTGTTTAGAAAGAACAAATAAATCATATGGTGATGTTAATGGCAATGCTCGAAATTTTATAGTACTAAAGGGTCTTTCAAATTGAGTGGATTTCTTAATTCTTAAATAAAACACATATATGGCGTTGTGAATTTGCTTAGGTCTAGCGTCATTTTAGAAGCGTAATAAATGAAATTTACGAAAAAGGAGTCGTACACAATACAACAACGAGTTAAAATTGTCGAATAATTTTATGAAAATGGGCGTTCAATGAAAAATGTTTTTAGAAAATTACGTGATATTTACGATTTGCACAATCGTCAATGGTCCTGTGGAAGATAAAAGAAGAGCAGTATATAGTTGTAATGGTCCCTCACAAGAATACATTGATTTGGAACGTGAAAGTATTGCTGAAGACCCAGACATTTCCATTAATTGACGTTCCCAACAATATGGTATCAGTGAATGCACAATATTTTAGCTTTGAAGGTACATAAAGATATTCAAATAACACAGGAACTAAAGCAACTGGATCGTTCAAAATGTTCAAAATCAAATATTTTGATCGTTCAAAAAAGCACAGTTTGCTAATGCTAATAAACATAGTTGGGGCATTTGAGGCGAGGAAAATCTACGATTGATTCATGAGAAACCTTTCCATCGTAAACGAGTCACTGTTTGGTGTATTATGGACAAAAGGTGTAATTGTGCCATATTTCTTTTACAGTGCTGCTGGTGAAGATGTAACTGTGAATGGTGTTTGGTATTGTGAGATGATAACTGTTTTTTTGTGGATTGAATTGAATAATATTAACCTGGAGCATATGTGGTTCAAACAGGATGGCACTACACCTTGCTCTAGTAATACAATAATTGATTTATTGAGAGAAAAGTCATGAACGAGTTATTACAAGAAAAGATTAATTGGAAGAATTAAAAAAACCACCCAATTTGAAACTGATACTTTTTCCTTTAACTATTGATGCAGACAAATGATATATTTTTTTAAATATAAGACAATTAATTAGTGATTAGTAACCTACTATGGTTGCAGTAGTAAAAAGATTGTAACATTTTTGTCAGCAAATAGGGTAAATTTGCATGAAATGTCTTGTGCTGATGTATTAAAAACACTACGAAAGTGTCACGGCGATAGAATTGTGTTGGGCGAAAAAAAATGTTTAAAGTAGCACAAGGACTTTAGTGATGATAGAGAAGCAGCTGAAGATGAACTTCCAGAAGATCTATCACGTCAACTAATGAGGAAAACAGTATCAAAGTACAAAAAGTACAAAAACCTCAGTACAAGATCATTGATCTTGTACCGAGTAATCGCCGATTAGATATTAAAAACATTGTACCTATTACTGGAATATCATTCAGATTAATTCAATCAATGTTGAAGAACAATTGAGGTTTATCTCTTGTGTCCTTCACATATTGATAAGAGTTTAATGTTTTAAAAATTAACTTAAATTAAAAGCTAGAAATAATAACTACAAATAATAGCTAGAAATTATAATATAATTAATATAATTAAAAATAATGGCTGGAAGTAATTGCTAGAAATAATAGCTAGAAATAGTGGCTAGAATTAATAGCAACAAAATAATAGCCATAAATAATACCTAAAAGTAACAGATATAAATAATAGCAAGAAATAGCAGTTAAAAATAATAGCCAGAATTAATGGCTATAAATAGTAGCTAGAAATAATAGCAAGAAAAAATACCAAGAAATAATAGCTACAAAATGTCGGAAACTGCCCTTAGGAACACGTGCAGAAATTGCGAATTTGAAAAGAAAAGGCAAGGCATTGTAGTAAATTATCAAATATTTTAACCCTAATTTATCTATAGTGCATAACATAATAAAATGATATAAAAGGCATGACTGGTCTCATTAAAAACGAAAAGAGAAATGGAGACTAATACACAACCAATTAGTATTCAAAAAGAAATGATAATTTCTGTTAGATTCATTTAAAGTTAAGAATTAACCAAACCAATGATAAGGCTCCCTTATTTTAGGGTAGACGTTTCATAAAAACTTTTTGTCAGTCAGAAAAATAGAGAAAAAAAGACTCCAGTTCGCTAAAAAGTACGTAAATTATCCGTTAGATTTTTCAACATCAGTCCCTTGTAGTGACGAAAGCAAGTTTTGGTTATTTGGTTTCGATAGCTATGTAACTAATACTTTATGGAGAAAAAATAAGACCACGCTGGTTCCTCAAAATGCCATTCCTAAAGTAAAATATGGTGGTGAAAATATTCCGGTTTGAAGATGTTTTCAGATTCAAGACAACGACCAAAACACGCAGAGAATGTTACGAAAGAATGGCTACTCACAATGTCAGAAAAGGATTGATTAAACCTTCCCATTTTCCGGATATGAATCCTATTGAGAACTTAATTCATTTAGTGGATAAAAACGACAGCAAACGGTCATCAAAACACCGCACGAAAAACTGATTAATATATTTTTGTATATTTATAAATGAGCAATAAATTTTGCGAAACAAGGTTCAGAATTTTTTTACTCCCCAAATAAATGAAAAAATGATTACCATCTTTAAACAGGAATATTTGATACAGTTACATAAGATGGACTGTAATGTAATCAAGAATATTGTACATACCGATCTAGAAGGCTTGAAAAATGTCAACAACTGGAACAATGTCACATACATCACAAATGTTGGTATAAAATATAAAATCATGGCTTTCATTGACTGAAATCTAATTGACTGTGATCGACTATTTCAGTAATGCCTCTGGCATTGTAATCATTGTCGACCTACAAATACCACCACATAATCCCTTTTAAATAATGCATCATAGAGTTGTATCATAATATTATTGTTATTAACGATTTTAACGATTATTGATGTATTTTGAAATAAAAATGTAAATTTTACTGGAAAACACATTTCGCCTACAATCGATGCAGAAAGAGAATGTCCTTATTCTTAAACAGCAAATAAATCAAAGACAAGATTATAAAAAACAAGTTTTATAATGATATGTAAATGGTATGACAATTTTTTGAATCAATCATGTTGGAAATGGATATATCGAGTGCGTAATAAATGTATATTTACATTTTTATTAGATCTGCCATATATCATTTTAAAATTGCTACCGTCGAAGACTAAAAACACTCGAAAGCAACCTGCTGACTGTTGAAAGCATTCCCTCGATAGCACGCTTTAAAAAAAAGATGATTCATCGTCATCATCATCGTCGTAGTTTCAGCCAATAGCGGATTTTTTCTGTTTTCATCGTTATATTCATACCGTTATTTAATTAAAAACCTGTTTCCCGTCGTTAACTATCCTCCACCCCTCATTATTCAAACGTTGATAATCCGATCCTTTGATATACCCTCCGTCTTTTTACCCTACGGATCCCGCATAATGGTGGACGGAATTGTATTAAAAAAATCTGATTATAACAATACCATGAAATAAAGTTATTTTGCCACAACGAACAGAATGAATGAGCCTGAATCACAGATCGGTGATGAGGCAGTGGCGTAGAACATAGGAGAGTTGTCCTATATCCGCAGTATAACCAAAGGAAAGATAAATAATGCAAAATGGACAAAAAAAACATATTTATTAATTATTTTATACAATTATCACCGAGATATACACCTTCGCATTACTTACACTTTTCTAATCTAACTATTATATATATATATATGGTCCTACATTCCATTAGGAATTGCAGCCGCTCGATTCTTTTGACCTCTAGCAACTCATTTCTTGTGGTGAGTTAGTCCACGTTCTTCTATTCTTGACTTATTCTATCCTATTGTTTGTCCTTGCTTCTTCCGTTATTTTCTTCCACACATCTCGGTCCAGTATCTTTTCCCACCATGCTTGTATTTCCAATTTCCTTATGTCTTCCCGCACCTGATCCTCCCAACTACTTTTCGGTCTTCCTTTTCTTCTGTTAGTATCTGGTCTCCACATTGTATTTTTTTTTACTACTTTGTTGTCTTCCATTCTTCTTATATGGCCAAACCAGCGGAGTCTTATATCTTCTCCTTTCAAAATGACTTTTATTTTTTTGGCATTTTTTCTTTCTTCCAGATATGGATTATCAGCTAAAATATCCTTCTTCCTAAGGCTTCTTCCCCGTATTTTATCAACTCATTGACCATATTATCTAATCCACCTGCTTTATTTAATTTAAGTTGAGTTATTACATCATTCAATTCTTTTTCTGTGGGTATATCTAGTTCTTCTTCTTCCATATTGCCTTCCAGGTTTCCATCCTTTTCCCTTTCCGTCACCGTTCTGTTATCTGTCAATATTTTCCTGAAATGATTCGCCAATTCGGTGCTAATTATGTTTGTTGCGCTGCTTTTCGCATTTTATCTTTTGATATATCTGTATAATTTTATGTTATTTCTATTATCTTTCATCTATTCTACTATTTACTATCTATCATCTCCATCATTTTCTCTATCCATCCAGTTTTCTTCGTTTTTACAAGTTCAGTGCTGATTTTTCTAATTTCCTGATATGCCCTGTAGTCTATATCACTCCCTGTTTTTTTACGAGAATTTACGAGAATAAAGTTTCATTTTTATTTGTATTTCTATAAATATTATAATTATTTAATTGTAATATTAATAATATTTAATTGTAAATTGTTATTTATTATTTAAATGTTATATATTTTTATCGAATAGAAAGTGAAAAATACGTTTAAAATAATTTACCCAACCCAATTTATTAATCATTATTATAAACACCTAAAATCTCAGTGAAAATTAGCTTTTATTTACAATAAGTTCGTAGGATGGTTCATAAAACAATAACCTTTAGGCAAAATTTGACTTTATTCATCTACATAGTCTCCTTCAAAAGTGATACATTGATTCCAACGCTGCTTGAACATTTCGATGCCTTTTTTGCAGAACAATTTATTTTTGGCCTCAAAATAGGTTTCAGTTTCGGCAATCACTTCTTTGGAGTCAAATCTCTTTCCCTGGAGCTTTCTTTTTAGGTCTGCAAAGAGGTAGTAGCCGCTGGGAATCAGATCCGGAGAATACAGTGGATGGGAAAGCAATTCAAAGTGCAACTAATACAATTTTGCCATTGTTGCGAGCAACTTGTGGCACTGTACATTATCCTGGTAAAAGAGCACTTTTTTCTTCTTCATTTGTAGTCGTTTTTTTGCAATTTCTTCCTTCAAATACACTAATAACGCCATATAATATTCGCTATCGATGGTTCTTTCTTTGTCAAGGAAAACAATGGATAAAATAACTTGCGCATCCCAACATACGGATGCCAAAACCTCAGTTCAAAATCACCAGTTGTAATCCACACAGATGACCGCCGATTTAACTGTGGAGTATGGTGATGGATCCACGTTTCATCAATTGTCACATACCGCATGAAAAAATCCTTTTTATTGCGCTAAAACAATCAGCGTCAAGCATCATCGGTATTTGTACGGCTGCGTTTAAAATCAGTGATCCATTTCCGTACCATTTCTCTCGATGGAACAGAGTCCAAATAACACTTATCAAACACGTGTCAAAATCACTGTAACTTGTGAACTAAACCTCAGATTGTCATGAAATTGATATGTATCATTTGACGGTTGGTACTTTCTAAAAATCATATGGATATGGAATGGCGCCAGCTATATGTCATCCTAAGAACTTATTGAGTGATGTGTTATGAATTATAAAACGCAGAATTATGTGAGATTTTTTAGTTTTATTAATTGTTTTGGCCTCGCAGAAAAATAGAGAAAAAAAGACTCCAGTTCGCTAAAAAGTACGTAAATTATCCGTTAGATTTTTCAAAATCAGTCCCTTGTAGTGACGAAAGCAAGTTTTGTTTATTTGGTTTCGATAGCTATGTAACTAATACTTTATGGAGAAAAAATAAGACCACGCTGGTTCCTCAAAATGCCATTCCTAAAGTAAAATATGGTGGTGAAAATATTCCGGTTTGAAGATGTTTTCAGATTCAAGACAACGACCAAAACACGCAGATAATGTTACGAAAGAATAGCTACTCACAATGTCAGAAAAGGATTGATTAAACCTCCCCATTTACCGGATATGAATCCTATTGAAAACTTAATTCATTTAGTGGATAATTTGTGAACTAAACCTCAGATTGTCATGAAATTGATATGTATCATTTGAAAGTTAGTACTTTCTAAAAATCATATGGATATGGAATGGCGCCAGCTATATGTCATCCTAAGAACTTATTGAGTGATGTGTTATGAATTATAAAACGCAGAATTATGTGAGATTTTTTAGTTTTATTAATTGTTTTGGCCTCGCAGTCTACAAGACCGGTGCGACCACTCACGTCATAAAAGTTCGTCCGACTACCAAAAGGTTAAAGAAATAATTCTGTTCACCTATAGAGTGTAGAAATCAATGATATATTAACAATAATAAGGAACAGGGCATACAAAGAGCAAGACAAATATATGCTCAAGAATAAAATCCAAGGAGAAGAAGTTAAAACAAGACATGATAGGTACTAAGGAAAAAAGATATTTTTTCATAAAATGGAATGGATAGTAATGAGCTGAACAAATGAATGATAGACTGGTAGCGGTTCAAAATACAGTGTGATAGATAGATCAAGAAAGATAGATGATGAGAATTACCTCCTGATGATGCTAACATGGTTAGCAAAACGTACCTCGAGAATTTAAATAAAGCGTTTTGGTGTTTAGTCGTAAATCTATTCGGTCTAATCTAACTGTCACCATATTTCCTTCCTCGTAATTGTCTAAATATGAATCCTTTCTCGGTATGACTCCCTTCAAATTCATTTTCTTCACTGAACCTCTTTAGCAATCCGTTGAAAATTCATAACTGATTTCCTCTGAATTTCTCTAGGGCGAACCATTTGGTTTAACAAATAAACCTGAAAAATAGTCAGATTATGTTCAATAAATTTGTTGAGGACAGAAGAATTTCAGTTTTAAGGGGATGTGGAGATTGTGGACCACTTTACATATCTTGGGCAGAGGATTTCAATAGAGAGGGATAGCGCCCGGGAGGTAGAACGGCGTGTTAAATGTGGCTGGTAGGCATTTGGCAGGCGCAACATGATGTTTAAGAGCAAACTCCCACTTTGCCTGAAAAAGAAAGTCTTCAATCACTGCGGAATCAGAAGGGAATAGAAAAATGTATGCTTGGCATTACAACACGAGACAGAAAGCCCTGTACATGGATCACAGAAGAAATGAAAGTGTGTGACATCATTGAAAGAATAAAATAATTGAAATGAAGATGGGCAGGCCATAGACGAGGCAATGGGATGACAGATGGACCAAAGCAATCAAGGAGTGGATACCGCTTGATCGCAAACGTCCACGAAGAAGACCGAATTGGAACCGAGTGGCAGAGGAAAGCCCAGGACCGTGAAAGTTGGAAGCATGATGGAAGTTGATGATAATGATAAAACCTGGCAAAGTAAATAAGAAAAAAAGTATTTATTATACTGCGAGGTATGTTTCGTAAGCTACTAAGCTAAGCACTATTCTTGTTCTATTAGAAGTGATAAATGGACATTCGTGCACCACGTGGTTTTAGGCTAGGAATCAAATTTAAAAAACAATGAGCTATATATATTAAAAAAGGAGGTTAGTTTCATGTATCAGAAATATTGCAGCCCGTTGTTGGGTTTGGTTAACGCCAGACTGCATACAATTCCTCAAACAGTGCTATTTGTAGACGAATCTGCGATAATGTCATTCGACAGGCCGTCAAGACACTCAGATTCATCATCGATAGAACATGTTTGGAATAGAAATAGTCGAACTCTTTAGTAGTTGTCCTGCTTGAAATATGTGTACCTTACCACATGAAGACAGATTGTCCTATTCGGTCTATGTCTCACAAACTTACACACTGTTATAATAACAGTGGTGGATATCATTATTGATATAATTGGAATTTACTGATTTAATAAATCATTACATCATATCGTAGGACATAAACACAAATTGTAAATTTAGTTCAATCAAATATTTTTTTCATAATATTCCATTTTTTTGTTCTCTTCTTAACCAACTGTACTGGATAATACAGTTTTGACTGCTATTAATGGTCTCTAAACCTGAATATAGTTTCAAATTTCGAATATGCAAGAACTAATTTGACAAAAAAACAGAAACCTCTGCATCTTCCATAAAATCAGATGTATAGCCAATTCTTATCGTTAATGAAATCAAATACATATAATTTTGTATTTTCTTATTTTTATTAGAAGAAATCAGAATTTTCATTGAAAGGAACGTTTTTATAAACCCAAATAATATACAGTACTTGCACGCCATTGTTTACGATTTGTGGCCCAATGAACCAGTTTCCAAAAGGGGTGAGAAGACCCTCGATACAAGGTTACACCCCTGCATCGTTCCCTGATTCTGGGTAGGTGGTCATTTTGTGTTGTTGCTTTTCATTATCCGGAAATATGGGTCAAATAATTACTATATATCGGTAATTCAGTCATACATTTTTTTTCCGTTACACCCTTTAATTAAAGAACGGAAAAAATTATACGTTAAGTCTACCACAATAATAGCAGAAAATAAAATGATAGTTGATGAAATAATTGGCGTAAATCAAGTAGATTCTACCGGTGTTATTCTGAAAGTTTTGATTTGTTTATAAATCACATTTAAAATACTCGAATGGTAATAAGTGTTTCAGTTAATAATTTCGATTTTACTAAGTTTCTAATACACTTATTGGTATGGACTAATGACGTCTATGATGTTTTGAAAATAAATCATACACCATTAAAAGCCAGTTCATTATTAATTGTCGTTATGCAAAATAGCTTTGAATTTGTCGAATTATGTACCAGAAAAAGACGTTTTGGGGAGAAGTTTAATAACCTTGTTTCCTTTGAAGAAAACGGTTTCTGAAAATTATCGATTGTTTGAAGCTTATGGTGACCATACTCAAACCCAAAAAACTTGCGAACGACGGTTTAAAGGCTTTAAAAATGGTAATTTATATGTAAAGGCAAGGAGCGTGCAGGACAGCTGAAAAAAATTGAATATGCAGATTTGCAAGCATTATTGGATGAAAACTCAACTCATACGTTGAAACAATTTGCAGAAGCATTGAATGTTAGCCAATCCACCATTTCCGAACATCTACACGTATAGGAAAAGATTCAGAAGGACAGAAAATTGATTCCAGGTGAATTGAAGGAAAAGGTGAAAAACCACTGAAATGTTGCTTGCGAGACAGAAAAGAAAAGGTTTTTTGCATCGAGGTATAACAAATGATGAAAGACGGATCTATTTTGATGACCCAAAGTGTAAAAAATCATAGGTAGACACATACCATCCTTCAATATCACAACCAGTGCGTAATATACATGGAACAAAGAATTTGCTGTCTATTTGGTGGAATAGTGAGGGAGCTGTGCATTATAATGTGCAACAATTGATACAATTGAACCAAGTATTGAAGGAAAACCGACTAGAATATGCCCAAAGAGACGATACAGTTATTTTTCAACATGACAATGCTCGGCCCCATGTTGCAAAATGTGTAAAAAACTATTTGAAACACGTTAAATAGGACGTCCTACCCCATCTGTCATATTCACCGGACTTAGCCCCTTCGAACTACCATTTATTTCGATCGATGCAGCACGGACTTTCAGAATACTTGCATTCTTACGAAGAAGTGAAACTGGTTAATGAATGATTGGCCTTCATTAGCTTGGCCAAACGTTCTTTTGGCGCGGAATTCATTGTTTGACAGAAAGATGGGAAAAAGTAATAGCTAGCGATGGCCAATACTTAGATTATTAAGGTAATTTATTTTGTTATGGAAATGAAGGCTCAAATTTGGTGAAAAAATCGACATTATTAATCAAAACACCTATTAATTACACTTCATTAGCACTACTTCAAAACTATAATACACGAATTCATTTCATACGTTATTAGTTGGCCCAAAAGTACTTTCGTAACGAAGTACACCTTCAGCGCATGCTTTTGCAGGCAATATAACGAACATACAAGCAAACCTGTAATAGCAAAACGTGTACAAAACATGTACAAGCAAAGCTGTATTTGACAGTTCGGATAAAGATGGTCATGCGATCGTAAACAATACGATAAACAAAAGATCGTAAACAAGACAATAAGTGGTGGGCCACTGCATATTTAAACATAATCTGCTTATATAGAAATTATACACGACTTTTTAATAAAGATTATCAAAATATAACCCTCATGTTGTGAACGGTCAAGTACCCCGCCCATGCCGTATATCCAAATGGACCTAAATGTAAATTAAATAATTTAGTCAATCTTCACGACAATACGTATCATATAAATTAAATCAAAATCAAATGCAAATCAAAAATCAATCACATCCCTTGGTTACCCATAAGGTGTAATGGTGTTTATATCTTTATAAACTTGTTCCAGGCCTTTGTATACAGTGTTAGTCTTTTCTGAATACGAAAAAAGTGAAATAAGAGCGGTAGAAGAGCCTAAGAAGAGTAAAGGGAGTAAAAAGAAAGGACAGAATTAGAAATAAAATAATTAGAGAAAATTTGGTCATAGAATCCATAGAAGAATATATAGAACAAAGACAACTCGAATGATGGGGACATCTCCAACGAATGGCCAATATAATGTGAATGGGAAACGTGAGCAAAAAGAAAATGGAAGAGAAGAAGTCTAAAGCAAACGTGGAACAAAGTGGTGGGAAAGATTTTAAAGAAGAAAGAAAAAACATTGACAGATTATATTCAGTACAAACGCATAAACA
Organism: Cosmopolites sordidus; assembly: GCA_031761425.1. NCBI lineage: Eukaryota > Metazoa > Arthropoda > Insecta > Coleoptera > Curculionidae > Cosmopolites > Cosmopolites sordidus. The sequence continues at coordinate 115,000 of JARFXV010001484.1, read as the reverse complement.
TTTAATTCAAGTACTGATAATACATGTATTCATCTAAGCCAGGAGTCTATAAACTACGACCCGAGAGACCAAATGCCGCCCGAGGGGCCAAATCCGGCCCGCGAGTGTCATCAATCTGGCGAATTTAGCAAGCGTTTGCTCGTTTAGGGCGCGTACTCGGGGACTAGTTTAAAAATTATAGATAATGGCAAGAAAATTAAAACTGTTTTGGTCCTTGGAACTTACTGGAGTAATCAGTAAGGCCCTAAGCCTGGAAAGTTTGGAGACCCCTGAGACCGGACTTTTTTTTAAACTCGTTGGTAAGTTGAATATAGTTAAACTGTGGTGATTATTGCAGAGCTTTTCACCTTTGTAGAATATATATACAGAGCGTTTTCAAAGTTGAATTAATTATTTTAACAGATTGCAGAACTCCTAAAAAATTATTTTTATTTATTATATTTATTACCTAAAATCATTTATATAAAAATTTGAAAACAGACCTGACTTTTTGATATTCTCGATCACTGCGTTGTAAAGAAATACTGCCGATACTGGGTATGACTAGTTTTTGTATTCTTGTACGATAATTATTTTGAGTGTGATGTCCGATTTGACTAGTGGTAATAATTCCTTTAAAAAGCATATTTAATTTTTCGGTCACACGTTTATGAAAACAATGATCTAGTGGACATAATATTAACTTACGGGGAGTGCCAATATAATGCAGCGATTGTCGCGGAAAGATTTCCCGGATTTAATGCCCTGCGATTTTTTTCTGTGGGGCTATTTAAAAATAGTTAGTTTATCATGATTGAGAAGTTAACACTGTCGAAGATTTACAACAGAGCGTCAAAAACTCTTGTGATGATATTCGTGGACAACGGAATTTTATTTTTGACGCATGTAGTGACGCATGGGTATGCCGTAGCAAGATTTTGTGCTAACGTAACAAATGGTGACAATTTTTGTAACATGTAACAATATATATATATATATATATATATATATATATATATATATATATATATATATATATATATATATATATATATATATATATATACATAATACACAATTTTTTACGAAAATTATAACATTTCGCCAGACGAAGATAATAACCTCAAAATATAAAGTAATGGTAAGATGAAGATCCTGCAGTATTTAAAAACTAAACGACATGCAGCTAGTAGTGACATCCCAGCCATCATTTGAATTACTACTTTTTTCAATTGTAATGTGGCGATGCCACGACAAATGTGACGATCCATCCCTTATATTTACTATACCTAGTGCGACTATAAAACTTTGCATAGTAATTTGAATGTATAATCTCAGTGGAATCAATCTATTTCAACCTATAGACTGTCGTACCAACCTATTTCAATCTATTAAGAGATTTCTCTTAGTATGGCATATAAACGATATTAACTAGAATTACAACTAAACTTTTGAATTGCATTAAGTTTTACTTCAAGGAAATTCATCACAAATGTTTCGAAAATAAAATATTTTTTGTTTAATTTGTTTTTTTAATGTTATTTCGACAGTGCCAGTCTTAGCTATGTGTCTAGAACGCAATCTGTCTACACATCAATCTATCTAGAATACAAATATTGAGGAAATTAGCAATAAAGTGGAAATTAGGCAAGAAAAGTGTTTCATTAAACATTAGAGTCATGCAAGGAAATAAAACTATACAAACAAATCAAATAAGAATTAGAGATTTTCAACATCTCCAAAAGACAAATAATATGTGTCCCATAAGTAATGTAAAGTAAAGTAAAGTGTTTGGGTTAGGGGCGCATCAGCAACTAGGCTATTTAGCAACTGGACCTAGAGCTTAACGTGGGTTCCGAACCACGGTCATCAGCTTCCGACAAACCCAGGCCAGCACCCCCCTCGGGCTATAAACCCTTGGTTATGTGCCTACCCATAAGTCTATCAGGAAACCTACCGACTGGCGAGTGACCAACGTAGAACACTTCTCAGAAGGCATCCGGCCTTACCCAGCCTTTAACTGGCGTGACTGAGGGGTAATTCGTAGTCGGATTTTACACTTTTGCCTAGAAACAATCACAAACATTTAGGAAAGATAAACGGACAGAAGAAAGAAAAATAACCATCCGAGCGCTGGAATCGAACCAGCTACCGCTCCAGCGCGGATTCGGCAAAGCAGACGCTCTTACCGCCGCACCAACGCGACGGGCTGTTTGGATTTGTTGGAAGTGTTTGGATACTCGACTACTAGATAACGATTATTAACGATAAGTAATGTTTTTTGATACTGTACAAAATTGTATTTTAGGTGTAAATACGCTTATCTACTTAATCTACTATCAAATCTCCTCATTATTTCATTATCAAATTTTCTATTTTCTTTTTATAAAATGAGACTAATTTTGAAGTAAAATATTCCTCAGGTGCAGTTTTGATAGTTGTCGCAGTGGAATTTTTTTGTTCACGAATATAATGTTTCACAGACATGAAAATATAGTAATTTGATAGTGACAGTCAGGAGAATACGGTGGGTGAGGAACTACTACCCAGTTTAACTCTTGATTGCTTGCTGCAGAATAACGCCTATTCGATTATTCAGTCTATGATGTTTTTGAAGCAAAGCCATGTTTAGTCTATCAAGCTGAGCACAATAATATTCAGCACATATAGTTTTATGAAGATTCAGAACCTCACAATGAAATATTCCTGTAAAATTCCACCATACTGACAATAAAACTTTTTTATGGTAACTACCTGATTTTAGAGTGGGCAAATGTGGTTCTCCTAGTATCTTTCTTCTATGGATTGCTGTATAAAATATAATTTTCATCTCCGGTAATAATTTGTCGAAGAAAAGGAAATCTGCCTAACTAGTACAAAAATGGACTGCAAATCGTTACACGTTGATTTTTGTTTTTAGCTGAAAGTTTCTTCTCTTTGCACTTTTTTCCAGTTGTTTTAAACATCGGACCCTTCAAAACGTAATATTTATATATATATATATATATATATATATATATATATATATATATATATATATATATATATATATATATATATATAGGTGATTTTTTTTTACTGCGTTCAAACTTTAAACTGAAATATAACAACCAAATTAGACGTCTTGAAATTATTAACCCTATATGAAATAATATTCAATCGAATTCATGTTTCAATCGAATTCATTCAATCGAATTCAAGGCCACAACGAATACACCATGCCACTGTGCTTGGCTTTTATAGACTACGAAAAAGCATTTGATTCCATCTCAAAGCATGCGATAATGGATGCACTGCTTAGCCAAGGTGTAGAGAGAGCCTATGTAAACCTATTAGAATCGATATATGATGGAGCTACAGCCACAATTCACCTTGATGATCTTGAAGTGGGAATTAATATAGAACGAGGTGTACGGCAGGGTGACGCAATATCGCCTATTCTTTTCTCGGCTGGCCTTGAAGAAGTATTCCGTAAACTGGATTGGGAACAGGATGGGGTAAAGATCAATGGTGCAAACTTAAACCATCTTAGATTTGCAGATGATATTATTCTCATTTCACAAGACCCACAGGAGCTGCAAAGACGCATACAAGAACTGCAAAGGGCTGGCGAACCATTTGGCTTGAAAATAAACCTGAAAAAGAGTCAGGTTATGTTCAATAACTTCGCTCAGGACAGAAGAATTTCAGTTTTAGGAAGGAATTTAGAGATTGTGGACAGCTTTGTATATCTTGGGCAGAGGATTTCCATGGAGGGGAATACCGCCCGGGAGGTGGAACGGCGTGTTAAATGTGGCTGGCAGGCATTTGGTAGGCTCAACATAGTGTTTGTAAGAGCAGACTCCCACTTTGCCTGAAAAGAAAAGTATTCGATCAGTGCGTTCTACCCGTTATGACATACGGAAGTGAAACCTGGACACTCACATCGCAATCAATTCAAAAACTTCGGGTGGCACAGAGGGGAATGGAAAGATGTATGCTTGGCATTACAAGACGAGACAGAAAGTCCTGCGCATGGATCAGGGAACAAACAAAAGTCTGTGACATCATTGGAAGAGTAAAACAGTTGAAATGGAGATGGGCAGGCTATTCTATCGAGGCGATGGGACGACAGATGGACCAAGGCAATCCTGGAGTGGATACCGCTTGATCGCAAACGTCCGCGAAGAAGACCGAAAGCACGATGGACTGATGACATCGTTAAGTATATTGGACCCGAGTGGCAGAGGAAAGCCCAGGACCGTGAAGGTTGGAAGCATGCTGAAGAGGTCTTCATCCTGCAGTGGATCGATACGGGCTGATGATGATGATGATGATGATGATGATATATATATATATAGGTGATTTTTTTTTAGTGCGTTCAAACTTTAAACTGAAATATAACAACCAAATTAGACGCCTTGAAATTATTAACCCTATATGAAATAATATTCAATCGAATTCATGTTTCGGACAAATGTCCGCTGCGGCTACTTCTGACAAAGCGTTGTTGCGTTGGCTGTCTGACTTGTGGAGCCCTTCTGTTGGAACCAGTTCTCCTCCAAATCAATGCCATTCAAATTCGGAATTAAATAATCATTGATCATCGCTCTGTAACGATTCCCATTAACGAATTAATAAATTTGGATCTTCATGAGGATTGTCAGCAACACTGGCGATATTTCCTTTAAAACGCAGAGTTTTTTGTCTTGATTTTGTTTTAATATCGAACAGCATAAAATGCGCTGGGAATTTGTCGATAATTGGGCGAATACATCGCTCGATTGGGCGAAGATTTGCACCATAAAAAACTCTATAAGTTTGGCGCACACAACACTGATGTTAATAACAAATTTCGGCAATTTGCAACAATTACTTTACTGTTACGCGTTCAATAATGATTTTTCAGCCATTTGGTATACCATGCTGATTTCCACAATGAGATTTGCCATGATAAGGTGACAGCGACTCCTATCGGAAGTTCGGACACACTAAAATAATCACCCTTTATTATTATGGAATATATGTTATGTTATATTAAAATTGAAATGTTTTAAATTTGAAATTGAGTTGTTAAAATTAAAAAAAGCAACATTACTTATGAGTACACCTAATTTGAAACAGAAAGTTTTACCGGAGAGAAACAAGAACATCCAGAAATGGAGTTTGATTTGAGATAGAAAATGAAAACCGTCAAATATGAAACATTCCATGCAATTCAACATTATTGTACCTCACCTAACATTAACGACTATTAAGTTCATTTCTAAGTCTATAGAACTATATAGAGTGCGCACTTAAATATTTAAAATGCACTTTTTACGATAAGCTCCTGATCAGTTATTGCCTTTTATATTTTATTCAACTTTCAATCGGTTTATGGTGGTCATAAAAATTTCAGGGAGCGACAAAACTTTACTATCATTACACGAATCCATTCGCTCAATAAATAAATAAGCCTCAATCCTATTAACAACTTAACTCCCGGATATATATTTAAAATAAACAGGTTACTGTTAAGAAAAACACGAAATAAATTGACGGTTTTTGTAATAATTGATTTCTTTCAGTTGAATATATTTATAAACTATTATTTATTACTGTGAATGTTTAAATTTATTATTACCGATAAATATTATTGCTTTTCCTTTTATCACACAATAAAAATTGTATTTGTTTTATTTAAATCATCTCTACCAGCTGGTGGAGAAAGTTTCGGGACTCTCTCATCTACCAGGGTGGTTCTCGAATTATTATTTTGCTTTTATTACCTTAAGTGTCTATTTTTTTCGTTGGAAATGTGTTAATATCAATATGTAAGGTTTGATTCAAGATACTGACATATTGATATACAGAAAGTGCGCTGTGTGGTGGTTAATATGTTTTTTTTGTTTGTTTAAAGATGGCTATGGAAACAAGGGTCGGTTCACAGTTTAATCTCTTATGCCTTTTTGTTGCTACTACAGTACCTTTCAAAGCGCCATTGATGTTTAAACGATTTCGATTTGACGTCATATTTTTTTGTGTGATAAACATGTCGAGTTTATAGAAGTTTATAGGCACGTATTGCTTTTCTAGTTCAATTAAAAAAAAAACGCGAGTAAAAGTGCAAATTTACGGTGACAATAATTTCGACTTGAAAGACAAAGAACGCCAAAGTCAACCAAAAGAATTTGAAGATATCAAATTGCAAGCATTAACTGAAGACGACGATATGCGAACTCAACAAAAAATGGCAAATAGGTTAAATGCTAGTCGCCGAACCATTTATGATCATCTGCATGTCATGGAAAAGACCCAGAAGGCAAGAGAATGGGTACAATATCAGCTGGACGACAGACAGATGGAAAAGCGAAAAACGATGCGCAAAGTTTTGCTTTCTCGGGATGAAAGAAATACTTTTTTGCATCGGATCGTGACTGGAGGCGAAAAATGGATAATTCGAGAACCCAAAACGCAGAAAATCATAGGTTGACCACTATTTATTGATCGAAAAGCGACTGAATTAGGTGCATCATTACAACGCCTCAACACACGCAAGCGCCGTACTCGCCAGACTTGGTTCCTACCGACTACCACTTGTTTTCATCGATGTCTTACGCACTTTCCGAAAAACACTTCAACAATTACGGAGTTATTAAAAATGGCTTGATGGCCAGACCATCTCAAAAGATGTACGGCTTTTCTGATACTGCATCCACAAATTGGCAAAAAGGAAGTGAAAATGTGCAGCTAACAATGGCGCTAAGAAAAAAATGAATTATTAACCGCCACACCTGGTATACTAAGAAATAAAGAATGTGCAATCTGCAGTATACATAGTATATGAAAAAAAAAGGATATGAATAAATGTTTTGCTCTATTTTAACTGAATTAAATTCGATGCTGTAATATCAATAAAATCTACAAATTACTTTCCAAAAAACTGTGCCGTAGTTAAAGCAGAATGTAAGCTACTTTTTAAAAAGTAGTTAATAAACTACCGATTTTTCATGCTTTCTGTTTAAGTAATTACAAAGCGAGTGTTAAAAGAAGATAGTTGCGATTACAAGGCAGTACAGAAAGATATGCACACGGATGAGAGAACAAACGAAAGTATGTGACATCACTGGAAGCGTAAAGAGTTTCATGTGAAGGTGGGCAGACCATATAGCGAGGTGATGTGACGACAGATGGACCAAAGCAATCTTGGATAGATCATACACCTCTACGAAGAAGACCTTAAAACCCGATAGATTGATGGACACGAAAAACCGAAGAGAGCTCAGAACTCAACTCATATATATATATATATATATATATATATATATATATATATATATATATATATATATATATATATATATATATATATATATATATTAGCTAAATCCGGTCACGCTTAGCTGTGGCTCAGTCGGATATGAAATGAATAGGGAAGTAAATAAAAGTATTCTGGCGAACATATCATAGATTCATCGAGAAAACACATCATTCAATTTAATACCATACTTTGCGTTACTGTGTCTATGGTATGGAATGAAAGAAGAGTAAGAAAAAAGATGTTTTCCACAGAAAATCGTTTTTTATTTTAAAGCTAGTGAGTGGACTACCAACATTAGTATGAAAACATAACCTATGTTTGGTATACGTCGAGATGACGCTCGGCGGGGTTTGATTATAAAAATATGCGCGTATTGAAATGCAACGTTATGTTAAAATTTCTAGTTAATCGATGGACTACGAAGGCTGTATATATATATACACAGACATATATATATATATATATATATATATATATATATATATATATATATATATATATATATATATATATATATATATATACGAACATTTTTCTTGGGTGCTTGACCGGAAACGAAAAGTTTCCTTCTTCCGCATCTTTCGTGCGAGAGATGTTGAAAGCTGTTTGTTTGCTTGTGAACATTTCCTTGAAATCAAAGTCGGAAAGGATTTCTGCATCGCATTGTGACTGGGGATGAAAACTTGGTTTATTATGATAACCCCAAGCGTCGAAAATCTTGAGGATATCTCGACAACGCCTCCATGCCGACGACCAAACCGAATATTTCACGGCTCAGAGGTAATGCTTTTTATTTGGTGGAACCAGCTAGTAGTGTAGCTAACAGAAAATAAAATATTGATTAATAGAAAAACATTAAAAAAAAAACAAGATATCAATAAAACCCTATTCTTTTAAAAGCATATACTGTATTTTACTGTACGAGGAAGAATCCAAGAAGTATCCAAAGATGTGATGAACACTATCTTGGACATGTACGAAAATTGACAAGAGAATATTCGACAAATACAACTACAAGAAGGACTAGGTAGTGAGTAAATGTTCGACCTTTACCTGCGTTGGATTGTGTACTTATCGATCACGTCAGAGTTTAATTAGATAGTCATGACTAATGAAGAATAGTCAAACATTTTCGGGGTCATTTGAACGACATACAGCCATCAATCTACGAATTATGGCATGGGGAGTTATATGATTGGAAAGCAGGTTAACATTTTTAATGCAGCCCGTTTTGTATCCACAATATTGCAGACCGTCGTTAAGCCTTATCTGCAAGCTCGTCCAAATCTCATTTTTCAACAAGACAATGTTATATATACAGCCGCGAAAAGTACACTTTTCAGAACAGTCTGTTCTGAGTGTCCCTTGATACTATACTTTTAAAACGTGTTCTTTTCTAATTTATTTACGATAATAAATAATATAATATGCTAATATTAACTGATTTTTTTACAATATACTGCTACCCATCTTGTTTACAATATAGCCAACACATTTTATTGTTGGCTATATTGTAAAAGTAAGGTCCACCATAAAAGTAAGTACCACCATAAAAGTAAGGTCCTCCGAGAAACATGAGCAAAAACATAGATAATCGTATTGTACTCGAGGCTTTGAACAATCCTGTTGCTACTTCTGTCATTACAAAAACGATCTTGACCTAAGTATCAGCACCACAACCATAAACTAAATAGAAAAACATTGTCTTTTTAGCGAAGAAACCAAAACTAATTTATTTGGTTCTAATGCCAAGTTATATATGAGGAGACGTATTCATGAAAAATTCAATCCAATTAACACTTTGGGTACAGTGAAGCCATGTGCCATGTAACATTTTGGGTGGTGGTAACATGCAAGTATGGAGGTGCTTATATTTTGAATAAAAGAAAATATGAAATTTACTTTATTATTATGCATACATTAGACAATTATGTTACGTTAAGCTGAAGCGAATATGTATTTTCAGAGAGGAGACATATTAAAATGTTAGAGTGTTAAAAAAAAGTTAAAACGACGTCTTGTTGGTAAAAAAAAATACCAACAAGAACACATTGCAAGACATTCAGACAGCTTAGTTTTCAATACCTGCACATACCTGCAATGATTTGCCAACATCTAATCAACTCCATGCCAAGAAGATGTTAATCAAGCAACGTCTTGTTGGTAAAAAAATTACCAACAAGAATACATTGCAAGGTATTTAGACAGCTTGGTTTCCAATACCTGCAAAATCATGCCAACATCTAATCAAATCCACGCCAAGAAGATGCCAGTCAAGTAATAAACACGTAATTTTTTCTAAACGTAGAGTGATGAATAAAGTAATTATTTGTATTCAGACTAATACCATGAATGTTCAATGCCCAGTTAATTCATTCTGGAAAATTAATATTATCTGAAAAACAGATATGTAGAAACGAGTTTAAATAAAATAATTTAATAAGCCTCTTCCACTAACAAAATCCGAAGGCAACAAACGAAAATAACTACAAATATAAGCTTTTAGAATATATTGTCACCATATCAACATCACGTTCATTTGTGAAATAACTTTAACGAAAAAAATCTAAAAATACGACGACAATTTATTTACTGCATCTAATGCCACCACTAGGCTAATCTTTTCCAGGCCATAAACGTCAAGAACGGAACCATTATTTTATGGGGCATTATGTACGCCCCACAATGTCTCCTCTACGAAAATAAAAAAGTAATCCCACTAATAAATACGATCGAGCT
>JARFXV010001484.1:75000-102500 GCA_031761425.1 Cosmopolites sordidus | reverse complement strand
AGCGTCAGGTACTCTTCTCTGATACCATCGGACTCAAAGAACGTCATTTCTTTCTTCAATATTTTCTCAAAGTCCTTTTGCTTGTTGTCTGACTTTTTCTTAAATATTTCTTTTTCTTGTTGAAGCTGTTCTTCTAATTCTTCTTTTAGCGTTAGAGTAGGATCTGTATCAGTAGCCGATGTTCTAGCTTTAGGTGTATTTTCCAAGGCGTCATCTGCATATGTTTCATCGTCTTGAATTACGACTTTTTCTATTATTTTCTTTATTTCTGGGCGTATTGCAACTTTTCTTGGCATGAAAAATGTATAAGTACGATCTGTATTTTTGACTTCGACGTACTTTTTCGGATTTTGCAAATAAATCAAAGCTCCTGATAAATCAGTGCGGCGTTCTTGAATACGTTCATGTAGAGACTGTGACAACTGGTTACTCAACACCGTGATAAGCGTTGACTCTCGCCTACAAAGTGCCTCAACTCCTAATTTAAAATGCTGCAAGTTAGCAATGAGATCTTTAATTATGAACCACTCATTATCGCTGAATTTAATCTAAGATTCAATTTCAATATCGATTAATGCTTTATCAATACAATTCTTCAAATTGTAGACTCGTTCTAACATATTCAAAAGGCTATTCCAGCGAGTACGGCAGTCTAATATTAATGCCAATTCTTTTTTAGGGCCTTCTTGTTGCTTCATATATTTTTGTAAGACGTCATTTTTAGTTGGTGACCGCTTAAAAATCGTGACCACTTTCCGTACTTTCTTCAATAGATCGTCATATGTTGTAGAAATCATTTCAAGTGGCAGTGAATTTATATTTACAGTCGCATCCTGTTCATTGGCGTTCATATCATCGTTATCATCATTATTAGATTCCTTCGTAAATGCTGCTGCTGGGCATTCTGATATTGAAGAATTGTTTTTCTTATACAGTGCATCAACCACCACTAGTTGTAAGCCGTGTGTAAAACAAAGCTGCTGAGAACAACGCGAAAGTCTGCCAACCTTCATCATCACACTAGCGCCGTCCGTTGTAATTGCGATAATATCTGTGTCTAAGTCTAGACCAAAACTCATGAGGCGTTCTTTCACCAAGCTAATGCAATGTCCAGCGGTAGCCGAGCCATGTATATGGACCAAACCCAGATTAAAATGGTTTTCTTTCTGGTGGACGTTGATATTAGTATCGCAAGTATCGATGATTCTTTTGTGACGTCCATTCGTCAAACGTGAGTGAAAATATCTGTTTTCCTTTCTTGAGACGTTCAAATTCAATAATTATGTGAGCTTTAACTGTGTTACAAAAATTTGTTATGATAAATCGTATTGTATTTAGCGAATTGGGTAGTTTGTGACCGCTTTTAGAAAATAAATTTCTTAAATCCGTAGATGTGCAAAAGGAACTTAAGATGAATCAGTCTTTACATACCATCCTAGAGATCATTTTGTCCATTTGGGGTTTTCTTTGATAAGAAAACTATCCATTGTTTTGGGTTTCTTCTTTGGTACTACTGGTAAGGATTCTTCTCCAGTATCATCGTTTCGAGAACCGATATCGATATTGTGTTTAGTCTTCAAATGTATTTTCAAGCCTTTGGTAGAACGTTGACTAATTTTTAGTTCAGCTGAACACAGAACCTTTGCCACCTTTGTCATTTTTCTTGAAATAACGCCACAGACCTTTTCCAAGTTGGCTGATATCGCCATCGCCGTCGCGTCGCCTTCATTCTCTTTCTCGGGATTCTCAGTTTCAATGGACTTAGACATGATTCATTTACTCGTTACCTGCAAATAATAAATAAAGTTTAATGTAAGTATTGATTTAGATTCATTTATTTAATTTTTACACAGTGCTCTGCTACATTCTCACACCCTACACCGCTTCACTATCATCGATAACCATATCCAAAAAACATTATTAACAAAAACAAAAACTACTTTAAGTCATCATGTTCAACATTACGACATTATACTGTTATTTACGACACACACAATTTGATTTTAAAATAGCACAGAACAAAACTAAATCAAAAACATTAAAATTTAGATACTTACGTTAAACACCGGACGGTGAATACGAAAACACTCGTCACCTATACAGAAAGACGTGCGCAGGCTGCGCAGCGCAGTAGCTTTTATGAACAACTGACAGGACACCCCACCAACCGTCCGCTAGTCTAGTGAATGGTACAGTGCATTCAAAAGCGATCGAGATGTGGTGGAAGATTTGCCTCGCTCTCAACGTCTTCAACTGAAGTTAACATCACTAAAGTGAAGGAAATGGTGACTGAAAATCGTCATTGAAGTTTGAGAGAGATAGCTGCTGACCTTTCTGTGTCTCACGAATCAATTCGTACCATTTTAAGCGATTGTTTGGGCATGAAACGAGTTGCCGCTCGACTAGTGTTAAAAGACCTAAATTTTCTTCAAAAACTCAATCGGGTAAAGATCACTGAAGATATGCTATAACGAGTCAATTCCAACCCCACATTCATAAAACGCATTGTATCTGGTGATGAGACATGGGTATACTCAACAACCAGTCAAAATGCTTCGGAATGCCGCCTTTCAACTGAACCGAAATCGAAAAAAACCACATCAAAGTCGATCAAAAGTTAAAGTGATGTTGACTGTTTTTTTATTATCGTGGTGTTGTGCACTCGGAATTCTTGCCAGAAGGTCAGATGGTAAATAAAGAATGTGATCTGGGCATTATGCAACGTTTTAGAGAGCAAATTCGTCGAAAAATGGCAGATTTTTGGAAAGAAAACTCTTGGATTTTGCATCACAACAATGCACCATCTCACAAGGCTGCTATTGTGAACGAATTTCCGGACAAAGACTCAACAAATACAATCGAATAACCACCATATTCACCTGATATGGATTCGGCCGATTTATTTCTCTTTACAAAACTCTACTACCACTTCGAGGCACCCGTTTTCAGTCGATCGAAGGCATAAAAGAGAATTCGCGGCGAGAACTGCAAGTCGATTCCGGAAAATACGTTTAAAAATGTAAAAAATGTTTTGACAATTGGATTATTCATTGGTCTAAATATATTATTTCGGAAGGGGCCTACTTTGAAGGCGATGTAATAAATTTGGATAAATAATAAACATTTTGTGTTTTATTGACCAATTCCCGGTACTTTTTGACAGAATGTATATATAGATAAATAAATACCCACTCTGTTTTTTTTATCTTATGCAAGACAGCGAATTTTCGGGACAGAGGATATGTATACCCTAAGGCCTTACAGGAATCTCTTTCGTAATAAACAAACAAAAAACAACTTTAAATTAAACAAACAAATTTTGCAATCAAAAAAATGTTTACGTTGTTTTTTATTTAATTCCAAAGCTGACTAGCTGCCTTTTGTTTTGTAAATAATATCACTCAGATGTCCGCCTCTTGCTGCCTTTCAGATAATCGTACTCTTGTTATCCTTTTTGGTAATCGCGTTTCCAGTCTAATCTGCCAACAAGTGTGGAGCAATGACTCATCACAAACAACATCAAACCGTATTTTTTTGATGATATCATCATGCATCGATAGTCTCTCGTGGATATGCTTTAATTTTGTATTTATGAATGGCAACTAATCAGTTTCAAGACGAAAAAAAAAACATACAACTATCGATTATGTGATAATTTTGCAGAGAATAAAGAACCCTCGAAAGAGCCCTCGTATATGCAGATATTCACATAACGATAATGTTTTAATACAAAGCCAATAGTGTATATTATTACTAGACACCGGACTTGCTATATAAGATATGTGAATAAATGGTTTCATGTAATGTCGTGTGCCCATCACTTCAATGAAGTGATGGACAATAAGTAACGGTACGACGTAAAAAGTAATGATAAAGTTAAAGTGGGTAATGTAAGTCTATGTAATATATATATATATATATATATATATATATATATATATATATATATATATATATATATATATATATATATATATATATATATACAGGCTGTTTTCAAAATTGAGTCATTTATTTTAACAGATTATAGAACTCGTAAAAATAAGTAATTTATCCAAAAATCATTTATATAAAAGTTCAAGAATAACAAAAATAAAAATGTTACATGTTCGGTTAGCACAAAATCTTGCTCGGCCTACCATGCGTCACTGCACGCATCAAAGAGCCGTCTTTGACGCGTCAAAGAGCGTCAAAATCCCGGTGTCCACCAATAACATCACACGAGTTTTCGATGCACTGTCTGTTGTAGTTCTCCCACAGCATTTACTTCTCTATGGTATTATTACTATCTCTATAAACTAACTTTCTTAAATAGCCTCAGAGAAAGAAATCACAGGGCGTTAAATCCGGGGAACGTGCAGGCCAAGAAATGGGTCCATTGCACCCGATCCTTAGGAAATTCATTATTTAAATGTTCGTGAACCCCTCGTCTAAAATGGAAGAGCTACATCATGTAGAAACCACATATTCTGTCTAACATTTAAAGGAACATCTTGTAATCATTGTGGCAGGTTGTTTTGAAGAAAATCTAAATAATTTTCACCTATCAGTCGACCTGGAAGAAAGAAAGGCCCAATAGGCATACCATTTATTACGCCAGCCTAAACATTTACTGAAAATCTGTGCTGAAAATGGGTTCTTTTTTAGTTTAGAGTTTCAGATTTTCTACTGTCCAACCATGGTTATTGTGGAAATTATTTACTCCATTTCTTGTAAATATAACTTCGTCGGTAGCCAATATAAATTTGGTTTTTTAATTTCTGTTGTACCGATGTAAAAGCCACTGACAAAATTCAACTCATCTAGGATAATCTCCGGGTTGTAACGCTTGTACCCGTTGTTAATGATAGGGATAAAGGTGTTCTTGGCATATAGTCTGCCGCAGTTTACTATGACCAACTTCAACTTGACCTGCTATAGACTCAGTGCTCGTTGTTGGCTCGTTTTCGACAATTTCTAAAATTTCTTACTCAATCTCGACCATTCCGCATGGAGAAGGTCTTCTTTCGTGACCTCCTCGTTGTGTCTTTAAGTACCCTATATCGCGAAAACTTGCAACTAAATTTACAAACATCCACGGAGGCGGATGATTTCTTAAAGAAAACCTTTCAGCGTACAACAAAACCGTACGGCGTTTTCTAAAAATAAACACGCACTATTAACGAATTATTACCACTGGTCAAATCGAATATCGTGCTCAAAAGAAATATCGCACAAGAATACAAAAAACTAGTCATACTCAGTATCAGCAGTAAACAAATACTTTATGTGTTTAGAGCGCAGTGGTACAAAAGATCATTTATATAAAAGTTAAGAATAAATTTATTCAAAATAAAGAATGTATTAACAATTACAAAATTTGAAAACAGACCTGACTTTTTGATATTTTCGACTACTGCGTTGTACTGTGTTGTATATATATATATATATATATATATATATATATATATATATATATATATATATATATATATATATATATATATATAATATATCATATATATTATATATATATATATATATATATATATATATATATATATATATATATATATATATATATATATATATATAATAGGGTGGCCGTTAAGAATTAATTTTTTTCCAACGATCCAAAATAAACTTTCCTTTGAATGAAAAAACACGGGGGAATTTTTTTTCTTTTTCTTTTAACAAAAATAATACGTGTATCAAGACGATCTAAGTTAATTTTTTGATAACATCATAGTTTTTTCTAAGTATCTCTTAAAGTATACGGATTTGAGAATTTTAAAATTGCTAGATCATCAGCAAATGCCAGACAATCAATTTTGATGTTGGTTCTCCCCAGTTTAATGGGCTGGTCAATATTCAGTGCCGACTTTTTTTCACGCCACTCCTGTATTACTTTTTCTAGAACACAGTTAAATAAGAATGGCGAGAGTCCATCCCCTTATCTCACACCAGTTTTAATTTCGAAGGGCTCTAAGATGTCACCCATGAATTTAACTTTTGACCTCCTGTTAGTTAACGTTGCTTTAAAAATTGCCAGCGTTTTCAGATCTACTCTTTGTTCTTTCAAGATTCGAAATAAAGATTCGCGGTCAATAGAATCATATGCTTTTTTGAAATCCACAAATGTACAGACGAGATTTTTATTGTACAGTTTTTGATGTCTTAGAATCAACTTTAGATTCAGGATCTGTTCAGGGCAGGATCTGCCCGGTCGAAAACCTGCTTGATATTCACCAATGTTCAGTTCTAACTGTCCCTGTGCTCTGTCTAGTAAACATTGAGATAGAATCTTATAACGAACTGGGAGAAGAGATATTCCTCTATAGTTGTTTACATCCGTTCTATCTCCTTTCTTATGTAGTGGATGGATTAGAGCATCTTTCCAGTCTTCCGGAATCCGTTCGGTTCGCCAAACTTCTTGTAGAATTTTGGTTATTTCCTTGATTGTACCTGGACCAGCGGATTTCAAAAGTTCAGCAGTGATTCCATCTTCACCAGAAGCTTTGTTATTTTTAAGCCGCTTGATTTGCCTAATTATTTCCTCTTCATTCGGTGGTAATGAATCTGGGTTTGTTTGTTTAGGGTTTAGTGTTGGTAATTTGTTTAAGGGCTCAGGACAGTTTAGTATTTGTTCAAAATATTTCGCAAGTTCTTTGCAATTGTCTTGGTTATTTAGAGCTAATTGTCCGTTTTCCTTTTGAAAGCATAGGCTCTGCGGTTGATAGCCTGCTAATTTAGTTTTAAATGTTTTGTAAAAGTTTCGGGTGTTATTTTTTTGGTAATCTCTATCTATTTCATTAAGTTGATTGTTTTCATGATTTCTTTTAGTTTGTCTAATTAGCTTCGATGTTTCTTTTCTTACTTCCAAAAAGATGTTATAGTTTAATGCTGTTTTTTGACTGTTCCAATCTTTGCATGCTTTACTTCGGCTTAATACTGCTTGCTCGCAAACTTAATCCCACCACGGATGTTTTCTACGTTTTTGTAAAGGGACCAACTTTAAGGCTGTTTTAATAATTTTTTGTTTTAATTCTTGCCACTTCTGTGCAGGTTGTTTATCAAGCTCTTCTGTTAGGGCTGGTTTCATTTTCGTTGGGTCAAACTTTGGTATTACCAGCCCCTTTTGAATACGTTTTCGAGGTTTTAAGCTAAGTTTGATTCTAGTCAAGTAGTAATCCGTGTCTATATTTGCTCCTTTCCTGACTTGAACATTCAAAATCTCTTTATAATTGGGGTACGAAATGGCAACATGGTCAATTTGAAATTCACCCATGTACGTGTTTGGGCACCTCCAGGTCTTTTGTTTTGTTATTTTCTTCTTAAAATGGGTTGACATTATTTTTAGATTAAACTGCGAACATAGTTCAACCAATCTTCTACCATTATGGTTAGTCCATTTAGGAGCGGGAAAACTGCCGACTGTTTTCCTGTACTTTTTTCCTTTCCCTAGTTGGGCGTTGAAATCACCCAATAGGATTTTTACATTAGAGGGAAGGTTAGGTCAACATTAGGTTAGAGGGAATTTTAGAGATAGTCTTTTCCAGAATTTCCCAGGACTTATATACTTTTTCAGGATTAGATTTATTTTCTTCGTTAACTGGGAGGTGTGCATTGATTAATGTAGATTTTGTTAGTACACTTGAGGGATAGTGTCATAAGTCGATTATTTACTGGCTGAACATTTGTTATAGAACCAAGAATGTTTCTTGAGAGAGCGAAAGTAACACCGAGATGTGGTGTATTTTTGAGTATTCTTTTGTCCGTTTTACTTTTAAAAAGTCTGTAGTTGCCGAATTCCACGGTGTTATCATCTATTAATCTGGTTTCTTGCAAAGCTAAAATTTGGATTTTTTGCTGATTTAATGTTCGCCCCAATTCGTGTAGTTTTCCTGGACGCAGGAGAGAATTGATATTTACCGTTTCAAAGAAAGTTTTTATTTTCGGTTTCAGACCTTGGCCAGAGGTCTCCGACTCCCTCTGAAAAATTTTGCGTTTAAGCCCGGACGCCCCCGAATCCGAAAGTCCGGGTGTACGAGCAAAGCTGGCAGAGGATTGTCTACCTCCTGGGGTAATTTTGTAATTACTAGAACGCTTCATCTTGTACTTTGAATTAAAGATTTGAACCATGACGGTTCAGAGGTTAAGACTGGAGGGGTTATTTCCAAAATTTAAATATCAGCTGCACCACTGGTGAACAGACGCTGACCACTCAGCCGCTTGATCCAAGTCAGACGCTAAGTGGATTTAGTTTTCTTTTTGCCTTGGTTCGGAGCTGCTTATTTTGGGATATTCGCAGCTGTCCATTAATATCTAATGGAACTTTCACTATATATATATATATATATATATATATATATATATATATATATATATATATATATATATATATATATATATATATATATATATATATATGATATGATGAACAATATATAATATTCATATATATATGAACGATTTGTTGATTACTTGACTGGGGACGGGCTCGACCCATCCCTTCCATTGGAGGGCACATGTTTCGTCTCTTGATGTTTAGACTCATCAGGGCACCGACATGTGCTCTCGTCAAGAATAGGAAGATCAACAAAATGTTCATTTGGGCGGAGACCTTGTTGAAGTTTTACTGCACTTTTTATTATTTCTTTAAAAAATATGATTTCGTAAAGTATATTATAGGATTACTGAGATGTCACTGAGACCAAGTCCGAACAAGGAAGAAGACAGTGAAAATTCGGTATATATTTTACGTGACAAATTAATTTGTACTGCCACATTTTCAACAGCGAATTCAATATTTCTTCAAACTCAGACAAGTGCGATTTTTGCGAATGTATAAAAAATGACGGTCAATTAATTCAAATAAATGATATTGAAAAATAAAAATATATTAACCACTTAAAACTGAAAATGCAATGTAAAATCGAAAAAGATAACGACAAAAACTTTACACAAAGTACTATTGCGAATATTTCCTTCGATATGCAAAATGTTTTTGGGCTCATTAAGGCTATTGTGTCCAAGTTCTTTTACAAACGGAATATAAATTGCCACCACCATATTTCACACTATATTTAACAGTCCTTAAGTCAAACAAACCTCCACCTATCTGAACTGAAAATATTATACGTAATAATTGAAACCCTGTGTGATATTTCTTACAGTTTGAAGATTGAATGGAACATTAGATGTTGAAGCCATTTCTTCTGCCATGTTTGAAGCTGAAATGGTGGAGTTTTATCCAGTAATTGATGGATTCGTCGTTTTTCTTTTCCCATGAGCGACTGAGGTGGTCTTAACCTTGGTGTGTTTAACACAGCACCAATTGGTTTACATGTTTATATTATGTTCCTAACCGAACTAAAACTAATTCCTAATCTATCACCCATTTTACGATAGCTTAAACATTTACGACATAATTTAACATCTTGCTTACGAAAGTGCATACAACGTTCTCCAATATTTTCATTTTAACAGGTGAAGATAAAACTGTGCCTTAATTCGATCGTGTTTACTAATACATACTTTGAAAATACTGGATTAAACGTTTCTCGATAAGTTGTAAACAAGTTACAACTGTGCCAATATTTTTAAAGTTATTTTTTTCTCCTTTCTCTCGACTTTTACTATTTCAATTTTTTTTTTCTTCAACAATGCTTTTTTAATATTTATTAAAAACCAAAAGACATTATCGAACGATAAGTTGAATGTTCTGAGAATTGAGAGAAAAAAAACAGTGTCCTAATACTTTTTTAACTTACTATATATAGTATCAACTAGATATATCACCAGTTTTGTCCATTTCCCAACAACTTCACCTGAGTTGTAGGAATAAGGCAAATTAATTAATAGGAAAGAAGACAATATTTCTATCTAAATATTATAAGAGAATGCTCTAATATACTGTTCGTGTAATTTTACCACCCTGTATACAGAAAAATACCATGAGTCCCAGCCAAAGGGAATAAATTCGTTAATAAATAAATGGGGGCGTGTTCGAAAAAACGCTCAAACACGTCGATTGGTATTTTTAGATGCGCATTTTTTTCAACAAATTTTTTTTATACAGGGTGTGTCATGTAACAGTGGCCAATACCAACTTTCTTATTTTAAATACAACACCCTGTATATTATTTAATTTTTGGATTCTTTAGGAAATTCTAGACATATTTCATGTAAAATATCCTAGACTTATCTTCAACTGTTTCGGAAATACTAAGTGTCTTCAGATTTATTGCAAAAATTAACTGATTTTTTTTTTGAAAATTATTTGATTACAGAAATTCGCTACAACACAATAGAAATATGGTATTGGCCTCTGTTACATGACACACCCTGTATAAAAGGTTTTCGTTGGAAAAAATGCGCAACTACACTTTTTTTTAACACTACTGTAAACAAAATTGTGGAAATTTCACGACTATTTAGTTTTTGTATAAATTTTTTATTTAAAACATTTAATGTAACAAATAATGCAGCACCCCAACCTCAAGTAAAACTGACTCCTGACATTATTTAATGTTTGTGGCGTAATTGACCTAATGCTGTCGGTAATGCGTCCTCTTAAATCATTCAGATCTTGTGGCTTGGTTATGTATACGATGCTTTTGAGATATCCCCCATAAAAAAATCCAACGGAGTGAGGTCCGGGGACCTTGGTGGCCATTCTAGTGGCCCTCTCCTCCCAATCCATCGATTTGGAAACACATTATCGAGGTACTGCCGCACATTAACTTGATAATGGGGGGGTGCTCCATCTTGTTGGAACCAAATTGTGTCGGCTAGCAATTGAGGATTTCTTGTATTAGGGTACAAATTTATAAGATGTGGAATGAGCTGATTTTGGAGAAAGTCTAAGTAATTTACCCCATTTAAATGTTGATCGAAAAATATTGGACCAATTATTTGATCTCCTATAATACCTGCCCAGACAATAATCTTTTCAGGTCTTTGTGTGTGAATTTCCCGCATCCAGTGAGGATTTTCTCTCGACCAATAATGACAGTTCTGGCGATTGACATGCCCATGAAGAGTAAAAGTAGATTCATCAGAAAATATAGTAGATTCGTCAGAGTTTTCCACTCTCAGAAGGTTGTTGTCTATTCTGTGCATCATTTGTTCGCAACACTCCATTCTCCTGTCGAAGTCGTCTTCACTTAGCTCTTGAGTAGGCTGTAGCTTATACGGATGCATTTTATTCTCTTTCAATATTCTGGCAACCGAAGAGCGACCAACATTGTTTTCCAAGGCAACTTGTCGAGTTGAGATATGTGGATTGTCTTGGAATGCAAGCATTACATCCAATTTTTTGTTATCGGTCAACGACACTGCTTCCTTCTTAATTTGTATCACGTGTCCGAGTTCTCTAAATTGTTTTTCAACTTTACTTACTGTACCTTGGGATATGGGTGGTAAGTCAGAATATTTTTCCCTAAAGAGACGAATAACTTCGGCTTGAGTTCGTGTCCTATCTCCATAACCTATCATCATTAAGATAGCTATTTTACGACTCTCTGATAAATACACCATGTTTAAATCAAATGAATCACACACGTCAAAGAAAACTAATTTAAAAGGCACGTTGATTTTTTTGGCGTTTCATACAACAAATACCAGCCTTTGAAAACCTGATTTTTTATCTTTGCCTATTTGCTGATAATGTTCGAAGAATTACTTAATATTTCCGAAACAGTTGAAGATAAGTCTAGGATATTTTACATGAAATATGTCTGGAATTTCCTGAAGAATCCAAAAATTATATAATATACAGGGTGTTGTATTTAAAATAAGAAAGTTGGTATTGGCCACTGATACATGACACACCCTGTATAAAAAAATTGTTGAAAAAAATGCGCATCTAAAAATACCAATCGACGTATTCGAGCGTTTTTTCGAACACGCCCCCATTTATTTATTAACGAATTTATTCCATTTGGCTGGGACACACGGTATATAATAAATACGAAAGAAAAAATGGTACGACAGTTTAAAATAATTTGAAATAACCAAATTTAATAAATATCCCCAATTATCTAAATTAATATCCTACCTTTCGTCTTAACCCCTCTTTTTTTGCTCCTCTGCAAAATTATCTTTCACACCACCGACCACGGCATCTAAATTAAAAACAATCAAATTAATTTAATTAAAATGCCTAGTTAATACGAAAATAATTATCTGCATTTCGTGTACTTTTTGTCATATTTTAAATCTTACCAATAATAAGCGTGCGTTTGACCAAGAAAAAAACACTCGATAGACAAAAATGTAACAGATGCCAACACTACTCCTAGAGCGGAATGTCAGACAAAGCAGAAAGTAATAGGGTGTCGTGATTCTTTTGTAAACATAGGCTTGTTTATAAATCTTTTTTGACGATTTTTGTTGGTCGATTGTTCTTATCGGTTCTGGTAACCGTGGCAACTTATCGTTCGTGCAGTTGGAGATGTTTTTTTACCAATTTTAAGGAACGATATTGGCGATGTTGAATTTAAATTTGTTTATATTTAAATGAAATTTAATTTACTTGGTCTTAAAGAAATCGATGTCAAAATTATTTGGATACAGCAAGAAAAAAAAATTATAAACCTATTTTTTCTCAATTTCCTTTATTTTAACAAGTTCATATTTTTTTAATTGAAATAGTTATATCAATACAAACCAAAAGTAATTGTTGACAAAATTATACCACAATTAAAAAAAATATATTATGTTTAATAAATAATAGTTAATGAAATAACAATTTAGAACGAAAAAAAAAAAAAAGTAAAGTAAAGTGTTTGGGTTAGAGGCGCATCAGCAACTAGGCTATTTAGCGACTGGACCTACAGCTTAACGTGGGTTCCGAACCACGGTCAACAGCTTCCGACAAACCCAGGCCAGCACCCCCCTCGGGCTATAAACCCTTGGTTATGTGCCTACCCATAAGTCTATCAGGAAACCTACCGACTGGCGAGTGACCAACGTAGAACACTTCTCAGAAGGCATCCGGCCTTACCCAGCCTTTAACTGGCGTGACTGAGAGGTAATTCGTAGTCGGATTTTACACTCTTGCCTAGAAACAATCACAAACATTTAGGAAAGATAAACGGACAGAAGAAAGAAAAATAACCATCCGAGCGCTGGAATCGAACCAGCTACCGCTCCAGCGCGGATTCGGCAAAGCAGACGCTCTTACCGCCGCACCAACGCAACCGGCGAAAAAAAAAAAAAAAAAAAAAAAAAAAAAAAAACTAAAGGATTACATACATAGAGTGGATCCTAAAAATATTCGGACAAGTGTATTGTGATGCGGGCTTATGAAAATAAAAAAAAAATGTAATAAAACAAAATGTATTAGGGAAATGTATAAACAATTCTAGTAGAACTATAATTTAAATATTAAATAATTATAAATTCATATTAATAGTAAATTCGTCAATAAAAAGGACAAATTTATAAATGTAGTCACAAAAAATGTTGAGATATTAATTATGAGATATTAATTAGGATCAACAAAGAATTAACTGATCATAATTGACCTTAATCACATTTCCTAAACATTTTGGCATGGATACCACCAATTTTTTTAAATCATTTACTTCGATTTTATTGCATTCTTCTAACAACTTATTCTTTAAACTTTCTTTTTGTGGCGGCTCGTGAGGGAGGGCGTTAGGCGCCGCCCCCCAATATTTATCACAGTACACAATTTTTCAGAGCAAATTACCATATTTTATTTCCGTTCAGTTTCTTTCCTTTAATTCATTTTCCTGGTTCACCTCCTGTAGAGGGTTTCAATAGCACGAAAAGTAAACAGGAGCAAGGGGAAAGCAAAAAAAAATCTTCAGCAGCACTATTTTCTTCTACGCCCTCCCACTTTAAAAACCCACGAGCCGCCACTGAATAAAACTATTATGCAATCAAGCAAATATATATATATATATATATATATATATATATATATATATATATATATATATATATATATATATCTATTGAGCAAACCTTATACCTACATCCAAGGTTGTGGGAAGAATGTGTCGCGTATTTTTTGACTGCCGCGAACATTCACCGTAGGATGGCGCGAGTTTCATTGAGATTGCGACCCGCCATCGATATGACCAGTTGACTTGGTCTTGCTCTGTTCGTTTCGTTTCAGCTGTCTCACTGCGTTGAGCTCGAGCCCAGCTGATGACGGCTGTGAGGCTAGAAACCGGTCCTAGGAGGTACTTGTCTCGGCATGGTGACGGCGACTGATTTGAGACGAGCAGAGGTACGAGGAATTACGGATGAAAAAATTCTGTTTTTCAAATATCTCTCTCCACGGCCCCACTACGCTATCTTTTGAGCAAACCTTATACCTACATCCAAGGTTGTGGGAAGAATGTGTCGCGTAGTTTTTGACTGCCGCGAACATTCACCGTAGGATGGCGCGAGTTTCATTGAGATTGCGACCCGCCATCGATATGACCATTTGACTTGGTCTTGCTCTGTTCGTTTCGTGTCAGCTGTCTCACTGCGTTGAGCTCGAGCCCATCTGATGACGGCTGTGAGGCTAGAAACCGGTCCTGGGAGGTACATGTCTCGGCATGGTGACGGCGACTGATTTGAGACGAGCAGAGGTACGTGGAACTACAGATGAAAAAATTCTGTTTTTCAAATATCTCTCTCCACGGCCCCACTACGCTATCTTTTGAGCAAACCTTATACCTACATCCAAGGTTGTGGGAAGAATGTGTCGCGTAGTTTTTGACTGCCGCGAACATTCACCGTAGGATGGCGCGAGTTTCATTGAGATTGCGACCCGCCATCGATATGACCAGTTGACTTGGTCTTGCTCTGTTCGTTTCGTTTCAGCTGTCTCACTGCGTTGAGCTCGAGCCCAGCTGATGACGGCTGTGAGGCTAGAAACCGGTCCTAGGAGGTACTTGTCTCGGCATGGTGACGGCGACTGATTTGAGACGAGCAGAGGTACGAGGAATTACGGATGAAAAAATTCTGTTTTTCAAATATCTCTCTCCACGGCCCCACTACGCTATCTTTTGAGCAAACCTTATACCTACATCCAAGGTTGTGGGAAGAATGTGTCGCGTAGTTTTTGACTGCCGCGAACATTCACCGTAGGATGGCGCGAGTTTCATTGAGATTGCGACCCGCCATCGATATGACCAGTTGACTTGGTCTTGCTCTGTTCGTTTCGTGTCAGCTGTCTCACTGCGTTGAGCTCGAGCCCATCTGATGACGGCTGTGAGGCTAGGAACCGGTCCTGGGAGGTACTTCGGCATGGTGACGGCGACTGATTTGAGACGAGCAGAGGTACGTGGAAGTACGGATGAAAAAATTCTGTTTTATATATATATATATATATATATATATATATATATATATATATATATATATATATATATATATATATATATATATAGAGTCTGAACCTTGAGAGACGAAACATATGTCATCCGGTTGAAGGGATAGGTGGGACTCCTTCCCGGTCAAACAACCAACAAAAGTGTTCATTTAGGCGGAGATGCAGGTTGTTGTGTGTTCCACATGAGATTGTGGAACCAAACGGTTGGGTGTGTTATGACACTCAGCTACTGCTGTCTCATTGGACGCAGTCCAAAAAAATCTAACACTGTATATATATATAATTTTGGGTAGTAACTGGTTTTTATTCTGTATTGACTATTAATGCAATTTACATATTATAATCTACTGTAACATATTATCCTAGTTGAGGGATGTTTTATTATGTATATTTAACAGTGTCTTTTTTATAGAAATAAAATTAGTGATATAAACAGTATGTATGTGTTTTGTTTTTCTAATTATGATTTATATTTTTTTATAATCATTATATGTATATTATAAGCTTTACTCCGAACTTTATGTTCTGGACCCACGTCCTTTTACTGTGCAATGACTATTTTTGCGGTTAAATTGAACAAAACCTATAGCCTTGTCACCGTAACTTTATCGCGACACCCTACAAATAGTTTTAATTATATTAAATAGAAATATTTTATTTCTGATTTATATTTACATTATTATTATTTTTGTAAAAACTCTCATTGATGCTTTAGCACCTCGAAATTCAGTTGAATTAAACAGTTGAAATTTGTGAGAAAATCTGTTACCAGAAAAATATCCATTGCAGGTATATTATCAGAATTAGCCTTTATAAACCCTTTGTCACACATTACTGAACTAAATTAGTAACAAACAATATTTTATTTTGCACTGAACCAACAATAAGTTTGACAGCATATATACAGATAGAAGCTGTTGACAGTACTGACGTGAAAACACTTTACTATAATGACGTCTCAAACGTGACAGCCAATCGCGGCGCGTTCGTAGCCACGTAATTTTTTTAATTTTATAAATTTTAGTTCATTCATAATTAATTGTAATAAATTTTTAAAAAGTTTTTCCCATCGATTATCAATATTATTTATGATAAAGTTTTAAAATAGAGTAAAAAAATCGATAATTATTTTTCATTCAAAAACCCAATTGAGCAATAAAATTTAAAAAAGGGCCTCCAAGGAGTCGCTGTCAAACGAACAGAGTTTGTGCGCACGTCTGTTACTCTAAAAATTCAAAGCTATATTATTTTCATTATCTGGCTAGAAACCTTTTGATTTACCCCTCTGTGCACAAAATAGGTAGTCTCAATAGTTTGACAAATCATCATGGAACGTTTAACATCAGAGCAACGCTTGGAAATTGTCGAAATTAATTATAAAAAACAGTGTTCTGTGCGTCAAACTTACAGAGCACTTGTACATAATCGCCCAATCGAACAATATACTCGTCGAATTATTAACAAATTCCTAACGTATTTTACGCTGCTTGATATTAAAACAAAACCAAGATAATGAACTGGGAGTTCCGAATAATATATCGCCGCTGTTACTTGCAGTGTTGACGAAGATCCAAATTGATGAATTCGCCGTTGTTCGCAGGAAATTGGGCTTTGTTATTTGACTATCTTGATTATTTAATTCCGAATTTGAATGGTATTGATCTGGTGGCAACAGGACGGCTCTACTCTAATAATTTGAAGAGAAAATGATTTCCGAGGAACGGACCGTACAAGGCCATGTGATTTAACGCTTCTAGATTATTTTCTTTAGAGCTATATTAACTATTCGGTCTATGCCGATAAATCAGCAACTATTGGCGCTTTGGAAGCGAACATAACTCGGACAATTGCGGACATAAGACCCCAATTGCTTAAAAAACTGGTCGGAAATAGGAATGACAGAATGCGCTTTGTCAGACATTCGTCTGAAATTGTTATCAAACATTAATGTCTTTGAATAAAATAAATAGTTTCAAGGTATCTAATTTGGTTGTTGTTTTATTTAAATTTAAAGTTTGGACGCAATAAAAAAATCATTCTATATACTGTTGACAGGGATCTTCATAGATTTTTAATATTGAACCTATTCCGATACCAAGAATACTCCACATGGTTCCATCCACAGTTTAACAAACCTTTAGAAAAAATAAGCTTTATAATAGTGACTAACGCCTAGCACTTCCTTCTTCTAACAATCTAAAAATCGAATTGTCGTAAATTAAAACGTCTAGAAAGTATCTGACCTTGACAGCTCAACGTCCACTTCCATCATAAACTTTTTCTCGCCCCACTTATTCTGTAAGCACATTTGTCGTTCGGAAAAAAAAATAAAAACCCACAGACACGCTTCGATACCGCATTAGCCCAATTTCTTACTGTCATCAGGTAATACCAGTGCACTACCATAAAGCGAATAAAAAGGTACTGTTGTAAATAATGCACAAAATCGAAAAGCAGGTCAAGAATTCTGTAATTGAAGCAAACAGCCTATTTTTATGGATGCTATGCGTTGATCTTGTCAACAATAGATAGGGTAGAATTGATATTTCCACGGACAACAGCGTGTAATGGTTAAAGTTATTTGCAGAAGTGTGTCGGTCGTGTCTAAAATTTACTTTCTTCTATTTAAAATGTTGGGTTAAGAAGGTAATTCGTTTGAATCTGGTTCTGAACTTTATAGACCACAATCCAGATACCTTTTAACATTATCGCCATTTCTGTAACAACCAAAGAATGAAAAAAAATAAGTTAAAGGATACCTATGAATAATTAAGAATTTTCTGAAGAAAGATAATGATTTGTGGGGTCTGACAATGTCGTGATGAAAGAAACTTCTATTGTAATTTGCGAATTCTAAAGGTTTCAATTAGTTAATGTTGTTAACGGCGAGATAAACATAATTAGAATAAAGAACATAATCTTTTTAAATTTAAATCTACCTTAGAGGATTTTGAAGCGTCAAATATCCGAAAATGAAGCGATTCTATTTTTAGTTTTGCAATTTGATCGAAAAATCTTCAGGGGATACCATTGGAAAACATCCGAAAAGCGAAACTCACTCGATTTCTATGAAACTAAGTCAAAAGATGGAGAATATTACGAGAAATCGAATGGCGAAAAGCGCAGTCTGATATCTCGAACGGTTTTCGAGATATTCGCAGAAAACTGATCAATAAATGCAATTTTTGCAAAATGTTCGATTTTCTTCAATTTTCAAAAAATCATATCTCGAAAACTAAAAGAGATAAGTTAAAACGGGTAGCAAATTTTTGATGCGCGGGATTTGAAGCGTCAAATCCGAAAACGAAGCCATTCTATTTTTTAAAGTTTTGCAATTTAATCGAAAAATTTATAAAGAGGGTACCATCGGAAAACATCCGGAAAATGAAATGATCCACAAAATTTTTACATGTTCCGTAATCAAAAATAGTCGTTATTTTATGCCTTTTGAAGGGGAGACAGGGTAATATCTGATGCATCTTCAGTGCGAGCTTGAACTTCGGACAGTCGCTTGGTAAGCAGAAGCAATTCGTTTCGTGAACCGAATTTTTCTGCTGCATTCTGAAACTGAATGACGACAATTTTCAACAACAGTGCGTTATCAAGTTCTGTGTTAGACTTGACTCAGGGCACAGTATTACGAAAATGTTTGCAAAAATTTCAATTTTTTAGTCACTTTCATTGCGCTACGAAAATTCGAGGTTCGTTTCCCTCCTGTGGTGTAGATATTCTGTTGTCACTCATTTGGAGAACGCACTAAAAAAACTGGTTCACATATAATTGCTTTGGACCAAGTGACTCCAGGAAGTTCATACTCGTCCCAAAGAGGCATCAGATATTCCACTGTCGCCTCTCCAAATGACTAGGGAGTTCAAAATCGCACTAAAGGCTCATCAGATAGTGGCCTGACTCTCTTACAAAGAAAAAGCCAACGATGTTACTAGATCGAATGCTACGCAACCAGTTTCATTACATTATTTATACACCTCGTATGCAATGAATCGGCGATGGATATGTGAGTGGTCAAGTATAGATCAATGAATTTATGCAGCATACTGACTTTGAGCCTAGAATCTTACATCAACAACTCCAAAAGTGTTAACATACCTGCTGCATTTGGAAAAATATATTTCATTCGATTACTGACTTTTGTGTGTATTAGAACGATATTATAGAATGTCAAAAAAATCCATTTGCATTTGATACAAAAAAATTATAAATGAGTAAATGCAAATCTGCGTGAACCGAATAGTTCGCATTCGCGCTCCACAAATCATCCGAAATTCTTTTCTAAAAGAATCCCGCCACATTTCTAATAGATAAACAAAAATTTCCGTGACTTTGTCACTTTAAAACCATTATCTCTCTTTGTAGGTGTTTCTGATGGTTAGCCGCCAACAGGTTAGGTCAAACGCTTCGCACCACTTCCCCTCTGCATAACAAATGAACAGAGGAAGATGTTGTCTCTTAAGTATGTTATTATTTCAAGGTGCTTCAGTTGTCCAACAAAACAAATACTTACTAACCAGTACTTACTACGCCTTACTACCCTTTTTCTTTCTTCACCTAGTCTTCCATACTAGATGTAGAAATAAGTCCTCCATATTTGACAGAAAAAATAGACATATGTCTTATCTCGGAGTCTCACTTCACCAATGAGTCTTACGTCATATTCAGGGAATATACATAGGTTTACAAGATTCCATTCGTATCCAAAATATAGCCAAAAGAATCAGTGTAGTAATAATTAGATATACAATTATGAGGAATTGGAATACAGAACTGAAAAATTTCAGGATACTTCGGAAATGATAAAAGTCAAAACTGAAGGCGATCTCAATGCAAAACACACCCATTGAGGATCAAGTCTAACAACTCCTAAAAATAAATAAACGATGACACCGTTAAAATGTGAGTCTCATTTTACTGGTAAGCCGTCCTATTGGTCCACAGATAAAAATATAACTCCAAATTTAATTGAATTCTTTGTAGTGCGAAATATTTCAACAAACTATATTCAAGTTGATAAAGCATGGGACATAAACAACGTATCATTGTCCCATTCCTTTCACCCTTAGCGACGTCATTATTCGAAAACAAAATTCTCTTAGGCTAACAAACAGGCTGATAGATTGGGAAAGTTTCAGAGTGTATCTGGAGAATGCTATTAACTTATCAGTCTCATTAAGAACAACAAATCAACTAGATGAATAGGTAGACTAGCGTGTAACTTGGATATGGCACCAGACCAGAGCTTCAGCAGACAAAACTAGAATTAACAATACCACTCGGGAGATAAAAAGAAAAATGCAAGGAATCAATTCATTGATCCATTAATGATTACGTTAGTGAGCAAAGGATAAAGCCACTCACTATTCCTTCTAAAAAGCTACTAAGAGATTAAAAAGACCGATAGTGCAAAATCGATGATCCTGATTGGAGGAAATAGAAATACACATGACAGCTCAGCTAGAAATAATACACAAAAAGCCAGCAGATTTGCAGAACATTTTAAAAACACCTTCTAAAGTCTTCAACCAAAAGGCCCAAGAGAGTCGCCTTTTGAGTTAGCCAAGTGATTGTGCCCGTGCATTCGGTTTTTCCAATAAAAAAAACTAGTCCTCCAGTAGTTTAGGTCTTTTAAATCTGCCACCCCGTTCTGCGATTTCCTCCAGATAGTAGATCCCAGTCATCACAGTTCATGTGATGCCTGGCCCCAATTGCGGCGTCGTTTATCTGCAAACCTTTTGGGCCTTTCCCTAAATGTAATATCTAAGGCACCTCCATTTCAAATATCGCTACGCCCAACCTACCAATATTTTTTTGCATCAAATATAAATGGAGTTTATATCCTAACATAATAGAGCCATAGCTGTGGTGGTTCATGAGTTTGAAATATGTTGGTTCTGCATTGCAGCAGGCGATTTATAAAATACATTTAACAAACCGAAATTGAAAATAAGAGATACAAACTTACCAGACTTAGTAAACAAGTAAAAAACCCCTACAACTAAATGTCACGAAATATGTACATGTCCAAGAGTTTGGAATATTTACAAATAAGATATCTGAGATAGAGTACCATAGGCATATATACATGCCTATGGTACTCCAAAAATTGTGATGGATATTTATTTTAGATCGTTTTTAAATAAAAATAACAAAGACATTGTTTTGCTGATAACACAGATTTTTGCTCATTCCGTTGATACTGCTGTTTACCCAATTTTTCAGTTCTTTTCCAATTTTTAATCAATCCGTTTAAAAATCTCTAGAAACATGATATCTCATTTTAAAAGTTTAAAAGAGCACTTACTTTGTTACCCCAGAGCTTTATTCAAAAGATATCTCAAAAAAGATATCTTCAAAAGATATCTCGAAAATTGTAAGTGTTTCCCAAAGTGTTGTATCGCAAATTCGTATAAAATTCCAAGAAACAAATGATGTAAAGGACCGCCTCAGAAGTGGTAGAAAACGATGTACAACAGCTGCACAAGACCAACCGTAGATATCAATGATAGCTCGAAGAAATCGTCTGGAATCTACAAGTAATACATCAAGGGAGTTTGTAATTGTTAAGCTTGAAGGAGTAAATTTTTCACGACAAACGATCACACGCAGTCTCAAAGCGGTAAATTTGTATCGCAGAAGACCTTTACGGGTTCTCAATTAAGCCTTCAATAAAAACATGTAACATTGCAATGGGCTCGAGAAATGCTGGATCGTGGTCCTAACTGGAATAACGTGATGTTTTCCGATGAGACGAGAATTGACTTGGTTTCTGATTCACGAAGAATATTAGTGTGGAGAGCCCCAGGTCGACAAGCCCGACTAGAAACAGCTCAACCACGTATCCTATTTGATGCTGGGAATGCGATGTTTTGGAATGGTATTATGAGGGGTACACGAGCACCTGTACTGGTTTTGGAGAGAAGAGTCACTGATACATCGAGGAAGTTTTAAATCCTGTTGAGCGTCTGCTCCGAGGCGAAGTGAACAACGAATTTGTTTTCATGTACAACATTTTCTTGAAGAGTAAGGAATAACTAAGTTAAGATAGCCAGCAAAGTCTCCTGAAATGAATGAACGAAACAAACAATGCTCGTCTTACCCTGCGAGAACTAAAAGATGCTGGTCGTGAATAACGGGAGAGAATTCTACAATTCCAAATTTATCATTTAATTGACAGCAAGCCAAATCGCCTACAGGCATGCATACAGACCCATGGAGGAACTATTGCTTATTAGTTATATTGAAAATTGTTCTTTGTTTTAAAATTATTTTTGAAGGAAATTGATACATTGAATGTTTTGCCTCCTAAATAATAAGTAAATTTTTCGCACATTAGTTATTTGGTGTTGAGTTTTATTTGACCCCCGTAAGAGTTGTAATAAAATGATGATCAGGTAAACGAGTAAAAGAAAAACTTTATGTCAATAAAAATTTGAAATGTTTGAATATTCTAAACTTTTAAACATATTTGTATGTAATTTTATATATAATTTTTTGGGATGGGTTGCATTATACCGACAAAATACATTGTTCATGTTACATTTTTATTTGTACTCGAAAATATCATTCAGTTCACTTTTATATTCAGAGTATAATTTCCTAAATCGACTAAGTATCTGAAAGACTCGGATTTCAATAAATCATCAATTTTTCTAAAACTTCTTTACAACGTGAAGTATTTGTTAACACCTAACCATTTAGATACAGTATTGACCCAATTTCACTGTACCATCAGTTACGGCTATAAATAAGGCAAATAGTCCAAAAGCCAACGTACTTCAAGAAAACATCTTTTTTTCTATGGTAGTTCTGCGTTGATTTCACGATCGATGGGAGGTCCAATTGTTGATATTTTCACGTTCAGAAGCGAATAATATTAGGTTATTTGCACAAATGTGTCGATCGTGTCTAAAATATACTATACCGTCAGTGTTAAAAATGTTTTAAAAGTATTTCAGATGAAATTTGAAACGGGCGTATTGACTTTCAATAAAATGACGGTAATAAATAGGATGGTTGCCTGTGTGGGCCACGGCTCAATATAGCTTGGAAAATATGAAATGTGTTGGTTTTTGCTGTATTGGAGTACAGGAAACTCGCAATATTATTCATTCTTGAAAATATGTATACTAATTAAACTGAAAAAACCTAAAACATAAGTCATTCGGTTATCTATTTGTTTTTCTGTTAATATTTTAACTTTTTATATATATTTATTATAGCATAATTAATCTATGAATAATTACAAATTAGAATTGAACATAATAGGACAGAACATATTAGAACTATCAACATATCAAGGACAGACTGAAAAAATCTTAAGAACCTAGGAAATTTGTGTCTATTTACGTAAAATAATAGCATACCGACTGAATAGCATAGGATTGTATTTTTCGTGCTTTTTTAAAAATAGGTATGGTGCTATTTTTAAAAATGGACAAAAAATCAACAATAAAAATTTTTATATATGAGTTATATGGTCTGTAATCACAAATTTTGGATGTCCAATCAATTATGGTTGATTTTCTTGGGGCAGAGTCCGAGTAATCAATTATATATCAAGTATATCAAGCAATTGTTTTGCTTCATCAAAAAGCTATGCTTAATCAGCACACCAAATTCTTTTTTATCCATTGTTTTGAAAATAATCAAAGTAGCATCAGTTAAATCACAACTCAGAAACTAGTAGACAGATTGTCATGAAATTTTGCCACATAATATATGAAGGTTAGCCCAACTGACCACTGGTAAGGATTTTTCGTTAGTGGCACCACGCCATCTATATGTCAGACCGGGGTCCTGTTGTCCGATGTATTATATAGATAACTTCTAAACATTTTCCTTTATTTATTTTATTATATATAAAGCATCAGCAGTCGATCTGTTTTGCCGAAATCCTTGCTATTCATCTTTGTTTTCTATTTTGAACTTATATTTCTAGGAAAGAATTCGCCTTTGAGAATACCTTCGAGTAATTTCATGGTGGTGCCAAGTAAAGTTATTCCTCTGTAATCTTTGAGGTTGGTTTTTTTTGTCCATTTTTAAAAATAGCACCATACCTAATTTTAAAAAAGGACGAAAAAAACAATCCTTCTATGCTATTCAGTCGGTATGCTAATTATTATTTTACGTCCTAAAGTTTTTCCATTATTTCTCGATTTGAAAAAATAGACAAAAAATTCATAGGATCTTAAGATTTTTTCAGTCTGACCTTGATATGTTGATAATTCAAATATGTTCTATTCTATTATGTTCAATTCTAATATGTAATTATTCATAGGTTGATTATGCTATAATAAATTTAATTAATAAAAAAAATTAAAATATTAACAGAAAAACAAATAGATAACCGAATGACATGTTTTCGGTTTTTTCAGTTCACTTAGTGTACATCTTTTCAAGAATGAATAATATTGCGAGTTTCCTTTGCTCCAATGCAGCAAAAACCAACACATTTCATATTTTCCAAGCTATATTGAGCCGTGGCCCACACAGGCAACCATCCTATTTATTACCGTCATTTTG
Organism: Cosmopolites sordidus; assembly: GCA_031761425.1. Taxonomy (NCBI): domain Eukaryota; kingdom Metazoa; phylum Arthropoda; class Insecta; order Coleoptera; family Curculionidae; genus Cosmopolites; species Cosmopolites sordidus. Next base: position 77,623 of record JARFXV010001484.1, on the reverse strand, counting down.
TTGAAAGTCAATACGCCCGTTTCAAATTTCATCTGAAATACTTTTAAAACATTTTTAACACTGACGGTATAGTATATTTTAGACACGATCGACACACTTCTGCAAATAACCTAATATTATCCGCTTCTGAACGTGGAAATATCAACAATTGGACCTCCCATCGAACGTGAAATCAACGCAGAACTACCATAGAAAAAGATGTTTTCGTGAAGTACGTTGACTTTTGGAATATTTACCTTATTTATGGCCGTAACTGATGGTACAGTGAAATTGGGTCAATACTGTATCTAAATGGTTAGGTGTTAACAAATACTTTACGTTATAAAGAAGTTTTAGGAAAATTGATGATTTATTGGATGGGCTGATAATTTTCTTGGGTTTTCAGAAAATCCGAGTCTTTCAGATACTTAGTAGATTTAGGAAATTATACTCTGAATATAAAAGTGAACTGAATGATATTTTCGAGTACAAATAAAAATGTAACATGAACAATATGTTTTGTCGATATAATGCAACCCATCCCAAAAAATTATATATAAAATTACATACAAATATGTTTAAAAGTTTGGAATATTCAAACATTTCAAATTTTTATTGGCATAAAGTTTTTCTTTTACTCGTTTGCCTGATCATTTTATTACAACTCTTACTGGGGTCAAATAAAACTCAACACCAAATGACTAATGTGCGAAAAATTGACTTATTATTTAGGAGGCAAAACATTCAATGTATCAATTTCCTTCAAAAATAATTTTAAAACAAAGAACAATTTTCAATATAACTAAGAAGCAGTAGTTCCTCCATGGGTCTGTATGCATGCCTGTAGGCGATTTGGCTTGCTGTCAGTTAAATGATCAATTTGGACTTGTAGAATTCTCTCCCATTATTCACGACCAGCATCTTTTAGTTCTCGCAGAGTAAGAGCAGCATTGTTTGTTTCATTTCTTGATGCGTGTTTTCAGAATATCCCAAGCATATTCGATGACATTCATGTCAGGGGAATTTGCTGGCCACCCTAACTTGGTTATTCCTTACTCTTCAAGAAAATGTTGTGCATGAAAACAAATTCGTTACTCACTGCGCCTCGGAGCAGACGCTCAACAGGATTTAAAACTTCCTCGATGTATCAGTGACTCTTCTCTCCAAAACCAGTACAGGTGCTCGTGTACCCCTCATAATACCATTCCAAAACATCGCATTCCCAGCATCAAATAGGATACGTGGTTGAGCTGTTTCTAGTCGGGCTTGTCGACCTGGGGCTCTCCACACTAATATTCTTCGTGCATCAGAAAACAAGTCAATTCTCATATCATCGGAAAACATCACGTTATTCCAGTTAGGACCACGATCCACCAGTTCTCAAGTCAATTGTAATGTTACATGTTTTTATTGAAGGCTTAGTTGAGAACCCGTAAAGGTCTTCTCCGATACAAATTTATCGCTTTCAGACGGCGTGTGATTGTTTGTCGTGAAAAATTTATTCCTTCAAGCTTAACTATAACAAACTCTGTAGATTCCTAACTGTAGATTCCGTTACGTCTCAAATTTTATTCCAATTATAGCTTATACCTGGTATATTCTTGCATTGTAGAACCGGCCCTAAAGCGACCAAAACATAAGCATCGGCAGACAAGGTTATGGCCTCTGTATCTGAGATGCACATGAGTTATGGTTCATCGATTACCCCGAGGAAGGTACAACCTATCAATAGCAAATATTACATAACGTTATTGGTGCCTTCGAAGGACGAGATCGCATAAAAGGGCTCCAAATGAACAAAAAAAGTGCTAAGTAATGTCTGAATGATTGTGGCGTGTTCATATATTTTTTTTTAATTTTAATACATCTAGAATTTGTCAACACGCATGGGAATCGGGTCATAAAATCAATTGGAATAATTCCAAAATGGTATTAAAAGAATCGGTAGCAAAATACAGCAGATTAAAAGAAACCGCTATAATTAATTTAAATAAACATAGCTGTATTGCTATGCCTTCGGTAGATTTAAATTCAATATGGTTCCCGATTCTAAAGAATACAATTAAACACATTTAAATATTCGAATACACAATAATCAGTACAATAAACAATCACACAATAAATATTACCTATATATATATATATATATATATATATATATATATATATATATATATATATATATATATATATATATATATTATTTCTTTTTTGGTAGTATGTCACTACCATGAAAATCTATTGTTGTCAATGTAAGAATCGTTGACATATACAAAAAAATATATTTACTTTCACTCGTTACTTTATATATTACAAATTAATATAATTTATTTTTTAGTTTAGTTTTGAAAACGGGGCGAGAGTATCCTCCGAAACGTTAACGTTAAAAGTTTGTAAAATTTTTTATAACATTTTCATATCTTTAAAATGTTGTTCCTTAGGCAAATTTATGATAAAAAAGAATCACTGAGAAATTGGTCTCCGTTTGGTTTTTTGTTTTTACCCAGTGATTCTTTCTTTAAATAAGAACAGGTATTTTTGATATTTTCTGAGTTTTAGATAGTGGCAAAAAACCCAAATAAACGAAAACAATATAAAAAAAAGTGCTGCTTCACCAAGATTATGTTCCACGAATCGTTGACAA
>JARFXV010001484.1:0-72500 GCA_031761425.1 Cosmopolites sordidus | reverse complement strand
TTAATAATTGACTAAGCGGCTGTCACCGTTATTCTTTGTCTTTGAAGTTTCATAAAATTGGACCATTTACGCAATAAAGTCTACGTTTTTAATTTTTAAACTGCAAAATGACCCATTATTCATTAGAAGAAATGGCAAATATGCATTTTATGCACGGAAAGACGAATGAGGACGCGTATGAAACTAGAAGATTGAATGCAGAGGCTTTTCCCGGAAGAGTACTTCCTTACACAGAAACATTTACAAATCTGTTTAAAAGATTATGCGAAAAGGGATCTTTTATACCTTCCAAAGATGACTGTGGAAAAAGCCGGAGCACAGACATATATAAACAGACGCGAAAGTGGTCATTGAAGACGGGATAACCAGTGTTTGCACCTTATTATAGACAACGTAAGTCCAAAAAGTTATATTAACCTTCAGATGAACATATTCCTGTGACAGAAACGCGCGTCAAAATTAAACTTCAAGCCATAAAACTACTGAACGTTTAATTGAAGCGCAAAGTCAAGTCCTAAAAAATGTACCGTCATTCACATTAATTAGCAAACGGGGATGTGACGGGACCTTTGATTACAGCACGTATAAACAGAAATTTCATAACTCCGATGCTGCTTATGAGTTTCTGTTTGTATTTGCATTTGTTCCATTGCGGTTGAGTGATGGCCAAAATACTATTTGGCAAATCCGCGGTCATCATCCACACTCTATAGCCGACCAGCTAAATTTATTTTTTCAAAGGAAACAAATGAATTTACTACAACCGAAACTAACAAAGGTTTGGAAGAAATATCCCACCTTCTGCCAACACTGTAGTGTTGGCGAATATCAAATTGCTGTGAAACACGACATTTTACTCATAATGACAAACGGAAAAGTATGCAATGTTTTGACTAACACTCGTTCTCCTAAAAAATAATACCTCTGTAATACTACTTCTAAAATGATAAATGGCGAATTAAAGGACGTATTTGTTACCACAAAACCGAAAAACTTTTATAAAGTTCTCGACGCACGTTACGCTAACCATGTTAGCATCATCAGGAAATGATTTAATCGAATTTTAAAACTAAACTATGTTTTATTGATATGAGAACCCTAATTGCTAATCTACTGTAGATGTGAGTTTTTGACCTTTGCTATAAATTTTGTTCAGGTTATCACAGAACAGGAAGGTAGTTGGTTTGGTAGATTTTCAAATTCCTTTGTTAACTAGTTTACCAAGTTGTATGTTAGAGAATCAATGGCTGATACAATTGGTCTCGTTGATTTTCTTGCTTTATGAATTTTTGGTAGAGCATACAATCTTGGCACTTCTGGATTAGAAATATGAAGTTTGTTTCTTAGTGAAGGAGAAATAAGGTTGTTACAAGATTTCAATGTATCTCTGACTTAGTTGACCATTTTTGACAATTGATTCCTCGGTAATCGTTTATATGGATCGTTTTGAATTAATTTTTCAACGCGTTCAAAGTAATCAGATTTGTTCGTCCATTATTACAACCTTATTTCCCTTATCGGCTTTTAAATAAAATGTTGAACAAACAAAAAGATCCATATTAACGAGATATAAAGAACACATTGCCCACATTAGATATGGGAGAAATGAAAAATCTTGAGTTGCCCAGTATGCAATCGAACATGACCACAACATAGACATTAGTAATTTAAGGCTGGTTAAAAGTGTAAATAACAATAGAGCTTTGGATGCATATGAAACCATTCAAATAAAAATGCAAGAAAAATATGTACCGGGATAAAGGACCTATTCCGTTCAGTCAACTTTTTCAATTTTTAATGTAAGGGTTAGTTAAATTCACAGTTATTTTTTTCTTTCTTTTCTTCCCTTTTATCCCATTTTTTCCTTTTTCCTTTTTCCTTGTATCCTTTTTTTACACGCTTTATTAGATAAGTAGTACGCTTTGTAGGTAATAGGTTAGTAATTGGGGTTCTCATATAAATAGAACATAGTTTAGCTAGATGAAATCATCTCCTGATGATGCTAACATAGTTAACGAAACGCGCCTCGAGAACTTTAAAATAGTGTTTCAGTGTTTAGTGGTAAATCTCTTTGAGTTTATTGTTTCACACCGAAGGTTCCAATAGAAAAGTTGATTAGTCTTCATTATAATCTACCCAACAAAATATATTTACTTTCACTCGTTACTTTATATATTACAAATTAATATAATTTATTTTTTAGTTTAGTCTTGAAAACGGGGGGAGAGTACCCTCCGAAACGTTAAGGTTAAAAGTTTGTAAAATTTTTTATAACATTTTTATATCTTTAAAATTTTGTTCGTTAGGCAAATTTATTACAAAAAAGAATCACTGAGAAATTTGTCTCCGTTTGGTTTTTTGTTTTTACCCAGTGATTCTTTCTTTAAATAATAACAGGTATTTTTGATATTTTTTGAGTTTTAGATAGTGGCGAAAATCCCAAATAAAGGAAAAAAATATATGAACACGCCACAATCATTCAGACATTACTTAAATATGGCGAATGTCTATGATAAGTTTTTTTGAGTTTATTTTATATAGATATCTGAGAGTTTTTTAGATATAGAAAACATATCTATAATTTGTCTGAAATATAAACCAAATAAAGGAAAAAAAAATATTCGCCATATTCTATAGACAAATATATCATGTCTATCGAGTATGGCTAGCAGATTAAGATCGCGTTGGCGTAGTTCCATTATAATCTTCATAAATATACTTGCAAACTTGAAACCTTTTACCACAATCAGTTCAAAAGAACTATCTAGGAAACTATTACCGCAATCTTCAAAAATAATCAAATATAAAAATTAAACGGCGAAATGAAATGGAAAACACGAAGAAACTGAATTGTAAATAAAGAAAGAAGAAATGAGAGTAATGGAATAAAAATATGACCAAAATAGTAGAATGCCTTTATTCGTTTCATCAATAGTTCATATTGTATGACAAATAGAGATAAAGGTGCACATTATTACCCATAAATGATTCTATTCTTGTGTTAAAGCGTAACCATTCCCTTGTATTATTTTTATGAAGCAATTAACCAAGGTAAACATTTAATAAATTTCGTCGTTGACAACATGACAATTATCGCTCACATATCTCGCGTGGTTATTTGATATAATGTCCGCCCCATCGTCTCATAAATGGCCAAAGCAGGACGAAAAAATGGTTTATAGGCCCGTCCGTTTCATTGTTTTCATAATGTGGCACACTTTAATCATAAAAAACAGTACTTTGTCTCGAAATTAAATATTATAATGAGGCAATTCCTTTTTAAGGAACTGCTTTTCATTAACAAGTTAAAAAATAGCCCCGAAACACACAAGGTTGATCAATAATAATTACATGTAATGCAAAACGATTGCAAAACCTAGTTGAATCAATTATGTTTTCCACCTTCTAGTTGTTTTAAAGTGTAATTTTTAAGCTTCAAAACGAAATATAATATACGAGCATAGATTGAGTATAACTTGAAACATTAGAATAGATGTATAGGGTAAAAGCCGGATAGATGTCCCACTTTTCAACAAAGCTCTATTTTTAAAAATTATGTACTTATTAAGAATAATGCAATATGCATATCAAAACATAGGTATTTGATCTTTTATAATAACCTATTTTTGTAAACATAATTAATATTGGTTTTGAGTAAATCCTGTTTTATATGACTTCTCAAAAAAGGGATAGTTGCTTAATGTAGCGGATAGTAGCCCAACGTTAAAAATGCTTCGGGTGATACTTGCCTCGTGCGGGGTCTCTTCGTGTCAATTTAAGTAATCAGTCTTTAATATTAACTGAGATCCTTTATTAAGTACTAATCCTAATAAATTTGCAGTGACTCCTATCGATTTTCATCCTTTTTCCTATTGATTGGTAGACCATCGGTGGCTTTTGCTTTATATGTTTTTGAACTTATAACATTTTCTTCATTTTCAATGTCAATACTATAAATTTGTATTCTTCTCTTCCTTTATTCACTTCAATAAAATCAAGTTGCCAAGTTCGGCAACTTGTTAATTTCACGAAATAGCCCCATCGCTTGGCCCCCGAGTTCATGCGATTTAACTCCTTTAGATTATTTTCCCAGAGGACATGTGAAAACACAGGTTTATAGCAATAACCTGTGACTATTGTCGACTTGAAAACCAACATTTGTCAAGCCATACAGCCCGAAACAGGGCCAGGGTCATCGAAAATTGACGCTAGCGGATCCGTGTCTACAAAAAGAACCGTGGTGGCCATTTGCCTTAAATCTTGTTCAAGTCATAAATTGCATGTCTGAATCTTTTAAATAAAGCAATCGGAACCGACTTGTGTGTGTTTTATTTAATTTTGAAATTTCATGATTCTTTGATATACTCTTTATATATGTTTTTCCCAAATATTTTTATTCTAAGTATACATTGTATATTCATTGTGGCGTGTTCATATGGTTTTGGTTTTTCGCCACGATTTAAAACTCAAAAAAATATCAAAAATATATTTTCTTATGTAAACAAAGAATAACTGGGTAAAAAACAAAACGGAGACAAATTCCTCAGTGACTCTTTTTCTGTAATAAATTTGCCTCAAGAACAAAATTTAAAAAAATGTAAAAAAATCTATAATAAATACAACGTTTGAACGTTAATGTTTCGGGAGGTCTTCTCGTCCCGTTTTCAAAACGAATCTAAAAATAAATTATATTAATTTCTATTTATACTGAAAAGATAACAAGTAAACATATTTTGTAATATTTTGTAATAGTTTTTAATGACAGTGACATTCTACCAAAAAAATATATAGGTGAGGTTTGCTGTGTGATTATTTTATATTAAAATACTTAAACGTTTTTAATTGTATTCTTTATAATCGGGAACCATATTGAATTTAAATTTATATATAGCAATACAGTTATTTTTTAAAATTTTGTTCGTTAGGCAAATTTATTACAGAAAGAGAATCACTGAGAAATTTGTCTCCGTTTTGTTTTTTACCCAGTGATTATTTATTTATATAAGAACAGATATTTTTGATATTTTTTTGAGTTTTAGATCGTGGCAAAAAACAAAAAAAGAAAAAATATATTTTCATTGTAGTTGAGATGGTTTGAGATGCTAACCTGGTGGAAAACGTGGTCGACAAAATCGAGAAAAATTCGTTGAATTGATCCAGTAAAAAGGCTATGTGCTCGAGGGCATTTGCCAAACAAACGGAGAAAATTCATGGATATTAATGGGATTAATTTCGATTATTAAACGTGAATATCAATCATTTGTAATTTCGTAAATAAATCCAAAATCATATAAACAATGACATCGAATTAATTTATGTATCTATTATTTGTTTTGCTTAACGCTACTTTCCTCTATCACGAGAAAAAGTTCATCGGATTCAATCTGAATCCATTATTGTGTCGGTCTGATTTAGCTGTGAACTATTTCCGCCTAGTTCGCAACTTTAACCTCGTTCCCGATAAAACCCACTTTTAAAATTTCCACGTTTCCGAACGTATTATTTCAGACTCCCCGACCGCACCCCTGTCACTTTTCCACGGTGTATAATTTGAAAATGTTCCTTCCACGTCTTTGTCTATTGATCAGGCCCGAGAAACGAACAAAGGAAAAATTTATCTAATTCGAAAAGTTTCATCAATAAAATAAATGACTGGCTTACAGCGGATTTTATTCAAGGCGACAAAGACCCGAGGGATTCGCTTCTCTCTTTCTCTCTCACGCTCCTTCATTTCTTTATTTGAAAATTCCGTTCGACAAATTTGGCAGCGACGGCCCTTTTCAATAAAATTAATTTTCGACATGTATTTGTCGATAATTAGAAAATTAAATGATTCTGATTAAGTAATTTTCGTCGTTGAATTAATTATAAGGTTTTTTTCTCACTTTTGTTCTGATGATGCTTGAAACAGAAATAAAGTCAATGCTTGCCCAATAGTGTCAGAACTATACCGATAGAGGGCATTTCTACTCAGGGACGCAACCCTGCCTACGCCAGCCCCATCCTTGCAATCTCACATCTACACCATCTACATATCAGGGCTTTCAGGAAGATCAGGGCTAAAAAAAAAACTCGTATAATAAAGCGAATATCGAAAACAACGGATTTAGTGCTCAGGTAGGTAAATCCTAGCCCTCTAAGGAGAGGTGCCCCACAGAATCTGGGGGGACAGAAATTCGCTTGTTAAACCAAAACATAAATCAACACTACCACTACTACAATGATGTTCCTAAAATACTAGAATTTTGTTATCGGATGAGAGAATAACGGAACTGGAGGAAGAACTGGGAAAAATCAAATGGGACCTCATAGGTCTCAGCGAGGTTAGAAAGAGAGGAGAAGATCAAATTGCTCTTCATTCTGGGAACCTATTCCACAACAAGAGTCACCAAGTAAATGTGAGGGCGCTGTGGATTTCATCGTTTACAAGAGGCACCCGGAAAATATAAAAGAAATAAAGAGCACCAGCCCAAGAATCATCTACTTAATATTTAAACTAACCACAAGATACAGTTTAAAAATTATCTAGGCTCACGCCCCCACATTAGAGTTCGACGAAGAGGATGTGGAGACGTTCTACGACGACTTCGATACAGCTTTATAAGAGAGCCCAAACCATAACACTTTTATGATGGGCGATTTTAATGCAAAGATCGAAAAGAACCAAGATAACGTGGAAAGTCCACTCGGTTATTATGGTTTTGGAGAGAGACGTTAGAGAGATGGTAGATTGTTGAACTATCTAGTACAACACAATCTTTTCGCGAGAAATTCTTTCCTTAACAAAAAAACACAAAATAAATGTACGCAGGTAAGCTCCGACGGCAAACAGAAGAATGAAATTGACTTTAGGATTACAAATATGAAAAAAAAAAACAGTCTATGATGTTTCGGTACTTAATACATTTACAACTAGCAGCAATCACCGTATGGTAAGAACTAAGTTAGCCCTAAATATAAAGAAAGAAAGAAAAAAAGAAAGAAAGAAATAATTGTGAGATAGACCCAAATCTATCTGCACTGATGATTACAAATATTAAGAAGAAACTCAATGCTTGTAGAGCAGAAAGAGATGAACATTAATAATAAAATTTTCGATATTGTATAAATAAAAGAAATTGTTTAATTTTCACTTATATTTTTCTCTAAAATATAACGCATTCTGTTACACTTCTTCGTTCTTCGATGGTGGACAAACCATCTACCACCGCTACAGTGTAGCGAAACGCGTTATGTTTTAAAGAAAAATATAGGTGGAAATTAGACAACTTTGTTCTCTATATACAATTTAGTATGAATTTCCATAAAAAAAATGCCATCATCAGACTAAAATTTTTAAAATGTAACTACTTAACATTAGAATTAATTACCAAATTTATTATTAAGGCACGCTATTGAAATCAAAACAAATAAACTTTTTATTGAAACACCCAATATATATTCTAAAGAAACAGAGTGGGAAAACATTTCAAAGTTGTTAGTCCCAAAGGCGACATAAAATTCAACTAATTTTCAATATATTAGATTACACGACGATCTCTCCATAAGAAAGATTCAAATAATGAACAAACAAAATTTAAAACAGAATAAAAATCTTATTATCATTTTGAGACAGACACCCAAAAAACTCCTTTTTATTAGCGAGAATAACTGGTAAATAAAATCATCCAATCCTTGCGTTCCCCGTCATTCTCAAATCCAAAACTGAATAAAAAAAAACCTTTGAAGGAACTTAAGCAAGCTTTTGTCTTTTACGCCAATATCACTTTCCATTTTAGCAGTGTTGCTATAGAATTCTAAGTATACTTCTCAAAAGAATAGTGTCGAGAGTTTATTTGCTGTATTTTTTGTTTATATTGGAACAACTGTTGACATATAAAAAATCAGTTTATCTCAATATGTCAAGCAACATGGAGTGGGGTAACAAAGAGAATCATATTGCTATTACAGCACTACGCAAGTGTAATAAATATGCAAAGAAGGTATTCAACTAGTTCAAACAACGATAAATATCGAAAAAAACGTTTATCCCTATTTAAAACGATACAAGATCTCCTATATCAGCAAAATAGTAAACGAGTTAACGAGCTTGGATATGGGGAAGCTGCTGAAGAAATTGGTAAAGCGGAAAGAGATGATCGTCCGGCTTCAATGGTGGTTTGATAGGGAGTGTCGTATAACAGCATGATTCAACTGCATTTCTGCCAACAACGAGCCAAAACGCAAGCAGTAAATTACCTAAACGATGTTTTGGAGAAGACAGTAAGGCCGTTTAATAAAACCTTGTCTACACGAAAATATTGGATCTTCCAGGAAGATTTAGTTGCAGCCAACAAGGTGAGATTCACAGAAAATTGATTAGATTCCAATTTGCCTAAGTTAATAACTGCTAAAACTTAGCCTTCAGGAAGTAAGAACCTCGATTCACCCGGCTGGTGGATCGGATCCACCGGATCCTTTCAAAACTAGAAAAGAAACTTTTCTAGTTGTGAACTCTGGGGAGTAGGCAGATTGAGGCCTCGGAGTAAATCAACTAGATTCTCTTGATAATGGATTCAAACTAGAAGCGGAAACGTCGTAATTTTATAAATCTAAAACGCGGTTCTACCCGAGAACCTGGTAATTCTAAGACCATAACGAATAAAACAAAAAAAATAATTAGGCATATCCATCGTCCGAATCGTGATTTATGGTCTTAAGTTCATACAAAAATTCCATAGGAAAAAGCACTTTCAGTTTTTCCCGAATTTTCCAATTTTCCGGACAACTTTCCCAATTTTTCTTTCCCTAAAAACCTTATTCGGACTATTAAGAACATTAAAAAAATAGCCAAATCGGTCCAAGCGTTCTCAAGTGATGCGCTTACCAATGAACAGTATTTAATTTTTATCTATATAGATTATGTTTAATGGCTTTAATTTCGATTTTATCTAATTTTGAGTAAAACTCGATGGGATTTACCACTACACTATTATGGGATTTACCACTACTAATTCATTTTTTGATACTTGATTTGAATTGAGGCTTTGTGTACAGTAAGTTCTAAGAATACCACAACGCACTACACCAAAAAAATTTTCAATTTTTTGTCAAGACCTATTTCAGTCTACTAGTTCATTAGTTAAAGATGTCAACAAAAAAATACTTCCGAATTAAATAAATAAAACATAATTAAAGTAATCATTTTCCTTAATTTAAAATGTTTAAGTAACGTTCTTGTTGAAAGACGTTATGCATGCTATTGGTATATGGCAGTCTCGACGGTTTGACATTAGACTAATAAAACGTAGATCGCATCGCATTTTTTCTTATACCATAATTTCCAGACAAGACGACATAAAAGTAATCATAATAATAAAATAGTTTGCGTTCTATATTTTTTTCTGGTTAATGTCTGTCGGAACGTCGTAGGAATAACAAAAAAAAAACATAATCGAAAGAAATTAAACAGTTTACGAGGAATGAATATTCCTTTCAACAATCGCTAATGGCGCAAAGAAAAAATTGATTGAAATATTTATATAGTTCTTTATCAGTATCATTAAATTGTACACGATATAATGCCATTTGTTCTTTCTTTTATTATCTAAGGGAATTAATAATTATTTCATTATTATTATCGATTGTTTTCCTTTGTTTAGTGTTCATGGCGTATAATAGGATTCAAGAAATTTGCATTATACTTGGTAATCATTTTATTTATTACCTGTTTATAATTTAAGGTTCGTGAATATTACGATAAAAAAAGTAAGTTTCGTCATCTGTTATAATTCAAGTCATTCTAAATTTGTTGATTCATTCTCACATACTTAACTTTTGCTATTCCTTAAGTGCATTCTAAAAATCCAAATCCTTGTACTGGTGCATGTAAATTATTGCGAAATCATTGGAATTCCTAGGGATGACTTGACCGAGATTCAACTACTTATTCGTCAGACTCTTCACAATCAAATTCTCAGCAGAACCTGGTTTCGCAGTAAAATATCTGCCCAGAAACCTTTGTCTCTAAATAATTCCTTGTATCGATCCGTTCGTTCTATAAAGGGTCACGACATTTCGGCAAAATCTTGAGAATGCCAAAATCGATACTCGGAATGATTGAGGAACATTATCTACCATCCGTGAAAATTATATATATATATATATATATATATATATATATATATATATATATATATATATATATATATATATATATATATATATATATATATATATATGTGAAGGCCTCTTCAGCATCCTTCCAACTTTCTCGGTCCTGAGCTTTTCTCTGCCACTCGGGTCCAATATACTTAACGATATCATCAATCCATCGTGCTTTCGGTCTTCTTCACGGACGTTTGCGATCAAGAGCTATCCAGTCCAGGATTACCTTGGTCCATCTGGCGTCTCATCGCCTCGCTATATGGCCTTCCCATCCCCATTTCAATTGATTTACTCTTCCAATGATGTCACAGATTTTCATTTGTTCCCTGATCTATGCACAGGATTTTCTGTCTTGTCTTGTAATACCAAACATAGATCTTTCTATTCCCCTCTGTGCTACCCAAAGTTTTTGAATTGATTGCGATGTGAGTATCCAGGTTTCACTTCCGTATGTCATAACGGGTAGAACGCACTGATCGAAGACTTTTCTTTTCAGGCAAAGTGGGAGTCTGCTCTTAAACACTATGTTGAGCCCGCCAAATGCCTGCCAGCCACATTTAACACGCCGTTCCACCTCCCGGGCGGTATTCCCCTCCATTGAAATCCTCTGCCCAAGATATATAAAGCTGTCCACAATCTCCAAATCTCTTCCTAAAACTGAAATTCTTCTGTCCTGAGCGACGTTATTGAACATAACCTGACTCTTTTTCAGGTTTATTTTCAAGCCAAATGGTTCGCCATTTGGCCTCTTGTATGCGTCTTTGTAGCTCCTCTGGATCTTGTGAAAGGAGAACGATATCATCTGCAAATCTAAGATGGTTTAAGTTTGCACCATTGATCTTTACACCATCCTGTTCCAAATCCAGTTTACGGAATACTTCTTCAAGAACAGCCGAGAAAAGAATAGGCGATATTACGTCACCCTGCCGTACACCTCGTTCTACATTAATTCCCACTTCAACATCATCAAGGTGAATTGTGGCTGTAGCTCCATCATATATCGATCCTAATAGGTTAGGTTAGTTTAACTTTATCTACACCTTGGCTAAGTAGTGCATCCATTATCGCATGCTTTGAGATGGAGTTAAACGTTTTTTCGTAGTCGATAGAAGCCAAGCAGAGTGGTATCTTGTATTCGTTGTGCTTTTCTATGGCCTGCTGTACAACCTGGATGTGATCCATTGTACTGAATCCACTTCTCAATCTTGCTTGTTCCCTTGGTTGGGCGTCATTCAGTTTTTTTAATATCCTTTTAGAAAGTATCTTAGTGAAAACTTTGTACATTACTGATAAGAAGCTTATTGGACGGTAGTTCTTTAAATCTTCCTGTGCTCCTTTTTCATGTAAGTAAAAGGATCACTTCTGCATTTTTCCATAAGCCAGGTACTTTTTGTTCTTTGAGGCATTTTGAGTATAATTTTGCCAGTGTTTTATGGAACGTCCGACCACCAGCTTTTAGCTTTTCGATAGTTACACTGTCCTTTCCTGGAGCTTTGCCGTTCTTCATCAATTCTATAGCATTTGTTACTTCCTAAACTAGGATATCTGGCATTTGTTCTTCCGTGGATATTGTTGTCTTTGATTGGTTCTGAACTTCATATAACTGAGAATAACATTTTCTCACAATCTCTAACATTTGCGTACGCGCCCTGCACACTGTGCCATCCTCACACCTTAAGGCATATATTTGCATTCTTTTGTTTCTCAGCCACTGTTTAGCCTTGTTAATTCCTTTGTTTTCTTCAAGGGTTTTTTTGTTAATGTGAATGGTAGTATATGTGTAGATAAACTATTAAAAGAACTATGGGAAGAACAATGAAAAGCTTTAGAAGCCAGCACTATAACCCAAACAATCACTGTTTGGATTGTGGAGCCTATGGAATTACATACTAACAAAGGACATAGACAAGAATGTTGCCTGTCAGTGACCTTGTTCAGGGTTTGTATCGAACATTTATTTAGAAGATTTTATAGCTCAAGCCAGGCTGATGATAACCAGACAGGCCAGAAACCAGTCTAGGAAGATATCTAATGACATTATGGTGATGGTTGAAAGAACAAACAGAGCATTTACGAGGAGTATTATATACTGCCACCATGTGCCACCACGTATCTCTCGGGACCGGTTTTTAGCCTTTCAACCGTCATCAGCCGAGCACCAGACAAATGCAAGGAAAATAGTTGGGAGAGACAATCGGGGCCAGGCCATGTCAACTAGTCATTTTGATGGTGGGTCGTAATAGCACACAGCTCACGCCATCATACGGCGAATGCACGTAGCAGTCAGGACTGCCGGTAACATTCTGCCTGAAACCTCGGGTATAGTATATATAATACACCTCTTAGGGTGCTACCCGTCTCGTGAAGTGTCCGACCCTCTATAATTTCTGACAAGTACAAGGACTCCCTAGGAACCTCCTTTTTATAGAATTCAACCACCAAATTTTGGTCTTTTAGATTTTTTACCAAGTCGAATCTAAAAAATTTGACGCTCCCACCTTCTTTATGTAACGGTAACGGATCTCTGCATCTTAGGCTGATTACAGTACTTGTATTCTATTTTAGTTCAATACAATTCAATTTTTATACGTATATATATTGCAGTTCCATTAGTACGGTTTTGTTATTTATATAAGTTTTCATCAATATGCACACTTGTACATCTGTCCCCTGTTCTTTCTTGTTGGAGACTACTACCATCATCTTTTCCTATATAAAAGACATTAATTGCCGATGCAGCCTAATTTTAAATAAATTTCTCTCTTCTTTAAAAGTCAAGTGGAAACTCTAATTGGACATTACTAATAAAACTGCCCTTATATGTAATATAAGTATAATATGTATAGTTATAACTTAAAGAGGATAATAATAAGGTAATACCAATTCGGAGTGCTCTGTATGCTACTAAGCATACTGGCACACATATATGTTATATGAGTCTCGCGTATATAAAATAATGTATGGAACTTAAAATTATTTCCAAAAATAACTACCGATAGTTGTTACTTGCTCTGTATTCACTTAAAAAGAGTTTACACAGAATAAGCAATATAAATAAATAACATCCCCTATATAAACTCGCACGTCAAATAATGGAAAAAACAACCGAATTTGAGACTTCTTTTTTCTAAATGTTCAAAGATTTCAGACAAAAACACCACGGTAAAATTTGAGATCGGGGAAGCTTTGCGACAGGGGGATGGATGGCACCAGTTTGGTTTAACACAGAATTGAAAATCTAGCGATTAGACATCAGCGAGACAGACATAAATAAAGAAAAACAGATTGGAAGATATGCAGATGTTCTAAACGTATTAACCAGATCAAAAAAATTATTAAGAGAGACATGATGAAATAAAAGTGAAAGCCAAAACAGACTGTCTAGAAATAAATATAGACAAGACAAAGGTGATGGAAAAAAAGAACTAATCCACGTAGCCAACATAACTAGATAATCGTCAACGACAATATTGAAGTTGTGAAGAAAGTTACTGATCAGGGAAGCAAACAAAACTAATTAGTCGCTGTAGTATTAACATAAGATCTGACGATATAAATAAGAGAGACATCCATCAAAAAAACATTTATAGTAAATCTTAATTACACAGGTTAACAAATTTAAACTTTTTTGAGGCCACCTTGATGAAAATAGGTGTATATGAAATATTTTTTAATCCTTAAATGGTTAGTTAATTTCTGTAACACGTACAGTTTTTTTGTTACAGGGGATCGGATAATATGTTAAATATATGCAAAGATAATACTGAGGATTATCTGAATAAAAAATATATTACATGACATTTCACTCAGCAACAAGAACTTTCACTTTTTCCTCTTGCGAATTCTTCCGAAAAAAAAACTCTGACGACACCATAAATATAAAATATGTTTTTATAGGTAAAACTGATCAAACAAAAAGGCGTCATTCCAAACCCACCGCATAATGCCCAATTAACGACGATGGGACACGGTTGTAACAAAACAATTTCCATGCGGATCGAGAAATGACGCTCTCCATTATTATAAAAGAAAAAATCAGCAAGGATAATCTCTATTTTAATGAAACAATTTAGTGCAGATCCTACACGGACGATGGATTCCGAATAATTGCTATTAATATACCTTGCAGCAACGAGTCTCTCGCCTTGAATATTGCCCAGGTTAAACGACCTCGTTCAGGACCGTATTAGCCCTTCGAAACTGGAGCAGATTTTCAATAACGTTAATTAAATTCGATAACATCTCGATTAGTTCAACGTATGAGCTTATATTAAAATTCTACTGCCTTGAGTTAATAGTAAAAGACTCCATTCAGAAAATTTAGAAAATGATAGTTCACTATCATGAATTTATTCAAAATCGTTAAAGCAAAGACATTTAATTTTGAAGACATTGTAATCGCGATATTTTTTTTTCTTTTTCTATGCATCTCTTTTTACTTCTAACCACCTCAAAGATGAACAAAAGATGTTTAAAAAGCTTCAGATCGATATTATCAAAATTGCTTGTCTTTCGAGAGGTTTATGGTAAGTAAAGTTTAATTTCGCTTCTGTTATTCGCTTTCGCTTATAAAATTGATATTTTCTTTACTTTATTTAATGGCCTACCCATGAATCTATTCATTGTTTTTTTTACGATTAGTGTATATATTCATTTATTTATTTTTCTAAGCCTGTGATGACAATTAAGATTTTTTCTGAAATACCTCGCCTTACTGATGCCACTCGAACCCTAATTCATCTTTTGATTCTTTTAATTTAATACTATATTAACCATAACAAAGCGTCCTCAGAGAATATATATATATATATATATATATATATATATATATATATATATATATATATATATATATATATATATATATAATGAAATAACTAATTTATTGTCAGTCAAGTCATTGAGTCATTGGTGAGACAGAGCCACGGTTATGAAAAAATATCATCAAAATTTTGACAAAAGAGTGGACGCCTGTGAGGCTTCACAGACGAAGCTGCTGCAAGAGGTGGTCATTTGGCAAATATTGTCTTTCGTTTTTAAATATCATACACTATACTTCAATTATCAATAAAAAATTTTGAAAATCGACACAAATTCTATGTTTTATTCAAAAATTAAAAAAAAACCTCAATTTTTTTATTAAGATCCTTTAGATCCACAGCTTTGTGATTCTTCTCCATATTTTCATGTCTCTGGTCATTGTCTAATCTTTTTTTTTTATATTGTTCTCTATCCCCCTCTCTTTCCTCTTGGCCTTCCTTGCCTATCGCTTTCTTGGTCTTCCTTGTTTTTTTCACTCTGTCGTCTTCCCGATATATTTATATATATATATATATATATATATATATATATATATATATATATATATATATATATATATATATATATATAATATATATATATATATATATATATATATATATATATATATATATATATATATATATATATATATATATATATATATATATATATATATATATATATATATATTATATATATATATATATATATATATATATATATATATATATATATATATATAATATATATATATATATATATATATATATATATATATATATATATATATAATATATATATATATATATATATTATATATATATATATATATATATATATATATATATATATATATATATATATATATATATATATATTATATATAAATATATATATATATATATAATATATATATATATTATATAATATTATATATATATATATATATATATGGAGTTTGTTGGATATATATTATATATTATATATATATATATAATATATATATATATATATAGTATATTAATTATATATATACACTGAGGCTATAACGAGACTGATGTTGGTACAGAAGAAGTATACATGCGCCAAACGCCAGCAACCAACAGCTGTTTAGCGTGAAGCCTTCTCTATCGAATCAGTGCCTCTGCCTTCTGTATACAAATCGTATAATCGTAGCCTTTGTTCGTATTACAATTGTTTTTGTTTCGCGAAAAATGTTAGGTGTAGCAATAGTACAACGCATTGTTGTGAAATTTCACTTAAAACTTGGGAAAACCGCTACTGAAACTATAATTTATTGAAAGATGTGTATGGCAATGAATATTTATCGCGTGCACGTGTTTTTTTGTGGTTAAGCTTTTTTAAAATTGCCGAGAAGGCGTTGAAGGTTATCCACGCCCGGATGGCCCTTCCATGTCAAAAACAGATGACAATATAGAAAAAATCAGTTCGATCTGACCGTCAGTTAAGTATTCGTGCGATTGCTGTGCAACTGTAGGAGTTAACAAAGAATGCGTACGGCAAATTTTACATTACAATTTTAACATGCAAAAAGTGTGTGACAAAATGGTGCCTAAAATTTTCACGTTTGAACAACAAGAAGCCTACAAAAAAGTTTGTACTGACACTTTGAATGCCACTGAAAATGATTCAAACTTATTGGAAATGATAATAATATGTGACGAATTGTGATTTTTTACTTATGATCCCGAAACGAAGCGCCAGTCCATGCACAGGAAGAGCCCAAATTCACCGAGAGTCAAAAAAACTCGATTAGGCAAATTAAAATTCATGGGATTGTGTACTTTCACTGGATTCCTGAACTATTAATCAACATTACTACCTTCACGCTCTTGGTGAACTCCGTGAAAGAATATGGAAAAAACGACCCGAATTGTGGAAGGATAAGTCATGGGTTCTCCACTTCGACAATGTGCCCACTCATTCCGCATTGTCTGTCCAAAGGTTTCTAGCCAAGTACAGCATCCCAGTATTAGACCATTCGCCTTAGTCGCCGGATCTTGCACCGTGCGACTTCTGTCTCTTTCCTAAGGTGAAATCTACATTAAAAGGAACAAGATTTGAGACCGTTGAAGCTGTGAAAGACAAAGCGGCGTGTGTTCTGAAACAGCTGACAGAAGAAGACTTCCAACACTGTTTTGAACAATGGAAGATTCGTATGGAGCATTATATGGATAGAGGAGGGGTGTATATTAAAGGTGATAATAAGTAAATATGCATGAAATCAAAATTAAATGTTTTACAGCGTCAGGACATAAATATATCACACATCTGGTGTGATATATTTATGTCCATCGAGTCCACCTCTGCAACTGGAGGCTGAGATAATCTGGTTAAGCTACTTGCACTAGTAGAAAACTCGTGTTAGAGACGACCTCCTCGCCTTCAGTTTTATATTACACGATCGCTTTTTTCTTACCGATGCAGATTAAATGTCGGAAATCTGATCGTTCCCCGGACGAAGCGACCAGTGGGAAAAAAGTTTTTGAAAGTTTTCGACTAAAACAAAATATATATGCATCAGAAAACGGTATTCGACGATGCATATTATATGAAATCGTTCATTATTGATAATTATTTGCATAACATGACACAGTTTCATGAATTTATTCATCATTAATGCTAACTACATAAACTGCATTGCTGTATGACAGATTTATGCTTTCACAACTATAAAATTTCAAAGCGTATATCTCGTTTATTCGTAATAGTATGTAACATAACAGTACCTTTTGAAAGTCGGTCGCAAAACCAACAACGAAACAAAGTTCTAATATTAAACATTGCTTTAAGTTGTATAAAATTGCCTCAGAAACTTTTGAACTCATTCAGTCTCTTTGTGGTAGTGAAGCTGTAAAACTATTTATAAGTAATTTGAAAGATTTCGCGATGGTATTAGACTAAATCAATGACATTTTTGTAAAGGAAAAGCAGTTTGAATCGTAGCTGACATTTTTCAAAATTATGAATTTAAAAAGCTTAGCCTGTAGTACACTGACATGCATCGTTGTTCTTCTAACAGCGAAAAATTTGCCAATTTAGAACACACAAAAGAAAAAACACGTCAAACAATATTTTTTAGTCAGCAAAACTTTGTGATATCGCCAAAGGCAAAACAGAAATATACTAAATTGCAATTAAGGGGACTGAAGTAAAAATGATGACAATATAGATATTTTTGGCATTTTCAAAATATTTTCCCTATATTGTATCCTTTGTGATTTTACTAGGTGTGTCAATATAGAAATTGGTCCCCTTTGCAGTGGTAATGCCAACATCTGATGAATCTCCAGTATGAGCTTGAAGTCCCTACAGTTACTTGGTGGTCTGTAACATTTTTTTCGTGGACCGGATTTTTCTAGTGCGCTCTGAAAATGATACACAACAATTTCAAGCAGGTATTTTGTCAAGGACGTATATATATATATATATATATATATATATATATATATATATATATATATATATATATATATAAACGTGGAACGTAGAAAGTAAAACGTGGAATTAACGCAGAACGTGGTGTACCGCAGGGTGACTCAATATCGTCTGTTCTTTTCTCAGCCTGCCTTGAAGAGGTATTTCGTAATCTGGATTGGGAACAGCAGGGAATAATATCAAAAGCTTCGGGTTGCACAGAGGGGAATGGAAAGGTGTGTGCTTGGCATTACAAAGCGGGACAGAAAGACCTGCATATGGATCAAAGAACAACCGAAGTTATGTGACATCATTGGAAAGGCGAAAGAATTGAAATGGAAGTGGGCAGGTCATATAGCGAGACGATGCGACGACAGATGGACCAAAGCAATTCTGGAATAGATACCGCTTGATCATAAACGCCCGCGAAGAAGGCCGAAAACACGATGGACGGATGACATCATCAAGTATATTGGACCCGAAGGCAGAGGAAAACTCAGGACCGTGCGAATTGGAAGAATGCTGGGGAGGACTTCATTCTGCAGTGGATCGACAATGGCTGAATGATGATGATATATATCATATGATGATATATATACAGGATATGTCGAAATATTTTGGATGACTCTAGGGATTAAAACATAAAAAGTCCTTGTAAACACATCCCAAAAATTGCTTCTTATTGAGCCCCTTGAAGGGGGAACTTTGAAGATGGTTTTTTCGCAATATTTTCGGTATACGCGGTATACTTCAATAAGTTGGAATAGAAAAACCTTCTTTGTATTAATTAACAATTGCATATTTTAGTCAGGGGCGTGTCGCAATATTTTTCATTTTTTAAATCAAATTATTGAATTCAAAAAATTTTTAGAAAAAAAGGTCCTCTTATTTCATCTCGTTAGGATAGACCGTTTTCCAGAAAACTAATTTTTTCTAAATTCAAGCACGATTACACGGATATCGAAATGCATCTTTATAACTAAGTAGGCGGCCGTCACGGTTAATCTTTATGTTTGACGTTTCGTAAAACCGGACCATTTACGCAATAAAGTCTACATTTTTAATTTTTAAACCGCAAAATGGAAGGTGAATGTGAACGTGTATTGAGCTAGAAGATTGAATGCAGAGGCTTTTCTTTTCCCGGAAAAGTGCTTCATTGTACAGAAACATTTACGAACCTGCATAGAAGATTAAGCGAAAGCGGATCTTTCATGCCTTCCAAACATCACTGTGGAAAAGCCGGAGCACCAAAACTATAGAAAATGAAGAACGTATTTTAGAAAATGTAGCAGAAAACCCAGGAATAAGTTTAGAAAATGTAGCAGAAAACCCAGGAATAAGTGTCAGATTAATTCCTGTTGATGAAGGTATTTCTAAAAGTGCCGTATGTAAAGTTGTTATCGAGCATGCGCTCTATCCATATCATTTGCAGAAAATTCATAAAGCCTTCGATATCCATGTAGTAGTGCATCAATTTAGAAAAAGTCAATTTTCTGGAAAATGGTCTATTCTAACGAGATGAAATAAGAGGACCTTTTTTACCTAAAAATCTTTGAGATTCAATAATTTGATTTAATTCTTTTTTAAATATTACCAACAAAAAATGTATGACAGCATTTATCGAGAAGACGTCCATATCTGATGCCCCTGACTAAAATATTCAATTATTAACCCAAAAAACGTTTTCCCATTGAAGTTTACCGAATTTCATGGTATCATGGACGTTGGAGCATTGTGTTTGTCGTAAAGCATTTTTTTTAGAAACAGTGATTCTGTAGTTACCGTACAACGTTTTTTCTGTTGACAGTTCAACGTTAAACATGTTAAACGTTCAACATTGAATTCCAGATCAAAATATGGGTTGAAGAATTTAGACTACCGGATCTGTTGTCGGACAATGTTGAAACGGTGAGAAGGGCGGTTTTTGCTGATCCCAGCGTTCCACTACACCAAGCTTCAACTCTGGGAATGTCCTATCGATCGTTATAACGCATTATACATGGAGACTTGGAGAGAAATTTCATCTCTACAAAATAATGATAATGTGCAACAGTTGACCGAAAGAAATTTCGCATAATATAGAGAGTTTTTACGAGAACGCGCCCTTTTTTGCTGATGACCCTGATGCCATGATAATCATGAGTGATGAAGCACACTCTCATTTTAATGGATATGTAAACAAGTAGAACTGTAGGTACTAGGCGGTAGAGAATCGACAAGAGCTGCACCAAAGACCTCTCCATAGTGAAAAATTGACTGTTTAGTGCGGAATTTCTAAAGGATCGTTGGCCATTACTTTTTTGAAGAGGAGGAAAGAACAGTAACAGAGACTTCGGCATTCAACAAGCTCACACGGTAAGAGCATCAATGGAATGTGTTCGACAAATGTTTCTTCAACATGTGATTTCTCGTTTCGAGGATGTTTCATGCCCCCCACGCTCTTCAGACTTGTCTACGGAAACTAAAAGTTGTTATTCGTCAAGAAACCGCAAGAGTACCAGAAGAAATGGTCTTGAGATTCATCCACAACTTTCAAGAGAGAATGCAGATATGTGACCGGAAGAAAGACTGACATTATTTTCCACCATTAATTTAAACGTGCACTATCATTACTTCATTTAGCTGTAGAAAAAAAAATCCAAGATTAGTCGATTACCATTAATTATTTTGTAAAGAGGTTCAATCTAAGAAAAATCCTAATTTTATATTGATATAAAAAATATTTCTTCAGGATCAGGATTATAAAGTTAAAAAAATATATTAAATTGTAAATTTGATGAACAGCGGTAAATATTATAATCTAAGAATTAGATGCTTAAGTTCTATTTTTGACTTGGAAGGTCAATAGTTTACTTAACTTAAATTCTTTCCATCCAAGCTTCAATAATTTCTGGCTAGTGGCCAAAGACGTATGTGGTCGAGTAATATCGTGTATGAACATCAATCATGAGTACTCATATTTTCTGGGCGTTTCTCTTGCAAAACATCATTCAATTTGGCCAGCAGTTGACAGCACATATTGAAATAGATTGTTTCGTTTCCTGATAAAATATTATAATAAACAATTAAACGAAATCCCATCCAATTAATATCAAGACTTTCTTTTAATGAATATTAGTTTTACATGTAACATTAAGTGACTATGAATCCATATTTCTTTATGTTAAATATTATTGGATCTCATTTGAATTTTCATAGGTATTTTTTTTTGTTATTCTGTTTGTACCTAATATTCATATACACACTTTGACTTACAAAGTAGCTTCAATATTTGATTTTTTATTTGCGGATACTTCCTTGTTAATCATACATACATAATTAAGCCAATGCATCTTAATTTTTCCATTTGCAATTCAAGTATATATTCAACAAAAAAATCCACGAATTAAAAAAAACTACAAATATTACTATCTGCATGACACACAGCTTTTTTCAACAATGGTCTAGATATCAATCCATTCGTTTAATGAATTTTCGCATTCATGACGACGTTGGAATACATTAATTCCATCTATCATCATTTCTATCTACAGATATTTTAACCTACTTTTTTCCCTATATTTTACATCTATGTGAAGCAAATCTAATATTTGTTCCAAATATTACCCATTTCCTTATTTCTAAAATATTCTAAAAAATCCCCTTTTAATATATATATATATATATATATATATATATATATATATATATATATATATATATATATATATATATATATCATCATTATCATCATCAGCCCGTATCGATCCACTGCAGGATGAAGGCCTCTTCAGCATGCTTCCAACCTTCACGGTCCTGGGCTTTCCTCTGCCGCTCGGGTCCAATATACTTAACGATGTCATCAATCCATCGTGCCCTCGGTCTTCTTCGCGGACGTTTGCGATCAAGCGGTATCCACTCCAGGATTGCCCTGGTCCATCTGTCGTCCCATCGCCTCGCTACATGGCCTGCCCATCTCAATTTCAATTGTTTTACTCTTCCAATGATGTCACAGACTTTTGTTTGTTCCCTGATCCATGCGCAGGACTTTCTGTCTCGTCTTGTAATGCCAAGCATACATCTTTCCATTCCCCTCTGTGCCACCCGAAGTTTTTGAATTGATTGCGATGTGAGTGTCCAGGTTTCACTTCCGTATGTCATAACGGGTAGAACGCACTGATCGAATACTTTTCTTTTCAGGTAAAGTGGGAGACTGCTCTTAAACACTATATTGAGCCTACCAAATGCCTGCCAGCCACATTTAACACGCCGTTCCACCTCCCGGGCGGTATTCCCCTCCATTGAAATCCTCTGCCCAAGATATATAAAGCTGTCCACAATCTCTAAATCCCTTCCTAAAACTGAAATTCTTCTGTCCTGAGCGAAGTTATTGAACATAACCTGACTCTTTTTCAGGTTTATTTTCAAGTCAAATGGTTCGCCAGCCCTTCCTTGCAGTTCCTGTATGCGTCTTTGCCGCTCCTCTGGGTCTTGTGAAATGAGAATAATATCATCTGCAAATCTAAGATGGTTTAAGTTTGCACCACTGATCTTTACACCATCCTGTTCCCAATCCAGTTTACGGAATACTTCTTCAAGGCCAGCCGAGAAAAGAATAGGTGATATTGCGTCACCCTGCCGTACACCTCGTTCTATATTAATTCCCACTTCAAGATCATCAAGATGAATTGTGGCTGTAGCTCCATCATATATCGATTCTAATAGTTTTACATAGGCTCTCTCTACACCTTGGCTAAGCAGTGCATCCATTATCGCATGCTTTGAGATGGAATCAAATGTTTTTTAGTAGTCGATAAAAACCAAGCACAGTGGCATGGTGTATTCGTTGTGCCTTTCTATGACCTGTTGTACAACCTGGATGTGATCCATTGTACTGAATCCACTTCTGAATCCTGCTTGTTCTCTTGGTTGTGCGTCATTCAGTTTTTTTAATATTCTTTTAGAAATTATCTTAGTGAAAACTTTGTACATCACTGATAGGAGGCTTATTGGACGGTAGTTCTTTAAATCTTCCTGTGCTCCTTTTTCATGTAAGTAAAAGGATCACTTCTGCATTTTTCCATAAGTCAGGTACTTTTTGTTCTTTGAGGCATTTTGAGTATAATTTTGCCAGTGTTTTATGTAACGTCCGACCACCAGCTTTTAGCATTTCGACAGTTACACTATCCGTTCCTGGAGCCTTGCCGTTCTTCATTAATTCTATAGCATTTGTTACTTCCTCCACTAGGATATCTGGCATTTGTTCTTCCGTGGGTATTGCTGTCCCTGACTGGCTCTGATCTTCATATAACTGGGAATAAAACCTTCTGACAATCTCTAACATTTGGGTACGCGCCCTGCACACTGTGCCACCTTCACGCTTTAAAGCATATATTTGCGTTCTTTTGTTTCTCATCTTCTGTTTAGCTTTGTTAATGCCTTTGTTTTCTTCCAGGGTTTTTTGCACTAGATGCATATTGAATCGGCGCGTGTCCTCTCTGATACGTTTTCTTATAGTTTTGCAGAGCTCAGTGTACTCGACCCTGCCAAAAGGACTACGTGCATTTCTCATTGCTCGCCGTTTCTTCATTAAATCAATGGTCTCAAAGGAGATTTTTGTTTGTTTGAGACATTTTTCTTCTGGTGCTATTGAAGCAGCCGTTCGAAGTACATTGTTGGCGATTTCTTCATATTGAACTGATATTTCCACCTCCTCTGGATCTTGTAACGCAGCAAACCGGTTTGACAAAGTAATCTCAAAATCGCTTCCTCTCTCCAGCAGTTTTCCAGAATCCACCTTGCCCTTCTTTGATCTTACCATTCTTTCGCGCTCTTTTCGACAGTCAATCCGAACCCTTGCTCGTACCATTCCGTGGTCAGTTCCAACATTAAAATTGTTAAGGACAGTACAATTGGTAAATATTGTTTTATCGTTGGTCATGATGTAGTCAATTTCGCTTGTGAGCCCAGATGGACTTTTCCATGTCCATTTTCTGCTAATATTTTTCTTATAGAATGAATTCATAATATATATAGTTCTTGTCCTTCAGCAAAATCAAATAGTCTGTCACCTCTATTGTCTCGCTCACCAGTTCCATATGGGCCAATTGCATTTTCGTCTGTTCTTGTTGTTCCAATTCTGGTCTTAAAATCACTCATCAGGATTTTGTACCTACATTTTTCGTTGTATAAAAGCTGGGCCACATCATCATAAAATTCCTCAATTTCCTCATCTTTATGGCTTATAGTTGGTGCATAAGGTTGGACGATTTGAAGCCTAAACTTTTTATTCAGCTGAATGACGCATTGGGCTAATCGGTCGGATGTACTTTCAAATTTTACCACACTGTCCTTCAGCTTTCGATTGATGAGGAATCCAATTCCGCCACATAGGCCATTTTCCATACCTCGAGTGTAGAGTACATGTCCAGTTGGTTCCAGTTTGATTAACTCTTTACCCTTTCTTCGTGTTTCTCAGAGCCCAATAATATCCCAATGTATGCTGTCAAGTTCGATTAACAGTTCTTGCAATCGGGCCTCTGTTTTCATAATCCGTATATTTAACGTTGCAATGTCAAAAGTCCAATGGCAGCCTGATCTAACCCGGTGATTCTTAGCACCCTCTGCCTTGGGGCAGGTCTTCCCGCTGCCGTAGGTAGTTGCACCTTGGCCTCCGGGGAATGAATGCCGTGTTTGAGGTTGTACTGTCATATTTCAACATATTGAAATACCATGTTGAAGGTATGGACCGTAATCTGTCACGCTGGTCCAATGCGGGTTGGCAGATTTTGGATCATGTTAGTCTGAGGCCTCCGCCTTGACCTGTCCGCCAGGGGTGATCCTCCCAGGAGCATAGACTCCAGACGGCATAGCTCAAAGTTTCATTGCCCTACTCAAACCCCTTTACCACGTCAAGGTCTGATCCACAAAGGGTATATATATATATATATATATATATATATATATATATATATATATATATATATATATATATATATATATATATATACATACATATATTGTATTTGTATTCCTTTCCGTCTATATAACTATATATCTGTTGTTTACGAAATTTCCATCCGTTTGTTCTTTATAATTTATATACATACAATTTTTCTTATTAGCTCTAGTACACGCCTACATGGAATGTCTAATTTTGTGGGGACTGATCAAAAGAAAGGAATGCCTTTGAAATCTCAACATATAAAGAGCAGAATTCTCTGTTATTGCTTATGTGGCTTTTATATCATTTCAAATAATTCAACAATATAATTCTCTTTATACTTAGGTTATTTTTCCTAATAGTTTGCCAAAAATTAATTTTGGTATTAAGAACTAAATAAACAATGAATTATTCTGTTATTAATTAACCGTGTTTTTATTTCAACTGGACTCGCAAATAATTTATTTTTGATAGGACATAATTTTTTTTGTTTTTCCGTCGTTCCGATATAAATTAGCGTTTTGTTGTAAAATGAAGAGTTATTGAACATTCCGAGCAATCTTTAGGGAGTTAGTACGTGTGAATTCGTTTTGTTTTAAATATCTAGATATTTATGATGCTCAACCAGCAGTGACCGAGAAAATCAAATTATATTTTTGTAATTAATATTTAAAGCCGACCCTTTAAACTTGTCGCATCAACTGTTATTGTCTAATACTGGGAGATTGGTAGAAGTTTAAAAAAATACTCAATTTTGTTCACGGTTTTGCTAACGATAACCTGCACAATTTACATATTAAATAATAATAGATGATTCGGTTAATAATGTTGATATTCCTAAGAGATAGTGATACTAATGCATTTGTACAAAAAAAGTTTGAAGTTGATATGAAAAAGTTTGAAGATGCAGATTCGCAAGCATTATTGAATAAAGACTCCAGTTATACGTTGAATCAACTGGCAGAAGCATAGAATGTTGCGCAATACATTATTTTCGAACATCTACACGCATTGGGAAAGATTCAGAAGAAAGAAAAATGGATTTCACATAAATTGAAGAAAATGTACATTGAAAGGCGAAAAACCACTTGTGAAATTTTGTTTATCAGACAGAAAAGAAAAGGTTTTATGCGTCGAGTTGTGACAAGTGATTAAAAGTGGATCTATTTTGAAAAACCAAAGCGTATAAAATCATGAGTTGGTATCCATGCTAGCCTTCAACCTCACAACCAGTGCGCAATATACATGGAAAGAAGGCTTTGCTGTGTATTTGGTGGGATAGTAGGAGAGCTGTGTATTACGAACTTCTAAAACCTGGTGATACGATTACTGACGATCGATACTGACAACAATTGATAAAACTGAACTGAATATTGATAAAAAAAATGACCAGAATACGCCGAAAGACGATATAAAGTCATTTTTCAACATGACAGTGTTCGGCTTCATCTCGCAAAATGTGTAAAAAACACTTTGGAAAACTTTAAATGGGACGGCCGACCCCACCCGACGTATTCACTGGACTTAGCCCCTTCGAACTATCACTTATTTCGATCGACGCAGCACGAACTTTCAGAACAACACTTTACGTGAAAATTTGGCTTGATGAATGGGTGGCCTCAAAAAACGAAAAGTTCTTTCGGCGCGTAATCCATTATTTGACAGAAAGATGGGAAAAAGTAATAGTTGACGATGGCCTATACTTTGATTATTAAGTTAATTTATTTTATTATGAAAATAGACGCTCAAATTTTGCAAAAAAAACGACATTATTAACCGAAACATCTATTATACTAGGTGTGTCCGGAAAGTAATGCAATTAGTACCATTACATTTATTGTAGATATCCTAACAAACGTCTAATATGCTCCGAAATAGTTTCCTTGGGCATCTACACACTTTTTCCAGCGCCTCTGCCAAGCACGGTACGCGTCTTGGAAGGCTTCAACAAGTCAGCCGGAGCAGCCATGTCTGGATTGCCAAGCCGTGCTTCGCCAGGTACTCACTGACGCGCAGAGCGGCGTAGCTTGGAGCATGATGGAGCTCCCAGGTAGTGGCGATCTCCTCGCTCACTCGGACGACCTTTTTTCGCAAGATTTGTTCAGTTTGGAACAAAATTTTATTGTATAACAAGGGGTACTAAACAGGGATGCGCGGAAACAATAATCCTGAAACCCCAACTTCTCGGAGCAGACTTTGGAAGGCATCGCTTTGAAGTTGAGAGTCCCCCCCCCCCCCCACCTAATCCAACCCATCGGAACGCTCTACGGCCACTTTAAGTACCAGCACAAAAAAATTCTATTACTTTCCAAATATACCGTGTACGTCTATGAAAAGTTCTCCGCCTGACAAAGAATACACAATATTTTTGGGTTTTTTTAATTCGTCAATGTAATCAATCTGTAATTCCATACATTTAGATCAATGGCGTTCCAACTTTTTAATACCCTCAGAATAATGCTGTTTGTCCGTTTAAAGGATTTGTTCAAGCAAAGTGAGCAGTTATCTCAGCTTTGATCTTGGTTCTCGGACGACGGTTCGAAGCACTTCGAAGCGTAGATAGAGTTTTGCCGGGGATGAATATTTCACCTGTAGATTTAGCGTGAATAGCACAGTCATTTGGTTATACTTGCACTATCTGGGTGTCAAACCGAAAAGTTTTTCAACGACTCTCGTAGTTTATTTCTATTTAAAACAGAACAACTTTAAAAAATAATCTATTTTCAATTTTTTCATGTCATTATTCTAAAAATGCCAACTCTAATTTTACAATACAGCTTCAATATAATATTTATATTTAAATAGAATAATCCACCTATTCATTTCTGTTTCTTTTAGGATATTTTTTATTCTTCTATTTATAGTAAGTCTTCGATAATTAGAGGTGAAATAATATCCTTGTGCCGAACTTTTTTTTATAAATATTTAAAGAAAATTACCACCAGCATAATGTAAGAAATTCAGATCTTTCATTTTAGGAAATTCCATTTATAATATACAGCCTGTCCAAAAGAAATGCCATTGCTAAGTGTGATAAAATTCATTACTTTATGTATGGTTTTTATTAATGTTTATTTAAAATAGTGAGTCAATGCAAAAAGCGGAATGGGTACATCCCTAAAGAGTCTACCATTAGGGATGATGGAACATTTGACACCCCATGGAAGCCATATATATTTACCGATTTCTAACATGTCTTGCCAATTGTTTTCCGAAAGGTTTGTAATTAAATCATGGTTCATTTCACGTTACAAGAACGTTCCAAAATTGTCCCGTTTTATTACGAAAATTCACGGTCCCCTCGTGCTACTCAACGAGCAATTCACATTGATAGTGGTATTAGTCGTGGAGGTCCTTCTGAACAGGCTCTTGTTCGGGTTATTAGAAAATCTGAAAGTGAGTTTACTCTCCACGATAGTGTGGTGCCTGCTGGACAAAAAAGGAAGGAATAGTTAAGAATAGTGCCGCCGGTCAAGTGTAGCCGAAAATGACAAGGTCTCGGTTGCTCGCCGCAAATGACGACTTGGCGAATTTTGAGGTTGAACTTAGGCTTGCATCCAAATGTATCCGTACTGGTATAAGAATTGTAGCCAACCGACCATCGTATTCGTCGTGAATTTGCCGATTGGGCCCTCAAAATGACGGAAGTCGACAATTAATTTTATCGCAAAATCATATTGACAGGCCCCATCCATCCCTTCAATTGGAGGGCATATGTTTCATCTCTTGATGTTCAACACTGTTCAGGGTACCGACATATGCTCTCTCGTCAATCCATACTTTCGGCGACCTCTTATATATGCAGTATTAGAATTCTTTGGATTGCATCCAATGACACCACAGTGCTGAGTGTAATCATACACTCAACTGCTGGGTTCAACAATCTCATGTCGAACAAACAACAAACTGCGCATCCGCCTAAATGAAGATTTTACCGATTGAGCATATGTCGGTACACTGACGAATCTGAAACATCAAGAGACAAAACATATACCCTCAAATTGAAGGGATAGGCGGGGCCCATCCCCAATCAAGTAATCGGTAAAACGCTCGCAGTTGTATAGCCATTCCAGTGCTTCATGGTGAAGATTGTGGATATCTTGGAGGGCTCTGAAGCATAAGTCGGGGTATTCCAAGGCAAGGTGGGCAATCGTTTGCTCTTCAACGACACACTTATAGTATCTCTGTATCTCCGCGATTTCCCATTGGGTCAGGTTCTGGTTGCAGATTCCCTGACCTGTTTGGTTTCTGTTTAGATTGCACCACAGTCTTCTGGGGAGTAGAAACCCTGGTGCTTTGGTTGTTGGATCCTGCATCAGATGTAAGTTTGTGCTGTCTCGATCTCTTTTGATATCCAATCTTGCAGTTTCATTGATTTTAGACTAATGATCTTTTAACTAAAAATTCATCCCTTAATTTAAAATCAGTCCAGAGATAATCATTGTCTTAAAGTTCACATACTGTTTCTGGATCCCTCGTATATTAATTACATCAAAATGGAAAATATTCATTATATTACAAAAAAGAACGCTGTGTAAATATAAAAAATATCGAGATCAGTATCGGTTTGATATTTTCATTGATTATTTGAAAGGAAAACAACACAAATTATATAGTCCATTCCCGTAATAACCGCTTTATCCACATAAAGACTAGAAATATAACCTCTTTGGTAAATAAAGACAAGACAGACGTATAATTTTCGAAGACAATGTCGTCAAAAAATATGTAATTTTCATAGAACAATAAGGGCCTAAAGAACGATCTAAATCTATTTCATACAAAAATATTCGAGAATTTTGTATTACTTCATATTTTAGATTCTATCAGTTAGCTTTAGAAATATTTAATGACTTTGTTATTACTATTACGAATATATTACGTAGGTAATGCAATAAGTTATATCATTAGCAAAATTCCTAAAAAAATAGAAAGTGAAAATACGATGATACCATCTTCATAATTCAAAGAAAACTACTAGCGCCATTTATTTTACCTATAAAACGAGATAGCTATCATTAGAATCAATCAACGAATTCTCAAGTTATAGCGCACAAGGTGACAGAACCTTTTGTCATCTCGTCAGAAAAACCCGATGAGACAAAAAGCTAATATTAAATTTTGTTTCAAGCTCTGTAAAGCTTAAGCATAGTAGTAGTAAAGCATAAGCATTTGACTTGACGAAAAAAGTCAATGTGCTTGAACATCCTCGGTATTCACCTAATTTATCTCCATGTAAATATTTCCTGATCTCGAAACAAAGTCCAAGAAGCCGTGACAATGATCATAGAGGCCATTCCGAAAAAAGACATAAAAATCTATGCTACCATTGGTTGAACGTGCCTAGCGGTGTGTTGATCTGGAAGTTAATTGTTTTTTTTTTATTTAAAAATTTCCGTTACTAGTCCGACATACTGTCTAAATAGTCGTTCAGCTTGGAGTAAAATAAATACTCACTCGGGGTCATATCTAGAGAATATGTAGGCTGATCCAGCAGATGTTAGAGATCGTCAGGCTGGATGACATGATTTTAATTCGAATCGTTATTTGAAGAGCAATGTCCATGTTGGTCCCCCATAAAATATTGCTTAGGAGAAATTCAAAATTCAACAAGAAATGATCAGAATTCTGCTAGAAATATTGCGACGCTGAATAAGGTTCGAAAAGTGTTTACGAAGAGGTCACCTTTCTGTAAGGTGGAATTTGTAATAACCTTAATACAGTATGTTTATTAGTTACTGAGTTTTTAAGATTGCCAGCTTGCCTTTCGCAATCTATATGAATATCAACATAATTGAAAAAAGTTTGAATCTCTAGACTCGATTTGCAGTACAGGTATTATACGATCAGAATGGTTGATTTCAATTTTCATTGCAATTTTTAAGAAATCAAACTCAAGGAACCCTGAAGAACACCAAACTATCTCTTGATGAGCCTCTTACTTAAACCTTCGCAAAGATCATACAAAATTGATTTTATCGACGTTTGGAAGATGAGTTGGGCAACACACAGTCCCGGTTTCGAAATGTGCTTGGTACTTCGGATGCCCTCTTTAGTTTTAATGTAGTGGTTTAAGGGTGGATGCATGTTTTATAGATTATAAAAAGGAGTTCGATAAAGTAAGGCATTTGAAACTGATAGAGAATCTTTCACTTTGTGGTCTTTCCCCATACAGTGTTCCTCAATACTCTATTTTCTCCCTTTCTCTCTATGTGGTCCAGCCATTGCTGTTTACTCGATTTCGCTATCGTGTTTATTCTTTGATATTTTGAAAATATAAATTTCCTCATTCGTTCATACATCTACTACACATCGTCTTTCTTCCCCCCTGGTTACCAAAGGAAAATCAAATAATTAACCTAAATTTGTGGATAACGGATGCCTTATACAATAATCAAACAGCTAGAGTCTATGTAGAAGCAAAATATATAAAAGACATACACATACAGAAGAAAGACAGACACTTTTCAATATGCATTCAGAGGTCATCATTCAGGAATAATTTTTTTGGTATGTATATATACAATAATATAAGGTATGGCGATCGTATTCTATGGACTGAACATGAACCTAAAAATATAATAAATATGTTTCACGAAATCATCCAGTAACAATACACATCTAAGAATAAACAACAGTAACACTAAGCAAGTGTGTAGATACAAGTATTTTGGAACTTGGTTTAATTCAAATAATGTTAACACCGAAGAAATATAAACTTCTTCTTCGTCCTACTTATAATTAGGCATATTGTCTTTTTTTTCCTTTTCCCTGATTTGTAAATAGTCACTCCATCTTTTCGTTGGTCGTCTCATTGGTCTTGTTCCGTTCGGTGACTTGTTTTTAGCAGCTATTTTGTTGTTTTCCATCCTTCCTATGTATTGATCCGACTCGACGTTTCTTTATCAACTGGTTAAAGTTTTCTACGTTACCCGCGCGCCTTATGTCCTCACTCCTTTCTCTGGTTCACAGTGTCTTGTCTGCTGTTATCCTCACTCCTTTCTCTGTTTCACAGTGTCTTGTCTGCTGTCCTCAAGATTATAATTTCTGATGATTCCATCATTTTCTGTGTTACTCTAGTATCTGGTATTATTTCAGCTGCGTCGTACTACGCTTTTACACATTCTTGCTTTGGTCTGGACTAAGAGGTCTCGGTCTTTGGTTTCGACTAACTCCGCCTGTGGGTCTCTGAGTGAAGTGAGTACCTTAATGACCTACTGCTGGTCTCAAGCCCGAATAAAGGAGAAGAGACACCTACTCCTGACTAGCAACCTACCTGGGAGAAAACCAAGGACCCTCACAGAACTGAAGCCCTGCCTCGGAATAGAACAGAGTTAAAGAAACAAAAACAAGGATAGAAACAGTTCGCAACACATTCGACAAGATAAAATCTTTCTTCTCCTATAGAAAAATAGAAAATGTATTGACAATCCGAATAATTCGCTACGATATATAGTCAATTCTCCTTTATATATAGAAGCTTCCACCCTTAATAGATACATAATCAAAATAATCGAAGCTTTTAAAATGTGGCTATTCAGAAGGATATTACGAATATCTTGGGAAGAGAAAGTCACAAATAAACAGATTCTACGTAGAATATACATCGAAAGAGGTGTAATAACAACCATAAAGACATGCAAATTAGATTACTTCAGGCATGTAAGGACAACTTTATGAGCTATTGAGATTGATTGTGCAGGGAAAATAGAGAGAAGTAGCGTGGGAAGAGGAAAGACTAAGGATATCATGGTTGCAAAATTTAAGAGAATAGTTCAACTGTACATCTAACCAGTTATTTAGAGCAGCTATGGACAGGGTGAAGGTAGCCATTATAGTCGCCAACTTTTGAAGACGGTACGATAAATACAAAAAGTTTTTTTAGATATTTTTTTTATCATATGTAAAAGTGATGCAAAACTTTACTTCTATATAATTTTATTTTTCCTTCGAACCAATAATTTCACGTGTGCGTGAGAAAAACATTTTAAAACGTCGACTTACTTATTATGCAATCGATGTTGAGGAAATAAAACGGAGACAACCATTTTAGGAAGTGTTTTTTTTGCCTTTACTTTGTTCGAGAATTAACATACCATGGGACGCGATCTTGGTATTTAAATGTCTATTGTTTACGAGCTACAGCCGGAATTGAGGCATCTGGAATTAATGTAAAAGAGTTCCACGAAAAAACCACTTTAAATACGATGATAGTAAATAAAGCACTTCATTCTGAAAGGCAATTTACCATTCTCCCATTGGTAATTTGGAATATGGTTTGTTAAGTTGGATAGATACTATGAAAACAATCATATATAAACATTAAAAAATCAACATACAATGTTTTATTGAATGTTTAAACTGAAAAACCGAAAAAAACTGCATATTAATTTTTTATATTAATAAAACAATTAAAAATATATTTTTTATAACAATTTTGTATATAAAGTGTGAAACAAGTGTTCATTATTAAATTTGCATGAAAATTTTCGATTTGACTGAAGGGCTTTAAGATGATATTACAATATTCCAATCGTTAATTATTGCCCGCCGACGATAGAATTTAAATAATATGAATCATATAGAGAAATATGGGCAAGTCACTCTCAAAATTCGGCGTAAACTGCGTGGAGAAATTGGCACGTTGTCGAAACTACGTTTTTGAAGAGTTCTCAATATTTTGTTCTACAGTGCAATATTTTATGCGATTTGTACTGTTCTTGGATCTCTGGACATTTCCAAATTCTTAAAATTGCTTTAATAAACGATAAATTGTCGTTTTATAAGGTGCCGAATTTAAGCGAAAATATTTTCGCTTAAATTTACTTTGAGTTGCAATAATTGAATTATTATTTTTAATCTAAACTACAATAATTTTTTAAATAGGAATAAAACAATTTTTTACTTTGTTATCTATCACTTTTATTTTTAAACAAAATTTGTGTGAGTATAGTTTCGTAAAACGACTTTACATTCTCAAACACTACTTTAAAACTTTAACTACTTACACTACTTTAAAAGTACACAACTATCAACTAAGTAACGGAAAAATCAATCAATACAATAATTTATTATATAATATTATATAATAATTTCATTTTTTAATGAAAATCACAAGAATTTCCCAATGGCGTTTTAATGCTTATTTTTCCATAATAAAACTTGCATTTCTTCACTACATAATAGCTAAACATCACAAAAAAAATGGTACCAAAACAAAATGGTAGGGGGATACTTTCCCCGGCAGGACTAATGGCAGTACTTTGCCTTACCATTCCAGTTACTTTGGAAATAAAAAAAAATTAATAGGTTCAACTTTGTAAACTTCTTATTGTAAAGTATGCCAGGTGCGTTGAAGACATGCTTAAAGTTTTAGGCGGCTGGAGCAATCGGACAAGAATTCAACCATTACATACATGTCCTATCGGAGATAAATTTGGGGATCCCGCTGGCTAGTGGACGATAGTCTCTGGCCTAAGCCAGAGATGGTTCTGCTAGTATTTAAAAAGTGATATTTTTCGTAAAAATAACCTTTCTCAACAATATCGTCAAGCTGTCGAGTCGTTGCGTGGTTTAGTTTGTCACTGGCAGCCATTTAATTAGAACAACTTGTGATTTTACAACACTGAAAAAAATTGAATATCAAGCAGTGATAAAATACTTGTTTTAAAAAAGAAAACAAATGATAAAATTAATACGGATCTCAGCGAAGTTTACGGGTACTCTGCACCTTCGTTATCAATCATAACATATTGGACAGCTGAATTCAGACGTGGCCAAATGGTCAGGTGGTCCAAATGAGGTTACCACTTCAGATATGATTGAAAAAAATCACGATATCGCGATAAAAGATTGGAGAGGGAAATTGTGTCAGATTACTGAGACTGTGGGCATCTCAACTGAACGGGTGCAGAATATTTTAACTATTCATTTGGATACGAAAAAGCTTTCCGATGTTAGCGATTTTAAAATGCAATCGGAATGATTTTTGGCTTCGATTCATAACTGTTGACGAAACATGGATTCATCACAGCACACTAGAGACCAAAAAACAGTCCAAATAGTGGGCATTTCGATGGAATTTGAAGGGTTGCAGCAATCGTATTTTTTTACAGGGAATACAGAAGATAGATAAACGTTGGACTAAGGGTATCGAACTGAAAGGTGATTACATTGAACAATATAATAAATTTTACACATAAAAATATTTTTTCTTGTCAAGGTCAGGTACTTATCATACAATCCTCGTAGTGTAATATTGTCAATAGTGTAGTCTAAAAACTACACTATTTGATAAATACTGAATGCTGGCCTCTATCTTGACCACTGTCTGGTCTATTTTGCTGAAAATTGAGATTTGAACTAGTTTGCTGCAACTACAGGTTAAAATATTTCGATTACCTAGCGGGCTGCATCTAAACTTCTTCGCAAGAGTTAAAGTCTAAATCTTCTTTCAAAGAATATTTATGTATAGACACGAACAAGAAGCGTCACTCGGGTCTGTAATAGAAATCAGTCAACTGCGCATGACTACCAGGAACGTCAATATAACGTTAGCGGTGGTTCAGTTCTAGGTTATGTTGTGTTAAAGTGTTTACGTTATAGTAAAAAGTAGTTTGTAATTCTATAGCTATAAGACTATCTGCTGAAAAAAAAATTCCGGGGGTTGTCAACTTTACCAGACCCCTGTTTTTTTATTATATTGTTTTTGTATCTAGCAATAGGCTAAAATGTCGAAAACTATTTTCGCATTGTGCTGTGGCAAAGTGCAAAACAAAATATGACGGACACATTAGTTTTTTTTGGGTTTACCAAGAAAAATTGTGGAAGGTAAATCATTTCTTTTCTATCAGATGTATTGAGTGATTGCAGATGTGTGAAAGAATGGATTTAATTAATAAATATTGCAATTATTGAAATTTGAAAAACATGCTGCTACCAATGCAACACCAACGCATTTCTTTCCTAGGTAAGTAAATATCTTGTCCTAATTAATATTTATTCATTTGAAATGATTAACAATACACAGTACATGAATACATATGCATTATTCCTATAGAGATAAAAGTATTATTAGGTATGGTGTAAGAACTTAAAACTAAACTGAACTGACTATTTTTGCAATTAACAGAAAAATTTTAGTAAAACTTTTTCATAACAGATTATCATTACCATATTTGTAGTAAATGTTTATATATTCCTTATCCATTCTTTGACTGCTCTTTTTGATGAATTTGATTTTATATTAAATATACCCCTTATCCACACCCCCTGCTTTAGATTTCGTATTATTAGTTATAAATTTTATATCATTTGAATCAGCTGGATATAAAAATATTGACCTAGGATTGATATCAGGTGTAGTATTATTATTATTATTAGAATTGTTGATTTTACCACTTAGCTTTTACTTACTTCACAGAAATATTTCTTTAAAAAATTCTTGGCAATTATATCAGAATGTTTAATCTTTTCCGATTTCCCACAATGACTGTTTATAAACTACCTATTTGTTATTTGTTAGTGTTCCATTGGAAGTGGCAACGTCAGATTGTACCAGCCCAAAACAATCTTCCTTAGAAGAGTAAGTATTATGATCAGATAATTACTGAGACAACAAATATTTAATTTTTATATTAATATATTTTAAATTTTAGATTTAAACAAGTATACAAAAAAATAAAGAAACATTTGACTATTTAAAAATGCCACTTCAGAACTTCATACATTTTGTAAGGGAAATAGATAATCTATTCACAAAACATTTTAAAAATCTATCAATTTTGCCACAACTTATTATTTAATGAAATTCCATTTGAACCTCCGTGAATAAATTTTCCAACACTGTATATAATAACATTTAATATATAAAAATATTTCATACTCTTAAACATATCAACAGTCAAATAAAAAATACACCGAAGAAAAATAAAAATAATATAGCCTTAGTAATAATATGTTTGTTTAATTTTTATACATATTTATTTATGAAATATTGTCTACCCCAATTTCATCATGTTATCGCAGCTTTTCTTTCAGTATTAAATATTCCGTATTAGTACGATTATTTATCCTTCTACAAGTGTAAACTATGAAATTGCAATCGCTTTTATGTCTTTTTTGTGACAGCTGCATCACCGTAACACTTTATTAACATGTCCAGTACATCAGTACAAGAAATTTCCTTTTTTAGACAAAATTTAATGCAAACCCATTTAACATTTCAGTAAAAGTGGCGCAAACTGTCGCTCGGCATCAGTTCCAATTAGTGGAACAATGTTTCCAATCCTCTGATGAAGAGGAATTACCTGTTGATGAATGTAACGATAAGGAAGAAGGCGTTCTTGAACTGGATATATATGAAATAGATAGTGAACAAGATATTTCAGACAATGAATCGGCTGTTGGCTGTTGGTCCATTTTTCACAGGTAAAGATCAAACTACCAAATGGAGGAAACACTGTCCTTCAAAAAATTTGAGAACACGATCAGAAAATTTAGTTACCCATTTATCCAATCCAATAGGAATTGTTAAAACACTAAAAACTCTTTTGTCAATATGAAGGTATTTCTTTCCAGAAAATGCACTACAAACTATTGTAGAGAACTCAAATTAACATATCCAGACTGCTGAAGATCGATATTCTCGAGAGCGTGATGCCAAAACAACAGACATCATTGAAATTCAAGTATTGTTTGGACTATTGTATTTGGCTACGGTATTGAAAACCAATCACTTCGACACTGAGGGTGATCTTCAGACAAGAGGACACTTTGGGGTGTAGATGGCACTGGCACTGGTGGAGATATTTCGGGTTACTATGTCTCTA
Source organism: Cosmopolites sordidus (assembly GCA_031761425.1). Taxonomy (NCBI): domain Eukaryota; kingdom Metazoa; phylum Arthropoda; class Insecta; order Coleoptera; family Curculionidae; genus Cosmopolites; species Cosmopolites sordidus. The sequence continues at coordinate 34,361 of JARFXV010001484.1, read as the reverse complement.
CAAAGATATCGATTCTTACCGCGACATTTGCGGTTTAACGATTTTGAAGCTCGCGAACCTACAGTCTATTGATTTTTGAAATGTTTGTAGAAAAAGAGAGTGTAATGAGAAAAAATGAGAAAGTGTGTAGATCTCTGAGAAAAATTAGAAGCATTTAGGGGTAGATTTATTTTCAGCCAATACATAGTAAATATATCGAACAAATTCGGAATAAAAATGTATGCTCTTTGTGACCCTAAAGTTTTTTATACTTACAACTTGGAACTATACGTTGACAAACAGTCTACGGGTTCTTGGGAGGTAAATAATTAACTCATAAGAGGAAGGAAGGAATTTAACTATTGATAATTGGGTTGGCAGTTTTAAGTTGACAGAAAACCTAAAGGAGAATTTCAAGATGATTCTCGTAGGAATGGCTAGGAAAAATAAAACAGAGCTTCCTGTTGAATTTACCCGGCTAGTAAATTGGTGCCTTCGTAACTGCCTGTCAGGTAAAAATGTTTTGCTTATGTGAAGTTTACACTATGGTGACATTATTCATAGTGAAACAAATAAGCCAGACATAATAGGTACTTACAATCAAATTAAAGGAGGAGAAGACACAGTAGACAAACTTTGCACTACTTATAATTGTGCACGTTCCACTTGAAAGTGGCCAATGGTAATGATTTACCCAATGTTAAAAGTTGGAGGTATAAATTATCTAGTTATTGACAAGGCGAATGACTTGGACAAAAAAAATTACGGAGAGACTTTTACGGAAACTATCTTTTGAATTAATACTTGATTACATAGGAATTAGCTCTACTGTATTGAATATACCAAGATCGGTAAAATTAAGAATTAGGGAGATTATTGAACAAGAAGTTACGGAGCAGCCCCGAAAATCTCCAGCAGGAAAAAAAATCGCCCCACCTGATATTTCTGCAAAAAATGTCACACTTATGTACATTTGAAACACGCTCTAATAATTTGTCCTGAGTGTTTTGAAATAGAGCATGGTGGAACTTAATTTTACAATGGCTGTTTTACACTACTTTCAAGTTATTTTCGTGTCCTTTTTTACTGTAGTTCTTAAATGTACGTATTAGAAATTTTGCATATTCTTTTTAAAACATTATATTGAATATATTTTTATGTTCATAAATAAGTACATAATACAATAATTTAAGTTTCATAGGGGTCTTTTTATTATATGATTGTATATCTAAACAGTACCTAGCAAAAATACGGCGTTCTCTAATGAAGAACTACGAGTCTGCAGGGATAACTGATGTTACAAAACTTAGCGCGACTTTAACAATAAAAAAAAAAGAACTGCCAAATGCCAAGGATCGTCATACCAACTTAAAGATTATATGATGATATAGATATGTAAGTTCGTTTTATTTTAGGTCAGCTTAATTTTTTATTAAGTAGTGTAACACTAACAAACATAGTATGGCAGAAGACAGTTCTTTGTAAACCATCCGAAGAAGTCAGTGTATGGAAACGCGTTATGTTTTAGAGAAAAATATAAATGGAAATTAGACAACTTTGTTTTATGTATACGATTCAGAAGATAGTAACATATATCGAAGAAATGGGCAGGGCGAATATCGGGCAAGGTTTATATGAGAACGCTTAGCAATAAATCAATTGTTCATAATCCGTCAAATAATGGAAAAAATATCCGAATTTGATATTCCTTTATTCCAAATGTTCATAGATTTCAGGCAGACGTTCGACCGTGTAGCAGTAGTATCTGAGGTCATGGAGAAAAAGAGAATACAACTGAGCCTAATGGATTAATTCAGATAACAATGCTGAATTCCAATGCAGTTGTAAAAACCCGATTACACACCACCGTTAAATTTCAGATCGGGGACGGTTGGCGACATGGGGATGGACTGTCAACAGTTTTGTTAAAAAAATATCGATGTAATGGAAGACGTAAATGGAACAATGAAAAATAAAAAATACAGATCGTCCAATACGCAGATGACCTAACCATACTAATACAATCGAAAAAAAAATTAAAAAAACACACGACGAAATAAAAGTGAAAGCCAAAGAGCTGGTCTAGAAATAAAAATAGACAAAACAAAGGCGATGGAAAAAAGAATTAATCGAAAAAAAGAACAGAACTGGATAATCGGCGTCGACAATCTGAGAAGCAAACTTGACGAAAACAACAGCATAGGAGAATCGGAAATCGTGCTGGCTCATTCGACCAGTAGTACTTATGGTTGTGAGATGTGGGAGCTCACAAAGGAAAACAGAAGAGATGCTTGCAGTATACGAAATAAAAGTTCGCAGGAGAATTTTTGGTGCTCAAGCTATTGCACAAAGATCTGGATATTGTAGACTATATAAGAAACTGAGATAAATTAAAGACACGATGGTAGAACAACTAAGAAGAGATGTTGAAGAACTACTGCACTTTAAAAATCGATAAAGAGCTGCAGTAGATCGATCCGATTGTTGACGAAGGTTGAAAAGGTCGAGGCTAACTACAGGAAGAAGAAGAAATGTAATACCGTTTTCATTTCTTCTCAGTATAACTGTCAAAAATATTTATAATATTTTTACTTTGAATTGTGATTCAATTTTGTTCTTAGTTGTTATTTTCTATTTACTAAATTCTAGTTTTAATTAAAAGCTGCACAATGCATAGCATTTATAAAAATCGTTCTAAACTTTATATTTTTGTTCGTGCAAATGATTCCTAATTAAATAAACTGTATTAAATGAAGGCTTAATTAAAGCTACTTTGAATATTAAAATTCCAAACCGAAATAAAATTATTTCGCTTAAACAACAAACAAAAAAAATCACACGCTGCTTTTTCCATTTCCATAATTACTTATTACAAAAATAGTCGGACAATTTTTATCATTGTAATTGCCTTTTAAAGTTAAATATCCAGTACAATTTCCGTTCTATTTTATTTTATTTTGAATAAAAACATATCCTTATGTTTCCATGATGATAGGAAATTTAAAAATAAACAGTATCCAGTTAAGATATGACAATTTTACACATATCGAGTGTTTGTGATATGAACAGTGCTTTTTTATGCCTAATGTAATGATAGTAGTAACAGGTGATTAGTGTGTTCGAAATTCCGATAGGGGTCGCTGTCGAACTAACTGTGAGTTTGCGTGCTGCTAGTGTCATATTTATTCAGTATAATCTGGCAAATCATCACGGAACGTTTAACATCAGAAAACGCTTGCAAATTGTCGAAATTTATTTTCAGAATCAGTAAATTTTATGGTGCACATAATCGGTAATCGGAATTGGTGATCGCCAGTGTTGCTGACAGTGTTGATGATGCTTGTCCAAGAATTCTAGCAGCAAGGTCATCGTTTGCGACGTACGTTCGGTGAATGAGCTCAAAATCATTTACAACTTGACCCAGAATTTAACCGCAAAATTTTGTTCGGCGACGAAGCTTATTTTTGGCAAAATAATTACGTTAATAAAAAAAATGCCGCATTTGCAGTGAAAATATTGCGCAAATGATCCAACAATTAGAGTTGTATCTAGAAAAAAGCACCGTATGATTCGGATTGTATGCCATGGCATCATTGGGCCGTATTAATTTAGAAATAAAGCTACAAAACACGTTACCGTTAATGGGGATGGTCATAGAACCATGATCAATGACTATTTCATTCTGAATTTGAATGATATTGATGTGGAGGAGACCTGGTTCCAACAGGACCGCTTCACATGTCATTCAGCCAACGTAACAATCGAGTTGTTGGGGTTACAATTCGGTGAGGAAACGAAGTTTCTTATTTCGAGAAACGGACCTGTTAATTAGCCACCAAGGTCGTGTGATTTAACCTCTGTAAATCGTTTTCTTTGCGGACAGTTGCGGGACAATAAGACCCCAGTTCTTTGAAAAAGTGGTCGGAAATTTTATTGAAAGAATCAGAAGTAGTAGAAACAGTAATGATATTGAATGTTATTTCACATAAAATAAGTAGCTTCAAGGCATCTAATTTGGTTGTTGTTTTTTTTTTAATTTAAAGTTCGAACGCACTAAAAAATCATCCTATATATTCTACGATTTATTCTTCATTCGGAGATTGTCAACGTCTAATAGACAAGAGTCGTTCGAAAAGTTATCCACCGGGCAAAGAGAATTTTTCATCTTCCAATTCAATACATTTACCACAACGACGTTCCAATTTCCTAACACCCTCAGCATAATCCAATTTGTCCAACTCTGCAAAACAAAGAGCTTTATTTTCGTCATATAAAGCGAATATTCGTCCTGCGAAGCATTTCTTCAAATTTGAGATGAAAAAGAAATCGCTGCAAGAAAAAAATCCGTGAATATGAGCTATGTAGTAAGAATTGGAGAAAAACACAAGTAAGAATAATTCTACGTAATCGTAACTAAAGAAAATATAATGATAAGCCAATAATTAACTCTATTCAAATGAGAAAACACTCTATTGCTTCAAATAATAATTTAACAATTTATTAAACACATGTATATTAGGTAAAACATTGAAGAGGCAAACAACGTCCCAAAACAATGTCTTCTGAAGATCAGTAGTTCTCACAATTGGTACATCATAATTGTTCATAGAACGGGCATCGTAAGAGTGCATGTTTGTTCTTTGCACTAAAAAAGTATGCAAATAATAACAAATTGTTTTATTTTATACATCAATCGCTCCTTCCAGCTCCTTCAATGGTCCGTCCAACAGAAAACCTCTATCGGTGTATACCTATTAATTTGGTTTCACACCAATAAAATTTTGGGTGTATGTTGAATTTACTGGAACAATTTGTTTAAATTAACTGGTGGATAATAGATGGTTCATGTAGGTGCTGTGTGGCGACAATATTTGTGTGTGACTTTGTGTGTCAGAGCGTCTACATTGTCGCGCAGGCACACCACATACAATACATACAGTACGCACAACGCAAATTTGTATTGATGTGGACACAGCTTTACAGTTTAATAGTACACACATAGCCTTCTACTGTTGTATTTGAAGTCTACCAATGTTCTCCTTATTACATGATATCAGCACAAACATACAGTAAGTAAAATGGGGTAAAACAATGGTATATAAAAGTCTCTTCGACTAGGGTCGACTAAAGGTAGGACTAAAGAAACCTTTTTTTTATCTTTCTATTGCAAGACTTTAAAATGTTATTTCGTATTTCGCGCTTGTAGCAAACACCAGTTAATATTGGCACGTTAAGAAAAAAAGAAGAAGATTAAGTGTTTAGTAGTTAATATAATATAGAATAGATTTTTTTTGTAAATCAGCCGTATTTTTAATTTATGTAGCTATCCTTACAACTTGAGAAGTGGGACTAAAGATTTATTTAGGAGTTAAGGGGGAAAAATCGTCCGTGTTTTATTATGAAAAGTGAAAGTTAAAATATTGTGGTTAGAGGTCCTTACTATTATTCGACAAAAATGGCTTCTGAAAACGATTCCACTTAAACGAAAGGATTGATTACTGAGGAATACTTACTATGCTTATACTTATAATTAATACGCTATTGCAACAAAATTCACAGATGCTGCAGATGCTTCAGCTTCAACGAAACAAAGTAAAAAATTATATTTCCAATGTGGAAGGTTTTAAATCACCCAAAAACATTTTAAAGGCATTTTTTGTATAGATAGCCTGATATTGTGGACTAGATTTCCAAACTAAAAAAAGGGACATTTTTATACGAATCCCTACCTTTCATTATTTAGCACTGAACAAATGCAAACACATGCACTGAACAAATAGTTAACTTAAAAACAATACTGAAATAGAAAGCTATCGGGCACGTCCCAAACATCTGCACGTTCGTGGACTTCAAGAAAGTATACGACTGCATCGACCGAAAATCTCTGTTCAACACCCTAGAAGAAGGACTCGACCACAAAACACTACGATTGATCAAGCAGACACTGACTGACACAACCTCTAAAGAGGTTGACGAACCCTGATTAAAACTGGACTACGCTAAGTAGATGGGTTATCCCCACTCCTCTTCAACCTGGTCCTGGAAAAAATCATAAGAGAATGGGAAAAAGAACTAAAAAATCAAGGACACTGGAAACCAATACGACTCGGACTATCCAAAAACAACATAGACATATCATGCCTGGCCTTTGCAGACGACCTAGCCATACTCACAGATAATGAAAAAAATTGCAACGAAACATATCGAAGTCCTTAACGGATGTGTAGAGAAAGTCTGCCTACAAATCTCCTTTCAAAAAACTGAATTATTCTGCTCAAAATTAGATGTCCAAAATTTCAACATCAAATACGGCAAAATAAATAGGGTCACCCACTTCGAATACCTGGGCGAGATCCTCAAATCCACAGGAGGAGAGAAGATAGCACAGAAAATTCGATTACAGAAGATGAAGAAGGCATACGGCAAGACACACAATATCTACAATAACAAATGCCTATCCACACATGCAAAAATAAGACACTGCAACACAGTAATCAAACCAGAGGTATTATACGCAAGCGAGACACTTACACTTTATACAAAAAGCGGCATAGAAAACATACTAAAAGAAGAACGCTAAATTTTGAGGAAAATTCTCGGGCCAAAACTGATAAAAGAAGGATACAGAGTACATTCTCGAAGGACCACAGCGAGAATGTCCAACGTAGCGGCGGACATAAGAAAAAGACGGTTAAAATTCTATGGACCTATCAGTAGACTCCCACCGACAAGACTCACCAACAGAATTCTTACATACATAAAGGGAGTCAAGTCAACAATACATACAAGGGGTCAGAACGTACAGAAGCTAAATATATATGTGGAACGTTGCATCAGAGAGCGAAGTTTCGAAGAGATCGGTAACAAAGTGGACGGAGGAAAGAAAGAAAATCCACGGAGAAAGGATGAGAGAGGTGTGGAGGATCAGAAAGAACACTCGAAAATAAGTCAAAATGTTTTGCGTCATCCAATTGCGTGGATCTATACGCATCTAATAACAATAATAATAATAATAATAATAATAATAACAATAACTCCATACCAAAAGAGACTTACAAAACTTTTAAACACCAAACTGAACGGAGGAAACCTCATTACAGCGATCAACAGTTGGGCGGTGCCAACTCTGACATATTCTTTTGGCATAGTTAAATGGTCAGAAACTGACCTTGATGAACTCGATAGGTTGACGCGCCGAACATTGACAAAGTTCCGATGCCTGCATCCAAACTCATCTACGAAAAGACTATACATCCCACGAAAGTTGGGGGATAGAGGTCTTGTAAACGTAAAAAATCTCTGTCTCAATCAAGAAAATAGAATGAGAAAACACTTCCTTGATTCAAACAGTACGTTAATGAAATTGGTTGCAAATGAGAATCGGGGTTTCACCCCACTGAACCTAAATAAACAAAATCGTATTGATAGCAGAACAACACTCACGGACTGTGTTCGAGAATGGAAAGGACAAACATTGCACGGAAGGTTTCCTAAGTCACTCGAAGATGACACCATTGACGAATAATTGTCTCTGAAGTGGCTGACCGATGGACTCTTGTACCCAGAAACAGAAGGTTTCGCGATATCTATTCAAGATAGGGTAACAAGAACTAAAAACTATGAAAAGCACATACTGCATTTGGACGTAGTCGATAAGTGCAGGAAATGCGGTACTTTGGGGGAAACAATTGAGCACCTTATTGGCGGTTGCCCGGCCCTTGCTCCTAATGCTTATTTAGGACGGCATAATCAGCTGGCAAAAATTATACATCAACAAATTGCAAAAAAATACTCGCTATTAGAAAATGCACCTCCTCCATATTATAAGTACTCGCCTTCTCCTGTACTTGAATCATCCGATACCATTCTTTACTGGGACAGACCAATCACTACTGATCGAACGGTTGATTATAACAGGCCGGATATTGTTCTAATCAACAAAAAGGGCAAGAGGGCTTTTATAATTGACATCGCAGTGCCACTATCTCACAACATTAGAAAAACTGAGATAGAAAAATCCACAAAGTATGAAAATCTGGCATACGACTTGAAGAACCAGTGGAAACTGAGTAAGGTAGATGTAGTGCCCTTCGTTATATCCGCCGAAGGCCTGATAAGTAAGAGATTTTCAAAGAACCTCGAGAGCCTCGGGATCTCGAGATCGATTGCCATAGTGGGACAGCGTGCCGTGCTCTTGCAGTCGTGTCACATTGTTCGTAAGATATTATGCTAGGGTGAGAGGAGCTGAATTGCTTTTTTATCTTGGCATTGGAATACCGGTCAGCATGAGCTGAGATTCTACAGTAAGGATGAGCAGAATAACAATAATATATATATATATATATATATATATATATATATATATATATATATATATATATATATATATATATATATATATTGTGTTCAATATGTTTTATGTTTGTAATAATAAACTTAATATAATTTACAATTCAAACAGTATGTAAACACAAAAAAATTAATTATTTATTGCAGTTGGTCAAAGCAAAACGTGTAAGCAGAAGATAAATCTAATATACCCACAAATGGCGACATAAAACAAAATAGCTGTGGCCTGTCTTGATGCAAATTCGTAATCCACCTCCAAAATGGCATTGCTCCGGGCTTGAACGCAGGCAGATTAAATTTGCGACGAGAACGTCTTTGTACTGATGTTAAACATACGATTCTCTAGCGAAAACTCATTAATCAAAATACCAATTAGGTGTGGTAAAAGTTACAAGAATATCTCCAAAACAAAACTAGCAACATAGATACAGACATATAACAGAGTAACAAAAGCTAAAATCATCTTATAATATATGAAAAAAAGACAAAATAAAACTGATGGAAAAAGAATTAATCGAAAGAGAGAACAGATCTAGATAAATATCGATGATAACTCTGTAGTTGTGAATAAATGTATGCCAATTGAACAAAAACAACATCACATCACAGGTAAATCCGAAATCGTGTATTATGAAGGGTAACAAAACTAATTACTCTTTACCGTCTCACTCAGAAAAAATTGAGTGCTGTTAATGATAATGTAAATTGAAGTATCAGGTATTAGGTACAAGGCTAATTGAAAAGTCCGCGGAGCGGAAATGATAAAACAAGTTTATAGTTAAAATATATTATTCGATATATTCTCTCCTCAGCTTAATACATTTTTTCCAACGCTTCCCCAACTAATTTATTTCTAGAGTGATTTTCTGGAAATCCTTCAAAATATTCATCTATGCCTGCTATAACTTTTCATTTAATGAAAAACGCTTGCCACGTAAGAATTTTTTGAGGTTTGAGAACATAAGAAACTCAGAGGGGGCCACATTTGGTGAATATGGTGGATGCTGCAACAATTCGTAGTGTAACTCCTTTAATCTGGCCATTGCAAGAACATCTCTGTGAGATGGTCCATCGTCATGATGAAAAATGATTTTTTTTTCGCTAAAGAAGATCTTTTATCATGAATTTTTATATTCAGTTGATCCAAAAGGTTTGAGTAAGACTGCCCTATTATTTTTTTATCGGAATAAAGGTAATCAATTCACGAAATATCTTTTGCATCTCAAAAAATTCATTAATAACATTTTTGGTCGATTTTGCCCAGTTTGGTTACTTCGGTGCTGAACAAGCAGGCTCAGTCCACTCTGCAGTTTCATAGAGCAGGATCATAGTGAGAAACCCAAGTGTCATCCATAGTTACAAAACGACGCATAAAATCTATTTTATTCTTTTGAAAAAGATCCAAATGTTAAAAAGTTTTACTCGAAGTCGTTTTTGATCAGATTTAAAAAATGCATCTTGTACATAGCTTTCTCAAGCCCAATGCAAAATATAAAGCCTTTTGCAAAATATAAAACACCCGTTCAGTTGAAATTTCCATTGTCTTAGCAATTTCATTCAAAGTCAATTGTCTGTCATCCATAACCATATCATGTATAGAATTAATTATTTGTTCAGTAGTTGCATTTATTGGACATCCAGAACGAGGATCATCATCCAGGCTTGTACGACCACGTTGAAACTCACCTGCCCACTTAAAACTTCCTTAATACCTTAAACCTTTTTTACAAAGAATTTAATAATGGCACAATTTTCAATATTTTCTATTTTAAAAAAGAACACTGATTTATTTTGTAAACGAATTGTACGAATAAATTTGTTGAACGATTGAAACGATTTTGCACAAATAAATTGACAGATCGACTTGAAACTTCACATATGTTCATATTAAGGATGACACTTCAAAATGTAGTAGATTATATAGTTATTTTACTGCTCTGTAGCTTTAGAGCAGTAGTGTCGTCCGCGATGTTTTATTAGCCTAGTAATTCGAACTCAGACAGTTATACAAAAATCTGCATGTTGTAAACTATGTGACTATGAGAATGTCAGAAACTCGAATATCAACAGAAAGAGAGGTAAAACAAAGACACAATAACAGGACAACGTAAAAAGAGATGTTGACGGACTGCAGATCAAAAACTATAGCAATGTGCCACTGAATGATTAATCTGTAAGAAAAGCAAGACTTTCAGGAGGGCAAGGACTCACCCACAGACTCTAGCATTACGGGAGAAGTGTATAATAATCTATTTCGAATTAATACAAAGAAGGATAATATCCTTATACAACAGTTCAATCAATATACATTTCTTGTAAAAACTAAATCCCTGGCAGAGACGCTGTATGATAATTCTCATTTCTACTTTAACAATTTCTGAGTAAATACACACACCACAAACGAAATCATATCAGACCAAGAATATGTGTACTGCTACCAATAAATGGTTATATGGTTATATAATCAAATGTGAAATACCTAAACAGCTGTCCAGAAAAGGCATACTTCTTCTTACCTCACATAGGTATGTTCAGGTGTACAGGTAGGTTAGGTGTTCATAAATGGTACAGATGTTCAATGCAGCCTTCCGACTGAGACATGTCCTCGCGAGCTGGAAAGTAGCCGAAATAATCATGATGCCAAAGTCAGGCGAACCACCTTGAAGCTATTTGAAAAGCTGCTGCTAAAATGGTTGAAACCACTCATAGAAGACAACAGGCTGATACTAGATTATCAATTTGGCTTCAGATATAAACATTCAACCATTGATCAAGTTTACAGCGCCACTGAGAAAATAGAACATGTACTTTGTAGACGTAGCCCAGGCCTTTGATAAAGTGTGGTACGAAGGTCGTATATACGCACTATACAAAATTCTGCCTAAAGAATATGTAGAGATACTATATAATATATATATATATATATATATATATATATATATATATATATATATATATATATATATATATATATATATATATATATATATATATATATATATCGGACAATAAAGCAAGAAGACGAATACTCTGACTTGAAAGAAATACAAGTGAGAGTTTCTGAAGGAAGCGCTTTTGGTCCCGTTCTTTATCTATTGTATACTAGCGACCTACCAGCTCCGAAAGATACTGCAATACCCACATTTACTGATGATACTGTTCGAATAATATTTGGGCCACATTTATACGGCCGGAATCGGCTCCGATCGAATTCTCCTCAGAGGATTCCGAAACAACTTTCCGATTGCCGTCCGATTCCTACCGTTGCGGTGTGTATTCATAAATTTCAATGCATATATTTTTTTTACTTCGTCATTTTCCTTTTCCGGCCGGACAAATCTGGCCCAAGTTTAACAGTGGACCAAAACATAGAAACCTCAACTAGAAAACTACAATGAGCAAACGATGAAATAGTTAATTGGACCAAAAAATGGAAAATCAAGCTCAACGAACTGAAATCGACACATGTCAACTTTACCAACAAGAAAATAACAGATGGCTCCCTCTAGATATAAATGGTACAACCGTTCCATATGTGTTGAATGCCAAATACCCAAACTAAGGTGGAAAGAGCATGTAAAATAGAAAAAAGATGAACTTGATCTCAAATATAGAAAATACTATTGGCTTATGGGAAAAAATTCCAAGATGACAATAAATAATAGTATACTGAATTAATGATCAAATCCTAAAACCAGTATGGCTGTATGGCATCCAGCCATACAGTGGAGATGTACCAGCGATAGTAATATTAAAACAATACAAATATTTCAAAACAAGGGGTTGCAGAGATCTAGGAATTCTAACGGTCAAGGAGGAAATCAGGTTTGTAGGCAAGCACGAAGCCAGGTTATAATAAAATACTGTCCGAAATCTAAAGAGAACTAAACCTCTTGACCCCGTGTAGTGTGTCGTGTGTAAAAGCAGAGCATAGAGCGCGATTGGAATAACATAATCATTAGAACAATCTAAAGGACATCGTTGGATTAACTTTAGTTGATACGTATTTGGGTTAAGATTTGTTAGAGACAAATTAATGGTTAGTCTTTTTGACTAGTTTTAATAGATTTAGAAACTATCAGTAAAAAAAAATAAATGGCTATATCCAAGAAAACTTAATTTTTTAAAAATGTGTTGCTAAGTATCAAATCGGTTATAATTCCTGGGCCACCCTCGTATATAAAAGCAAAATTTAATAGAGCGAATAAATGTATGCAATGTTTTAAAAAGTGCTTATTCATAAAAATGTTCTCTTATTGTCAATTCTACTAATTTAGCGCTACAATATATTAATACATAAGTTTTTTTTGTACGCAGATTAAAGATAATTCGATGTTTTTTAATGTCAAGTTTATTTTTTCTACAGATGTGTCTACATCAAGGATATTTTATGGAATATTTATGAAACAGTAGTCATATTCTCACAGCTGCAGCTTAATATAAACACCTCTCTGACTCCTATATTTTTCCCACAATATATTTAACTACAGTTTAACTAAAGAGTATTGGGACACTCTGCTTTTTTTGACTCTGTTCTTAAAACATTCAACTTAATATTTAAAAATAAAAATAATATTGGAGGAAAATGATGAAAAACGTAAATTTAAGGTAGTAAAAGCTGGGGTCAAAAAAAAATTGGCAGAGCTTGTATGATTTTCACAATTGATTCACACAATTTTCGAGGAATATTTAATCTAATGTTTTCAAAGAATGTATTAGTAAACAAGACAAGGGCAGTTTTATGGGTCTTCATATGATTCCTTGTCTGTTCGGGTCTTCAGACTGGAGAATATTGTGTGCACTTTCGTAATAAATCGTAAAATTATAATAATCGTAATAATCGTTAAATTATATCGCAAATGATCGATATGTTGTAAATAGATAATTACCTTGGAAACACCAAGGAAGAGAAGACAATGGTGTCGCAGTGGCCCAGTGTCACGGGGGATCATGAAAGTGTCATGCCGACCCGGCCTGTGTTAAATGCACGGGAGGGCACTCCACAAAGGAGTGCAACAAGGATCGAAATGACCCCACCAACTTGCTGTAACTGTGGAGGTCCGCATACTGCGAACTTTCTAAGTTGCAGCAAGAGACCAGATGGAGATCTCTCCAAGAAAGCCATTAGGCTTTCGAAGAGAAAACCTCTTGGAGCCGCTGTTAACAAATCCCGTAAACCCGCCGTACCCCCCACCGACCTTCGTGTGGGGGTCTCAAAGGAACTGAGCCATCTAGCAACCCCGCTCCACAACGTGACATTATCTCCAACCTTGTGGAGCAACTAGTAGCTCAACTGTTGCGTCAACTTCAAACCCAACTGAGCTCGGCGCTCCGCACTTCCCTCGGAGCCATTATTCCCCAACAATAGTCCCCCAATTTCCGAGGGATCATTGCCCCATCTACCTAATGCGTAGTTTAGGGGTTATATTAGAAAATAACCTCGGGTGGAAGATAAGTCGCGTTCAGCGAGACTCGGGGAGATGTTAAATGTTGGTCGCAGAATCATTTGTGATAGATGAGAGATAGAACGAGAGATAGATGAAAAAGCGAAAAACGGTGTGCGAAGTTTTGTTTCTTGACACGAAAAAACAGTTTTTGGATACATTTTGAGAACCAAAATCATGGGTTGACCCAGGACACCATCAAAATCAACCGCAAGACCGAATTGCTTTGGAAAGAAGACAATGCTGTGCATTTGGTGCGATCAAAATAGTGTCATGTACCATGACATTCTGAAACCAGGTGAAACAATTAATACTGGTCGGTACCGTCGAACAAATGATCAGTGCGAATTATGCACTGATCGAAAAGCGACATGAGCTACAAGACACAGAAAAGTGATTTTGCAGCACGACAAGGCCTCATCACACACAGCGAAAGCGATCAGAGACATCACTTCTGTACTTGGCTGGAAACTCTTGCCCCAACCGCTGTACTCACCAGATTTAGCCCCTTGCGACTACCACTTGTTTTCATCGATGAATCACGCACTCTCCGTGAAACACTTCAACAACTACGAAGATGTAGAAAAATTACTTCATACGCAATTATCACAAATTGCCCAAGAAAAGGGAAACATGCGCATCTAGCGATGGCGCATTCTTTGAAGAAACCATATTTTACTTTTCTCCCATTTTAAGAGTTTTTTTTATGAAAAAAATATGATTAACCGCCTCAGTGGGTACTCTATGATTGATCAGCGTATCTCTGTTTGAGGAGAAACTCATGGGTGAATCGGCAATGACCAGTTATGAATCTATTTTATTAAACCGTCATTATTCCGCTCTAGCGAAAAATACTATCATTAAAGTTCCATAGTGCGATTCTGACATTTAATCGTAACCGGAAAATATTTTCTAATAATTACGGTATGAATAGCACGTAAGAAAAACATCTCCTAATGAAATGCACAAAAAAGGATACCGTTTCGGTCGAATTTTACCACGGCGATGGGAAAGCGTCTCAGGTTTTCGTTATTTCACTACTAATTAAAACGAAACACACCGCGCTCAGACCATTAATTTCATTAGCCGGTTCTGGACGCGAATATAACGTTATTCGATCTAGTTAAATATTAAAATAAAAAACTACACAACTGGAATTATCATGCGGAGAGGGTCGAAATATTTATGGCCCTAATACATTTTTATTCAAGTCGTAATTCAAGCTCAGTAATTACAGTCTGTTAATTTTCTTAGGAATCTCCATTTTACAGATAATATGTTGATAAGTTCGCCGTAGTTATTATTAATAATTGTGGTTCGGTTGTTTTTTTCCTTTCCTTTCTTCCGTTCGTTTCCGGACAGTTTTGTTTATGATTATGTTGACTGGGCATGTAATAACCTCCCGCTTGGGCATTTCCGTAATTGAGCAAATGCCATGCTATTTATATTTAAATTATATATGAAATATTTTGTAGTTACTGTTTTGTTATAATCGATAAAAATAGACCTATATATCAAAACTACATATTTACTCTAATAATATAACTTAAGTTGAATAGGAACACAACTATGAATTTTTTTATAAACTGACGAAATATAATTTATTCAAAATACAAAATACATACAATCAAATATACTACTAATAGATGTTGTCGGTATTACTAAGAGATGACGTACTAGTACATTTGTTGGTATAGACTAATGACGTCTATGGCATTTTGAAGGGTAAGCATACTCCATTAAAAGCTAATTCGTTATTAATTGTCATTGGGCAAAAAACATAGTTTTTCATAATTTCTAATATGTCGAATTTTGTGGCAGAAAAGCCTTCTTTCATTTGAAGAAAACGGCTGCTGAAATTATTAGATTGTTGGTTGAAGCTTACAGTCAACATGTTCTTTCCGAACGTCTGAATGCATTTGGAAAGATCCAGAAGGAAAGAAAATGGGTTCCATATAAATTAAAGGAAAGAGACATTGAAAGGCGTAACACCGCTCGAGAAATTTTGCTTGCCCTGTGCGCGAAAAATCATTGGTAGACCCAGGCTAGCCTTCAATTTCACAACGAGTGCGCAGCAAAGAAATCTTTGCTGTGCATTTGGTGGGATAGTATGGGAGCTGTGTATTACAAACTGCTGAATCCTAGTGAATCGATTACTGGCGATCGATACCGACAATTGTTAAAACTGAACCCAGCATTGAAAGAAGAACGATCAGAATACGCCCAAAGACACGACATAGTAATTTTTCAACATGACAGTGCCCGGCCCCATGTTGCAAAATGTATAAAAACTATTTGAAAAAGTTTAAATGGGACGTCCAATCCCACCTGCCGAATTCACCGGACTACCATTTATTTCGATCGATACTGCACAGACTTTTAAAAGAATACTTACATTCTTTCGATGGCTACATATACGATGAGGTTGGCTCTTGGTGAAACATAGTAACAATGATACTAATTAAAACACTTGGTATTTGCCGATATCGATATCGATATTTAGCGAAAACTATGAATTGTTTTGCCATAAATCTCTTTTCTTTTCGAATGGACTCGCCCAACTAATATTCTTTATTAACTATTTGAATAGTTGAAAAGAACTCTTTGTAGTTAATACGATGGTAATTGAAGAAAACAATTTAATATGACTTTGATTTTTGATCGGCCTCGATATGGTTATTTCGCCTTTGGTCTTAACTCATCTTAACCTCATACTCACTAAGTGTTGAGAGATCTCTGGGTCAAACACACAGATCCATGTCTCTACACCAGTAAATATACAGATCATGTCATCGTCTAAAGAAACTAAACTTCAATACGACGATTTTTGAATGAATTTAAAGCAAATATGACATTTAATTTTATCTTGACCATCTTTTTTTGTATGGAAAAATCATCGGGAAAACTAAAACAGTTGAAAATTATAGAAACTTTTCTGCTTTACATTTCATGGTTCACAAGTGGTTTACTGAGTTTTGATGTGGTCGAACTAGCATGACTGATATCCTGCAGACACGTCGCTGAGGTCTCTATTGCCGAAATAGTCAACAAAATCCATAATATAGTGGTGGACGATCACAGAATAAAGGTTGGAGAGTTGATTGTTGATTGCAGAGATTGCATGTGTATGGAAAATCCTATACGAACATTTGGGCATGAGAAAGCCATTACTGTAATGGGTGCCCCGTTTGCCTACACCTTACCAGAAGCCAAACTAAGTAGCCACTATACCGCGATGTTTAGACATGAAAAAAACAGTTAAAACAAGAGATTTTACCTGGCCAACATGCCACGAAGAAAGCGAAGACGTTTTCCATCGATAGAAAAGGTCTTGGCCAGTGTTATAGGGATTCGAAAGGCATTATCTTTATAGACTATGAAGAAAAGGGAAAGATCGTTCCAGGAGAATATTATGCTGCATTATTAGTACAATTTCACGAGCAGTGAAAAAAATGCCCTCAGTTTGCAAAGAAATGTAATGTTTTACTAGCACAATGAACCCGCCCGTTCGTCGGCCATTGCAACAGTCAAGTCGGTCAATTTGCTTCGAATTAAAGCTATATTCACCCTATTTGTGAGATTTCTCCCCATGCAACTTCTTTCTCTTTCCAAATACAAATAAGTACATAGGTTTACAGTGGATTTGGTGCCGGAAAGACTAAAACTGTTTTTGAATATGCTCATTATGCTCGTTCTAACGGTACATATCTTATTTGTAATGTACATGTAGTTTTCGAAATATGATAGACATCGAAAAATTACGATTATTTCATATTTTTTACCTTAAGTTACATCATCTTCGAAT
This sequence comes from Cosmopolites sordidus, assembly GCA_031761425.1. Taxonomy (NCBI): domain Eukaryota; kingdom Metazoa; phylum Arthropoda; class Insecta; order Coleoptera; family Curculionidae; genus Cosmopolites; species Cosmopolites sordidus. Next base: position 16,784 of record JARFXV010001484.1, on the reverse strand, counting down.
GAATTCCTTGTGAGGAACTTTTTTACAACAATGATGAAAGAAAGTCAAGCTAATTATTCTATATCATTCATTGAATGCATGAAATATTTATCTTTAATTAAAATGATGTGCTTCAAGAAATAATATTATGCCTGAAATAACTTTCAATGGCATTAATGCTTGAAAACAATTTGGGACAAATGAATTCTGTCAGCTGAATTTCCGACCACTTTTTCAAGCAATTGATGTCTTATGTCTGCAATTATTCGAATTATGTAGTTGCTGGCTTATCGGCATAAACCAAGGATTTAACACAACCCCAATAAACAAACTGTTATGTTGGCTGTTTGACGTGCAGAGCCTCCCTATTGGAATCACATTTCCCCCAGGTCAATACCATTCAAATTAGGAATTAAATAATCACTGATCATCGCTCTGTAAAGATCCCTAGTAACGAATTAATAAATTTCGATCTTCATCAACATTGCCAGCAACAGCGGCAATATTTTCTTCCGAACACACAGTGTTTGTCTCGTTTTTGTTTTAATATCGAGAAGCGTGAAATGCGTTCAGAATTAATCGATAATTCGACGAATACATCACTCGGTTGGGAGATTATGTGCACCAGAAAAGATTGCTCTCATGTTAAACGTTCAATGATGATTTGGCCGATATATGATAAGCCATGATGATTGTCATGATGATTACCAAGATGATATGATTGGACAGCGACCCCCATCGGAAGTTTGGAATCGGAATCTACTTGATTTGCCCCGAGGCCTCAATCTGCCTACTCCCCAGAGTTCACAACTACAAAAATACCTTATCGGCGCGATTTCTTCATTAATAGGTAAGGTTGTGGGTGGGGGTGGGAGTGGGATTGGAGGTGGACGTTTGATTGGAAGGGTTTCGAATGGGCTATCTGGAACTGAGAAGTTGCCATATATTTGGAACTCTAAGACTGTCGTCCCTCTTATTTGGGCACTCTGGCCGTTTTTCGATCTCAATTTATTAACGAATTTTGCGGGATTTGTAGAGATATATACGTGCGATTACTTTGGCCTTGCTGAAATTTATTTTGTGACCTGTTTGGATATGATGTTCTGCCAGATGAGATCCGATTTTCGGACGGCGAGAGAATGCTCGTATATGTGATTTTATATACGTCTCTTAGTTTGGCCGATATATCATTGGGAGCAGCCAAAACAGGGAATCTCATAGACACCACGTGACTCTTGTGGAGTATTATCTTTCACTGGTCTAAGAGAACTGGATATATTTCTTTCTGTTGTAAATATGGTTTCGATATTACTGTCCTGTCCCATCCTGACCTGTCCACTTACAAACTTTTGTTTTTGAAGGGGCAGACACATTTACCATTTCAGTATGTGAGCCTTTAGATCTTCTTTTAGAAATAATTTAATCACTGCACGATTTTCAATATTTTCCATGTTAAAAAAATAACACTGATACGTTTAAATTAGGCTGCTGTTTTTTACGAAGGAATTGACAAATCCACATGAAACTTCACATATGTTCATATGAAGGACGAAACTTCACAATATAGTAGACCATATAATTCTTTTAATACATATATATATATATATATATATATATATATATATATATATATATATATATATATATATATATATATATATATATATATATATATATATATATATATATCATCATCATCATCATCATCAGCCCGTATCGATCCACTGCAGGATGAAGGCCTCTTCAGCATGCTTCCAACCTTCACGGTCCTGGGCTTTCCTCTGCCACTCGGGTCCAATATACTTAACGATGTCATCAGTCCATCGTGCTTTCGGTCTTCTTCGCGGACGTTTGCGATCAAGCGGTATCCACTCCAGGATTGCCTTGGTCCATCTGTCGTCCCATCGCCTCGCTATATGGCCTGCCCATCTCCATTTCAACTGTTTTACTCTTCCAATGATGTCACAGACTTTTGTTTGTTCCCTGATCCATGCGCAGGACTTTCTGTCTCGTCTTGTAATGCCAAGCATACATCTTTCCATTCCCCTCTGTGCCACCCGAAGTTTTTGAATTGATTGCGATGTGAGTGTCCAGGTTTCACTTCCGTATGTCATAACGGGTAGAACGCACTGATCGAATACTTTTCTTTTCAGGCAAAGTGGGAGTCTGCTTTTAAACACTATGTTGAGCCTACCAAATGCCTGCCAGCCACATTTAACACGCCGTTTCACCTCCCGGGCGGTATTCCCCTCCATGGAAATCCTCTGCCCAAGATATACAAAGCTGTCCACAATCTCTAAATCCCTTCCTAGAACTGAAATTCTTCTGTCCTGAGCGAAATTATTGAACATAACCTGACTCTTTTTCAGGTTTATTTTCAAGCCAAATGGTTCGCCAGCCCTTTGCAGTTCTTGTATGCGTCTTTGCAACTCCTCTGGGTCTTGTGAAATGAGAATAATATCATCTGCAAATCTAAGATGGTTTAAGTTTGCACCATTGATCTTTACACCATCCTGTTCCCAATCCAGTTTACGGAATACTTCTTCAAGGCCAGCCGAGAAAAGAATAGGCGATATTGCGTCACCCTGCCGTACACCTCGTTCTATATTAATTCCCACTTCAAGATCATCAAGGTGAATTGTGGCTGTAGCTCCATCATATATCGATTCTAATAGGTTTACATAGGCTCTCTCTACACCTTGGCTAAGCAGTGCATCCATTATCGCATGCTTTGAGATGGAATCAAATGCTTTTTCGTAGTCGATAAAAGCCAAGCACAGTGGCATGGTGTATTCGTTGTGCCTTTCTATGACCTGCTGTACAACCTGGATGTGATCCATTGTACTGAATCCACTTCTGAATCCTGCTTGTTCTCTTGGTTGTGCGTCATTCAGTTTTTTTAATATTCTTTTAGAAATTATCTTAGTGAAAACTTTGTACATCACTGATAGGAGGCTTATTGGACGGTAGTTCTTTAAATCTTCCTGTGCTCCTTTTTTATGTAAAAGGATCACTTCTGCTTTTTTCCATAAGTCAGGTACTTTTTGTTCTTTGAGGCATTTTGAGTATAATTTTGCCAGTGTGTTATGTAACGTCCGACCACCAGCTTTTAGCATTTCGACAGTTACACTATCCTTTCCTGGAGCCTTGCCGTTCTTCATCAATTCTATAGCATTTGTTACTTCCTCCACTAGGATATCTGGTATTATATATTGTTCTTCCGTGGGTATTGCTGTCCCTGACTGGCTCTGATCTTCATATAACTGGGAATAAAACCTTCTGACAATCTCTAACATTTGGGTACGCGTCTTGCACACTGTGCCATCCTCACGCTTTAAAGCATATATTTGCGTTCTTTTGTTTCTCAACTTCTGTTTAGCTTTGTTAATTCCTTTGTTTTCTTCCAGGGTTTTTTGCACTAGCTGCATATTGAATCGGCGCGTGTCCTCTCTGCTACGTTTTCTATATATATATATATATATATATATATATATATATATATATATATATATATATATATATATATATATATATGTATATATATATATATATATATATATATATATATATATATATATATATAAACATTATCTAAGATCATTTTCATGATGAATTAATAAGATCACTTTCCTGGTGTTCTTTCCAAGAACCCTTGAAACATTTTTGTATTAGCACCAGCTAGACTACAGAACTCCACAGAGATGGACATATCTCAGCAAAAATCCTAAATTTGTGAACCACCTGAGGCCTAGAAACTCGCTCAAGGTAGAAGTGAGTAGCGAATAGTGATAAAAAAACGCAGTTCATTCGACATTTTTGATGTTATGATTATCGAGAAATACGAAAACGAAAACGGAACAAACCTTTTTAAAACACACTATTTAAATTGCATAACATTCTGCGCGAAACAACCATTGTTGTTTTGAAATTAACGCACGAAGAAATAAAATTGTATTTGTTTAGTTAAACGAATCATTTACATCAAAGACTTTAAACGCTTCCGTTAACAAATTGTCTCATTAAGTCCTGCAGTCACATAGGCAATCAACATCGAATATTCCAGCAACATTCTTTTTTAAATTGTCAAACAGTCGATTTGAGTACGATACGAAAAAAAATCACGTTTTAAATTTCATATCAGTTTACCGACACGTTTTAATACGAATATAAAAAAGTTCTTCGGCATGTCGAAAAACTCATTTATTAGCTTTATTAACATCGTACTGGAGGGTCAATATTTAATAAGCCGCGTTTTCTGATTCAGAACACGATCGAATAGTGTGACGAGGAAAACGTTTTGAAAAAAATCATGATCCTGTTTCATATCGTGCATTACATAACGTAAAATGCGGCAAAACTGAATATAGCCTATGGAAATTCGGTTTGTGTCTATCAGAACTGAAAGCCAAAAATGTTACATTTTAACCTGACGTTGATCCCATTGTGATAAATATTTTAATTCTGCGCGTATTTGATATATTTCATTTTTGGTGATGGATGCACATTTTTCGCATTAAAACAACAGTTTTGTTTTATAATAACTAAAAAATAATTGAAAATAGTAGATTATAGAAGCTTTGTTGGATAATACAGATGCATCGTTGTTTGTTTTATATAGTTATTCAGATTCATTAATAGATCTAAAAAGGTCTCACATTAAATTTCAGATTTTGACTGTTTTGAATACTACAACTTAGGTAAGAACCTGAACCTTCAAATTACATCCAGTGGGTAACTTATATCGACCAGAGAAGCATATATTACATTTAAAATAACAAAAATATATCCAATAAAAATAATTCAGGAATAAACGCAACATCCACATACCCAGTATACATTTTTAAAAAAATTCTCAGACCTTATTGCCTTCGAGGATAAGAAACAGCTGTTGTGACCGAGCAGCTAATATAATTACACACAAACACCAAATTTAGATCAATACAGAAAGAAGGCAAACAGGAAGATTCTAAACTATTTTCCAACGCCCTTCAAGATGTCTTAAACTTGAAATCGGGATCGCCAGATGTGGACAAATTAGGCAATGAATTGTCCAGACAATTCTTGTTCTCTACTTTCAAATTAACCTTTTAACCTGAACATCTAGATTTTCTAGGATAGTAGAACATCTAGGATGTACTACTGAGGAACACATAGGATGATCATCAGCAGTAAATCTGTTAACACCAGATCAAAAGCTAAATCTTCTTAAAAGATAGGGACATGTGGTCACAGCAGATACAAACAATTCATTGAAAATAAAAAAATCCTTTGAGAATCAAAAAATCCATTGCGAATCAATGAATCCATTGAAAATCAAAGAATGCATTGAGAATTAAAGGATCAATTGGAAATCAAAGAATCCATTAAGAATTTAAAAATCCATCGAGAATCAAAGAATTCGTTGAGAATGAAAGAATCCATTGAAGATCAAAGAATCCGGTGAAAATCAAAGAATCCACTGGGAATTAAAGAATCCATTGAGAATCAAAGAATGCATTAGCAATCAAAGAATCCATGAGAATCAAAGAATCCATTGAGAATCAAAGAATCCTTTGAGAATCAAAGAATCCATTGAAAATCAAATAATTCATTGAGAATCATAGAATTCACTGAGAATCAAAGAATCCATTGTGAATCGAGAATCCATTGAGAATCAAAGAATCCATTGAGAATCGAGAATCCATTGAGAATCAAAGAATCCATTGGGAATCAAAAATCCATTGAGAATCAAAGATTCCATTGAATATGAAAGAATTCATTGAGAATCAAATAATCTATTAAGAATCAAAGATTCCATTGAGAATCAAAGAATCCATTGAAAATCAAAGAATCCATTGGAAATCAAAAATCCCTTGAGAATCAAAGGATCCATTGAGAATCAAATAATACATTGAATCAAAAATCTATTAAGAATCATATAATCCATTAAGAGGTGAAGAGGAGCCGCCCTGGATAGAGACGAAGGTAGGAAATATTTTAGAATTTTATATCTCAGGCTCTATATAACTTAACGACTTGAACCAAACGGTTTTCTTCTTACTGATGTAATAAATATAAGAATTTGTAAAAAAATTTAATTTTTAAATATCTTATAATTTTACTAGATTAATTGCATTTTCTATGATCCATATATATTTTTTTCTGTAAAAATAATAGATAAGTATTAATATATTTCATTTAAATTTAAGAAATCAAAAATTAAACCATAAAAATTAGGTATTAAGTAAACATCTTAAGATTAAAGAAATACAGAGCTCACTCCACTTCTATGCCTATCTTGAAATGTTCACAGTTGTTTCTGGATAGGATGAAGTATATTCTCTGAAGATTTCAAGCGATTTCCAGTTGATAGAAAAAAGTAAGTTATAACTATCTGAAGACAGCGATTTTCCAAAATTCGATTGTCTTTGCAAAGTCATATATTGCGTTTCAGTCACATGCGTTTCCTCTGCGGCACCCTGTACTTCTCGGGTTGTTACTGCAAGATATTTTGATTTACACTTTGAAGTACGTTATGCTGTGAAGAACTAATTACTCCTAAAACATGAACTCATGAAATTTTCTCTAACTGAGCACACATGGAACGTTATCGGCAGGCATCTTCTGCAATTACCTAAACCACCTTAAAAACGAAAAACCATAAAATATCATGTGGAAGTCTTAATATTACTTTGTTTCAAATAATTATGATGTAACTAAGAACTAAGATCCTTACTAGTAATCGTCTGTCATTAAAAGGTTTCTATTTCATTTGTATTTCTTAATTCGAAAAAACCTTTTGCTGCCTTATCGAACCTTATACTTATGTCTATCTTCATTTTAACGGACCAACCAACCAACTATAATTTTTTTGAACGAAGATTGTCGTTTCGTTTTAAAGCACTTAATAATCGCTTGTCAAAAGTTTTATTTCTGAATTATTTAGTGGTAGGAAGTCGATAACTCTTCAACACGGACGGACCTTGACAAAATTATTATCTAAGCGAGTGATAAAAGTTTCAGCGATTTCGTCAACCAGCGTGTCAAAGTCATTTTCATCTTTCAATTATTTAAGGGAAAATTCGAATAATTGTAAATATTTCTGATATTCCAATCGTATTTTATTTAGTATTAACTGTTGAATGGTATAACTAGTTTATACTGATATTGTATTTCATTTAAAGGTTACATTGGAAGATTATATATATATATATATATATATATATATATATATATATATATATATATATATATATATATATATATATATATATATATATATATATATGCCACTGTGCTTGGCTTTTATCGACTACGAAAAAGCATTTGATTCCATCTCAAAGCATGCGATAATGGATGCACTGCTTAGCTAAGGTGTAGAGAGAGCCTATGTAAACCTATTAGAATCGATATATGATGGAGCTACAGCCACAATTCACCTTGATGATCTTGAAGTGGGTATTAATATAGAACGAGGTGTACGGCAGGATGACGCAATATCGCCTATTCTTTTCTCGGCTGGCCTTGAAGAAGTATTCCGTAAACTGGATTGGGAACAGGATGGGGCAAAGATCAATGGTGCAAACTTAAACCATCTTAGATTTGCAGATGATATTATTCTCATTTCACAAGACCCAGAGGAGCTGCAAAGACGCATACAAGAACTGCAAAGGGCTGGCGAACCATTTGGCTTGAAAATAAACCTGAAAAAGAGTCAGGTTATGTTCAATAACTTCACTCAGGACAGAAGAATTTCAGTTTTAGGAAGGGATTTAGAGATTGCGGACAGCTTTGTATATCTTGGGCAGAGGATTTCCATGGAGGGGAATACCGCCTGGGAGGTGGAACGGCGTGTTAAATGTGGCTGGCAGGCATTTGGTAGGCTCAACATAGTGTTTAAGAGCAGACTCCCACTTTGCCTGAAAAGAAAAGTATTCGATCAGTGCGTTCTACCCGTTATGACATACGGAAGTGAAACCTGGACACTCACATCGCAATCAATTCAAAAACTTCGGGTGGCACAGAGGGGAATGGAAAGATGTATGCTTGGCATTACAAGACGAGACAGAAAGTCCTGCGCATGGATCAGGGAACAAACAAAAGTCTGTGACATCATTGGAAGAGTAAAACAGTTGAAATGGAGATGGGCAGGCCATATAGCGAGGCGATGGGACGACAGATGGACCAAGGCAATCTGGAGTGGATACCGCTTGATCGCAAACGTCCGCGAAGAAGACCGAAAGCACGATGGACTGATGACATCGTTAAGTATATTGGACCCGAGCGGCAGAGGAAAGCCCAGGACGGTGAAGGTTGGAAGCATGCTGAAGAGGCCTTCATCCTGCAGTGGATCGATACGGGCTGATGATGATGATGATGATGATGATATATATATACTCTCTTTTTGCCCGGACCTGGGTATTTAGCCAAAATAATTTTTATTAATGAGGGTTTAGTAATTTACCTGACGATAGTCAGGTACTCTATAAGTACCATACCAAGCGAATACTAGAAAACCATAGCAATGAGTTTTCGTGTCTTCGGTCGACTGTTAACAAACGCTGTACCCATCCAACAGAAAGCTTTTTCATACCCAAAAAGAAATGTAAAATGTATCGGACATGGTTTGTCGAAATGTTTATAAAATTAACAAGCTCGTTTACCTTCAATCGGTGACCATTTAGTACGACATTGTCGAATTTAATGACGATTTCGTTTGTCGTAGTGGTTTTTGGACCTTCTGAGCGTGCATCATCTTCAATCGATATCGACCACATTTAAATTCAGCAGCCCAAGTTTTTATCATCGAGAACGAAATGGAAAATCCTCTAGGGTGGAATCAAATTCTCTTTGTATATCCATTGGGGTTAAATTCATCAAAACAAAGTACTATATAACAGCTCGATCTTCAATGTTATCCATTTTTCAGAAATAGTCAAAAATATTCGTTTTACTCTATCACCAAATAAGCAACTAAACAAAAGCTGATGAAATCTGCAATACATCCGTCGATGCGTTTCTTTTGGTGAAAAGTTTGTTTTCAAGTCCAGAGAAGTACTTAGGTTTTCACCACGTTTTGAACAGATAGCACTGGTCATTTTCCAGTGTTCAAGTTGCAGACTCAAGAGAGAAGTGTTTTTTTTTATTTCTGATTGTTTTGATTGTAGTTTTTGGAATTTCCGAATCTGCTTTGTTGCCCCTTTAACATGTTCTCAACGTCAGCTCTCCAGTTCAATAGTTTCTCGATTGTGTTCCATAAAATGGGAAGCATTTGGTGGCTTAACGTTAGATCTGTGAAAGTTGTCTTATTAAATGAATTTGTTCTCATAGAAAAGTATTGCTTTATTTCTTCAGAATGTTGATAGTGACTATATTTCTTGTGTGGTATTCGATGCCAATTATTACTATGTTGTTGTATCTGCTTCTGATTAGGAAATTAAGATCGCAATCTTCGTATTCTAACATTTCACCAAAGAGACTTCACGGATGGTAGATAATGTTCTTAAATAATTCCTGGTATGGTTCCGTCGTTCTATAAAGGGTCAAGACGTCTCGCCAAAATATCATTTGGTATTATGAAGTATTGCTCGTTTCTAGTGAAGAGTCCAACTGAGGTGCACTTGATCGTTACGCTCGCCTTTAGAGGCCGGTGACTGTGCAGATTGTATCGGGCTAGTTCTGGGGTAATCGCGGCGCTCGGCTTCTCCTCCGGACATCAGTTTAAAATCTATCCTCGTCGCCAGGATGCAGTATTTGTTTTTTCTTCATAAGTGATTTCCACATATTTGGAATGTTTTGACTGTCGTTTCGCGTATTTTGCTCACCCCTTTCTTCTATTTCAAGGGCTTCTATGATCATACAGACCCTGTAGGTTTGCTATTTCTTTGACTCCTTCAAAATTAATTTTATGTCCTGTTTGGAGCTAGTGCTGGAGTAGAGCCGAAGTGGTTTGTTTATTTTATGTAACAATAATAATTTAGAGTTCAATCAAGAAACTATGGAGAAAATATGGACTCATGATAATGCAAAATATGATGCAATTCGAAAGTTTTCTCGTCGCGTTTTCAAAATGTTAGTCTGACGTATGATTAAAAGAAATGTAGATTAGAGGTAAGGAAAATATAAGATGTACATATTCAATGCTATTGCGTTAGGTCTCTTTTACAATGCCGACCGAGTCAAGCAAACTGAACGAGTTGAGAAACAAACACATCATACATTAGTTTGTGGTTATTCATACTGAATCCCAAGGATTCAGGGTAAATAGTAACAAATTGCCTCGCTTAGCAGTGAAAAAGTCGCCTTAGGCTGATGACCTAGCATCTAACCAAATATCTGTAACATCCAAAGATGTCCTATACCTCCATGTCCTATATATCCAAGGATGTCCTCTAGAAGTGAGAAAGAGTTACTGCTTCTACTACTACATCATCAATGATATCTTGAAATAATAGAGATATTATGATTGTTTCTCATCTGTAGCAGCGTTTATTTTTCACGTCAGAATCAGTAACCCCGATTTCTACTGTCATTATTACAATATTTACTTGATGAATGAACGACAGTATATTTTGCTGAACTTTAAACTCAAAGAAATTTTAAATTAAACGCCTAAACACTATTTTAAATTTCTCGATGCGCGTTTCGCTAACCATGTTAATATCATCAGGAGATGATTCAATATAATCAATTAAATTGGCAAAATGTCAACGCACGTCGAGAATTTAGGAACAAGTAATTTGATATTTAGTACTTTCTGGTAAAATTTAACACGTGTACGTTGATATAATATCATCTGAAGTAAAAGTTTCATCTTAAGGGGTTTTGCAATGAACAAATAAATAAAAACCTGATGGTACTAGAAATGAAAAATGTATATTCGATTTCTTCACGTTACAAGAGTTTAAGATTTTACAAGAATTTAAGATTTAGTTTTTATCCCCTCGTTAAATGAATCTAGTACTGTGATCGTTTGCAAATTAACGCAATGAACGAACAAATGCCGCAGCTAAAAATATCGCTCCGCATCGTCGCTGTCAGACTGGATAACGAAAACAAAACAAAAAATGTTTTTGATCAAAACCAAACTAGGCCTCATGTGCGGCCGACACACTTTCTACGCTGTTGCGAATTGATGAAAAATTTGCCGACTGCCCGTATAAACAATTTCCAGCTTTTAATTGACACACATGGATAATTTATTTTATGGAAAGGCATCCGTTTCCATAATGGCCTGTGTTTGACGTAACCGAGTGGAGGGAAGTGATGAGGTTACAACGAACCGGTCTTGTTGACTCATTTTGTGATTTTTTTGTCTTTATGGAGGATTTGAAAATTGTGTTTGAATATTTTTGTTAGATGTTAAACTTGGACGTATAAAATGGGGTAAGATAATATATCAGATGAGGCAGTTAATAATTCTACTTTTTCTTAAAACATGTTTATTTTGGGAGAAAAGTAAAAAATGATTTATTTATTGTACCATCGCTAGCTGGACATTTTTCCAATCTCTTTGGCAATTTTCGGTTGTCTTACTGGAAAACCCATTATCAAGCCCTTTTTCGACATCTCCGTAATAGTTGAAGTGTTTCATGGAAAATGTGTCAGATATCGATGAAAACAAGTGGTAATCGAATGGGGACAAGTCTGGCGAGTACGGCGGGTGGGTGCCAAGTGCACAAATAGTGCCACTAACGGCTTTCGCAGAGGCGCTGGGCAATTGTCGTCTGCCAAATCACTTTTCCATGTCTTGTAGCCCATTATGGTCGCTTTTCGATCAATGCATGGTTCAAAATGATCATTTGTTGACGGTAGCGAACGGTACAGAAGCTCAGGGTACACGACACCCTTCTGATCCCACTAAATGCACGGCATTGTCTTGTAAAATATAACCTGCTGCTACGATCAATAAAATCTTCACAAAAATGCATACTGTCATATTAAATAATCGCCTATTGAAAGTTCACGAGCTTGTTGGCATTGTAAACATCTTGATATATTGTACCAACTATATATTATACGATGTTCTGTGTATGAATAAACTTTAAGTTCGATGTGTTCTGCATTTGTTAACATTCGGATAAATACTGATTCGAATGAATACTTCTCGAAAATGTTTGGACTGATTTCAATGCAATTCAGATAAGTTTGTTAAATAAACTTAAACAGAGAGAAAGCAGTAGTTAAACAAGTGAGCGGGAGCATGTGAAAGTGCGCGAACGGAAGTGAAAACGAGTACGGTTTTCTGGAATTCTTAAAATTGCATCTACTAGACCTATTGAAGGGTATAATTCAGACTAAACATTCTCATCTAGACAAAAAGTAAATGTTCTTTCACCACAATAACGCGCCTGCATAAAAGTCTCGCGTTGTTGCTTCAAAGTGTTTCCACACTCACCGTATTCGCCGGATTTGGCTTCCAGCGATTACTTTCTCCTCCAAAACCTAAAAAAAAAGCCTCAAAAAATAACTCTATTTTGCAAACTTGAACTAATCCCATTATAGGGAGGGTGTCAAAAAGTTGGAACATCGTCTAAATGTATTAAAATGCAAAGTGACTATGCTGAAAAATTAGAAAAAAAATTATCAAATATCTTATGTGATTTACCAAGCCGAGAATTTTCCGAATGTCTCTCACATACAAAAAAATATAACCTAATTAACTTATTTATTAACCCAATATTATTGTAAACCGACAACAAATTACTAATGCTGTATTTTCAGTCGAATACAAAAACTAGGTAAGATATACATGCACTAAACAACCCTGAACTATATAAATAGTAACACGAAAAGATATGCGTTATCGCACGAACTGCAATAATGCATGAGTAGAGATAACATGTCAGTTTCTATGTGATATTAGTTGAGAATCGACAGTGGCGATTTCCACTATCGATGATGATTCCGCATAAATTTTATCAAAATATTTCGTTTTCGAGCAAGGTCAGCTGATGACTAAATGTTGAAATAAAGAATTGGGTGTTTATATTTCAATCGATAGTTAATAGTATCAAATTATTCATTAAAAGCACTACGTACGATCATTGACGTGTTATTTTTGTGCCAGTTAAAAAAGTACGAGCGCTACTTATGAGTCGAAATAATGATGAAATTTTTTATTTTCCTAAAACTTAAAATAGTTACAGAAAGTCACAATTTTTATTATTTTTGATACTAAAACAAACTTTATAATTAATAATAAATTACTCATGTCGAGAATGCTCTTTTTGCACCTATTAAAATTCCTTTTCACAGAAATGGCCTAGCACGGCCCATTTTTAAGTACTTCCTTCTCCTTTATATCATGGGATCATTGAAATTATTTGTACCTGACTTTGGACTGGTACAATGTAGGAATTACCATGAGACCGTAGAAGGAGTATTTCCTCAGTATTCTAGGAATCTTTAGGACAGTTTTATTGTTTTATATACTTTAGTTTGTTTCTGTCTCGTTTACAGTTCAATCAAGTGTTAAGTAGATTTTATATAAAATGGCAAGTTCTAGTCCTCGATTTTGCAAAAATCCAGCGGATAAATTTTGTTAAAAAAAGTTAAAAAGACATATATTTTATATTTTAAGTACCAAATTGGAGATCAAGATAAAAGTTGGGCTCCTCGTGTTTGCTGTGTGAATTGTTGCTGTAAAAATTATATGCTGTTTGCTGTTCCTATGGTGTGGAGAGACCCTATCTAAAAGAAATATTTCCTCAATTAAATCATGCGAAACTAAAAGAGGGCATATTTATTGGACCTCAAATAAGGAAGCATATATGTGATTTCCGTTTTTAAGAAAAATTAATTTAAAAGGAATTGGCAGCTTGGAGGTGTTTTGTAAGTGTAGTGAATGGATTTCTGGGCAACAAGAGAGATGAAAAATATAAAAACCTCATAGATGAACTCTTGAAAGCCTATGAAATATCTAGGTGTCGCATGCCCTTAAAAATTCATTTTCTACACTATCATTTGAATATTTTCCGGAAAAATTGGGTGCAGTAAGCGACGAACAAGGAGAGAGGTTTCACCAGTTCATCAGGACGATTAAAACAAGATATCAGGACTCCTGGAACCCATCTAGGTTGGGCTAGTATTTAAAAAGAGATGATGTTACGGAACACAAGAGGAAAAAGTGGAAGTTTTTGTCGGTGTATGACATTTTTATTCACATAATCCTCAGTAATGTCTTTTCATAGATTTAACACGTTTCACATATTTATATTTTAATACACCGACTCCTGTAAGAAAAAAAATGTAAGCGTTACAGTAATTAGCTTATCATTTTCGTATTTAGGACTACAACATTCTTCTTATATATTTATTTTTATCAATGTTACCTCTAAAAAACTTAAATTTGTTGAACTATGTTATTATTTATTGTTAAAAAGTAACGAATTATTCCTTATTATTAATCCAGGCGGCAAGAAAAGATGCAATCGGTGTATATTGTGCATATGTATGAGAATTTTGAGGCTACAAAATAAAAAAAATATATTAAAAAGTAAGCATTCTAGATACAAAAGTAAATTCTGTCAGAAAAATATTTTTTTAACCTCAAATTCAGAAATGTCATCCATAGTTATCTCTCTTTTTAGCTATAACTCTATCTCATTTTTTTCTCAGCTGGTTGCGCGACGTTGCCTTTGGTCGAATGTCTGATTATTAGTAATCGAAAGTTGAAAAAAAAGGTTACCGATATAAGTATTTAAATAATAATAAAATTATTTAAATAATAGTATAATATGTTTTATTCTATAAAGTTGGAAAATTAATAGTGAAAAAATAGAAAAATCCGTGACGGAAATCATTCGGAACTCATAAGATACTGTGTATAAGAAGGGTTTGAAAATATAATTTTCCTAAAAAACTAAACGGTGAATAATTTTCAAATTTTGAGTACAGTTTAGTTACATATCTTTTGCAATTATAATAGAATTTGAAGTCTTATTCGTTTTTTTTTATAATATTTGCTTGCACCTTCTTAAAAATTGAGACTATTTTATTTATTTTGTATTCCTTTTCTTGGTGTTTAGTTTTCAACAAATAAGTTTTGCTATTTTTTTTAAATTGTGCATCAAAGTTATACTTCATCTAGTATATTTGTACCCTAAAACATATGAAAAATATATTTTATTGGATTAAGATTATGACGATATCATGTAATGATAAAAAATTAAGGAATTAAAAAAAAATCAGCAGAGCCACTATGGTTATTAGAATAGTCTGTAATACTGTTAGGTATGAAGAGAATTAAATAATCTAGGTGTTTATGAATATTGTACATCTATATGAATATTGTTCTACCAATGATAAATCTAGGGATCTCGTTGGACTGACGGATATCGCGAATGCAGACCATTCTAAAAACGACACTATTCTAAAAAACTACACAACAAAAAAGTAAATATCTCCTGCAAAAATATAATCATACTAATCAAAGAAGAGTATACAGAAGCCGTATACTCCACAATGGACTATTGTCCTACGGTTATTTATAACAACAAATAATAGACAGAGAGGAATTCGTTGGAATTTGATGGAGGTGCTAGAGAGCATAGAGTATGCTGACGATGAATGCTTATTATCAACAGATATTCGAAATATACAGAATAAAATATACGTTCTAGTAAGATATTCAACGAAAATTAAGCACCATATAAACAGAAATGAAACAAAACTTTTAACAATTAACAACATAGAAGCAGCAATCATAAACATAGAAAACAGACCCTTAGAAACCGTAAAAGAACTCACGTAGTTTGGTACCGCCATCTCAAATAACGAAAAAACAACAGCCACTGAAAAAATCTCAAAACTAAAACGAAAACATTTCAACCTGACGTTAAAAGAAAATATGTACAATCATTTATTACAATATTACAATAAAAACACTTATAATCATTTATTTTGGGAGAATTTCTAGAAATGTTGACAACTTGTCACTCAAAGTTTGCAAATTACCTCGAATATAATTGAAAGTGAAGAAGACCACTCATTTGAATAGAAATAATTAAATTAATAAAAATATCATGAAATTCAATTAATGCTATAATTATTCTTCTGTTTCTTCGTCCTACTTGTAGTTAGGCAGGAATTGTCTATATTTCCTATATACATACATATATATATATATATATATATATATATATATATATATATATATATATATATATATATATATATATATATATATATATATATATATATATATATGGCCACACAGCCACATAAAAGGCCCACGATTACCTATGCGTGCGAGACATGGACGATGACGAAGAAGGAAGAAACTAAGCTGGAAGTCTGAGAACGAAAAATATTAAGGAGAATTTTTAGAGGAGTTAAAGTTCAGAATGAATTTAGAAGAACACACAAAGAAATAGAAGAACTGTACAAAAAACCAAACATTGTTCAGATGGTGAGAGCGCAGCGAGCTAGATGGCTGGGGCACATAGCGAGGATGTCCAGCGGAAGGTGGGTTAAAGGAATTCTGTTGAGAGGCGAAGGGGGAAAGAGAAGAAGAGGGCGACCGAGAAAGAAATGGCTGGATGAGGTGATAAATGATTTGAGGAAAGTAGGCGTGAGGGATTGGAAGACTGATGCTTTGGACAGAAAAAGTTGGAAAAGAAGAGTGAAAGAACTCGAAGCCAAGGGCCACTAGGCCTGTAGAGCTGAATATTATTATTATTATATATATATATATATATATATATATATATATATATATATATATATATATATATATATATATATATATATATATATATATATATATATATATATATATATATATATATATATATATATATATATATATATAGTATATATATATA
>JARFXV010001483.1:165000-346560 GCA_031761425.1 Cosmopolites sordidus | reverse complement strand
TATATATATATATATTATACTTATTATATATATATATACTTATATATGTATAATATATATATATATATATATATATATATATATATATATATATATATATATATATATATATATATATATATATATATATATATACGCTATTTGTGTTATTTAGTTACATGAAAATTTCACCTCGGTCAAAAAAATGGAATTAACTCGTCAGAATTTTTATGCGATGATTTTCTACGACTTTCGACAATAATGCATCGATCAACTCACTTTGACTTATGGTGATGAAATATCTGAAACTATTGTATATCACTGGTTTAGTGAATTCAATCATGGCCGTCGTTCGCTCATTTAAATTTAATTTAAAGAAGGTATTACAAAATCGGTTGTTGCGCCAGAAAACGTCGATACTGTGTGTGTGTAATAATAGTGGTGCGTCAAAAGACATGTATAACATCCACATAGGTGACAAATCTTGAATTTATGCGTATAAGTCCGAAAGTAAGAAGCAGTCGATTGTATGGGTCTTTCATAATGAGCCAAACCCAATAAAAGTTGTTCGCACAAGAAGCACTTTGAATCGAAGGGTCGCCTTTTTTTGGGATAAGTCGGCATGTGACTATCGTGACACTAGAGAACCATAGAACGGTCAATTCTGAATTTGTACAACCATTTGTTTGCTAGAAGTCTATGAAGAAATTAGAAGAAACAACCTGCGACGCAGGATCATTCTTCACCAATGACAACGCAAGCTCACACATAGGAATGGAATTGAAATTGATGGATCATCCGCCGTTCAGTCCTGATTTTTGATATTTTAATAACGCCATAGCGTCAACATACGCCATCAAAAGTCAGTTCATTATAAATTGTCATAGTGCAAAAAAAACACAGTTTTTCAAAGCTATGAATATTTCGAATTATGTTCCAGAAAAAGATATTTTGCGGGAATGTTTGATAACCTTCTTTCGTTTGAAGAAAACAGCTGCTGAAAGTTATCGATTGTTGGTGAACATGCTCTAATCCAAAAAACTTGTAAATGATGGTTTAAATGCTTTAAAAGTGACGATTTTGATATAAAGGACAAGGAGCATCCAGGATAGCCGAAACAGTTTTAAAAAGCAGATTTGCAAACATTATTGGATGAAGACTCAACTCCCACGTGGAAATAATTGGCAGAATTATTGAATGTTGCCTAATCCACCATTTCCGAACGTCTACACGCATTGGGAAAGATCTGGAAGGGAGGAAAATGGGTTCCATATGAATTGAAGGAAACAGACATTGAAAGGCGAAAAAAAACAATTATGATATTTTGCTTGCCAGACAGAAAAGAGAAAGGTTTTTTTTGCATCGAGTTGTGACAGTTGATGAAAAGTGGATCTATTTTGACAACCCAAACCACAAAAATTCACGGGTAGACCCAGGTAAGCTTTCAACATCACAAGATATACATGGAAAGAAGGTTTTGCTGTGTATTTGGTGGGATAATAGGAGAGCTGTGTATTACGAACTCCCGAAACTTGCTGAAACGATTATTGACAATCGATATCGACAACAATTGATAAAATTGAATCGAGCATTGAAGGAAAAACGACCAGAATATTCCCAAAGACACGATAAAGACATTTTTTAAGATGACAATGCTCGGCCCCATGTTGCAGAATGTGTAAAAAACTATTTGGAAAATGCTAAATGGGTCGTCCTATCCCACCTACCGTATTTACCGGACTTAGCCCCTTTGGACTATCACTTATTTTGATTGATACAGCACGAACTTTCAGAACAACACTTATTAACTTATTATTTTACGAATAACTGCGAATTTGCTTGATGCATGGTTGGCCTCAAAAAACCAGAAGTTCTTTTGGTGCGGAATCTATTCTTTAACAGAAAGATGGAAAAAAGTAATAACTAACGATGGCCAATATTTTGATTATTAAGGTAATTTATTTTGTTATGGAAATAAAAGCTGAAAATTTGCGAAAAAATCAACATTATAAACCGAAACACATATTATATAAAGTCGAGACTTATTCATCTGTGTGCTAGAATTCAAAGCTTTAAGATGATGGGAAAGAAAATGTCACCAATTTTAGGAACGAATCATATACGAGTTGTATTTAGATACAATTTAGACGACAAACTGGTGGTTAATGCTAATGTTCAAAGCTACTAGCTTGTCCAACGTAAATCAGACTTCACCTTCAATAATTAATATGAGTCCTGTTGTTAGCCGTTCTGCCATCGAGCAGTAGGTCTCGACATGGGGCGTTATATTTAACGGTGATTCGAAAAATGTTTTTAACTTAGAGCGATTTGTCCCAGTCTCGTAATTTTTCCGAAATTGAAATTTTTAATTCTGTTGTAGAATTCTTCGTTGGCGATGCTTTTGTGTTGTTCCGCAATATTAAACCCGTTGAATCAGACTGGCCAAGTTTAGTTTCGCGGTGAAACCATATTTTTTTATTTCTTCGCGCATACGACGATGTCTGGGAACAAATCAAGCAAATGAAACAGAAACCTGTCGAATCTGTTATTATTTATGTGGCTCAGATGGAGAATTTGTTTTTCGGTTATTACTCTGACTGAAGTCACCCGAATCAAGTACATCCGAAAAAACCTGTTGCCTGAATATGTTGCGCATTTAACGCTATATAATACCACTATCATTTCCGAATTATCTGGTTTGTGTAGCAGGATAGAGGATGTTCTGCCCTCTACTTCAAGAAAGTTCCCTTAGGAAGAATCTTCGTGTTAGTTAGTTCTTGTGTTAGTAATGCTCCTAGTTTAGATAACGATTCTAGAAAATCTCCAGTATTAACGGACAAGAGAAATAAAGAAAGTAAACCTAGACCTAAGGAGCCAATCGTTTTCAGTATTTATTAGGATTTTGAATGCTCTCCCGAAATACGATAGTTTTCCTTTACCTCATGGACATCAAATTACTTACGAACTTACGTAATGCAAGTACATTTCCTTCATCAATTTGTGGAAAACATTTTGGCAAATACCACTTGAAAATGCTTCTAAGGAAAAAACCGCTTTTTCTGTCATCGGTAATGAACAATTTCAGTTTACTGTCGTTCCTTTTGGTCTGAGTATTGCAGCATAAACACAACAGAGGTTGAGTGACTCAATTTTTGGGCCTAAATATGAATCTCACATTTTTTGTATTTAGATGATACATACACAATTCTCTAGCTACTGATCCATCAAAGATTGAGTTTATATCCGTCTACAAAAAGTTTATCTATAGCTCTTAGTAAATTGGACGAAGATCCCATTGATTTTTTGGCAGTTTCCATCTTTAAAGGAAGACTTTAGACTATATATATATATATATATATATATATATATATATATATATATATATATATATATATATATATATATATTCTTAATATTATTATTATTATTTTTTTTTTTCACATACTTCTGTGGTCTATCCTTTTGTCGTCGGATTGCTCAAGACGACTAGGTGTCAAGTCGAAAGGGTTCGATGGATAATTGCTGTTGTTCCGAGTATGACTGCCTTCTGCATCCAATTTATGGTATTGAATTCTATTTTAAGATCATTTAAGTGCACCAGTGATAGTTTATGCACTAGGCCATTCGCGGATATTATAAAAGGTTTAACACTACCTCTTTTCATATGCAAAATATTTCGAATTTCATCTGCTAGTTCTTGGTATTTTTGCACTTTTTGTTTATATGCCTTATTCAGATTTTCATCCAGGGGGACAGAGAAATCAATTATGTGACATATCTTGTTTTCCTTATCCACAACCACCATGTCTGGCCTGTTGTTCACCACACTGCGATCGGTTATTAGAGATGTATCCCATAAGATTTTTATTGTGGTGTTTTCAATAACGGGTTGCGGTTGATATTTATAAGGAGGCAACTCTTGGTTTACTAGGCCAGCTCTCTGAGCTATCTTTAAGTGGATAACTTTTCCCATGTTGTCATGTCTGCTTAAGTAAGCAGTTGGAGCTAAATAGGTGCAAGCCGAAATGAGATGTTGAACAGTTTCTTCTTCTTTGTTGCATAGCCGGCATTTTGCTGTGTTTAGGAGTTATTTCAT
Organism: Cosmopolites sordidus; assembly: GCA_031761425.1. Taxonomy (NCBI): domain Eukaryota; kingdom Metazoa; phylum Arthropoda; class Insecta; order Coleoptera; family Curculionidae; genus Cosmopolites; species Cosmopolites sordidus. The sequence continues at coordinate 342,485 of JARFXV010001483.1, read as the reverse complement.
GATATGCTTCTTATAATATCTAGTAGGGACCACTTGATCTTGGATTGCCATTAAACCTCCCTCTGTTTCAGGGAACAGATATTCAGAGGTTAGATAGGTTGCTAGGTAGCTTAGATAGGTAGGATAGGATGCTTGCTCTGGGGTCTGCGTCTTCTTGATTTAGGTTGTTATAAAACCTTCCATGCATGGGTTTTCTTTGCCACTGATTTTTTAGCTCTTCTTTAAAATTCTTATAGATAGGCTGTACCATAGCTAAATTTAGAGGTGAAAGAGCCACATCATACCCAATCAAGTTTTTGAAGAATGGGAGATCTTTAGACCGCAAATATTTTGTTAACCCGTCTATTTCTTTTTGCTGTGCTTCTTCAAAGCTGACAATTCCTCTGCCGCCTCTATCTCGAGACAAATACAACCTCTCAATAGCAGAGTTTGGATGCAACATCCGATGCTTGGTTAACGTAGTGCGGAGCTTGCGATCCAGGGCTTTCACTTCAGTTAAGGACCAGTTTAAAATTCTGAAGGTGTAGGTTAGTATTGGAGCGGCCCAGGTGTTGAGTGCAGTTACTTTGTTTTTTACGTTTAAATATGTTCTTAAAATTTTGTTGACCCTGTTAAAATACTCATCTTTGATTTTTTGTTTATTTATTTTTTTCATCTATACTGAGGTCTTGTTGGAATCCTAGATATTTATAAGTTTCATGTGGGCGTAAGGCTGGAATAGTTGTGACATTGTCCATTAATGTAAGGTTTTGAGATTGGGTTATTTTCCCTTTTCCACTTGCAATACTGCACACATTTCTGTCCCCAGCTTCATTTTGATGGCCTGGCTAAATGACTTGACTAATTCTAGCAAACTTCTAAGTTGATGTTGATTTTTTGCGTATAGTTTCAAGTCATCGACATAGAAAAGATGCGAGAGCACAACTCGCTCGCCAATGCTGTAGCCGTAACCACTACTGTTCAACATACGACTCAAGGGATTAAGAGCCATACAAAACCAGAGTGGGCTCAGACTGTCGCCTTGAAATATTCCTCTTCTAATAGCAATCTCAGCAGTTCTGTAGTCTTTCAAACACAGACTGGTTCTCCAGCTTCCCATTAGATGATTGAGAAGATTGATTATTCGAGCATCAATTTTGTAGATATATAGTATTTCTTTAAGCCAAGAATGGGGCACGGAGTCAAAGGCCTTTTGATAATCTACCCATGCTAGTGATATTTTTCTATGTTTTGATTTAACTTGCTTGGTGATAATTGTGTCAATAACCAGTAATTCCTTGCAACCGCGTGCTTGTTGTTTACATCCATTTTGCTCCCAAGCCAATATATCAGATTTCGTGAGATGTTCTCTAAGTTTGGAGTTTATGATTGCGGCGATAATTTTATATATTGCTGGCAAACACGTAATTGGCCTATAATTCTTGGCTTTTTCAACATTTTTTGATTTGGGCAACATGTATGTTATTCCTAAAGTAAAATATGCAGGGATCTTTCTGGGATTATCTATTGCGTCCTGAATTTGCCGTGCTATAACTTCGTGGCTACAAGTGAAAGCTTTCCACCAATAGTTGTGAATCCCATCTACCCCAGGCGATGTCCAATTCTTAAGTCTTTTTAAAATCATCCTGAGGTCGGTAATTGTAACATTACCGAGTCCATTGGTGTTAAAAACTGATGTTCTCTTTTCTCTTCTTCGATCCAATACGCCCTATCGTCGAATTTCACACTATTTGACCATATGTATAACCAGTACTTTGGCGGTCTTTAACATCAATTTGCGTTCGCTGAGGTTTCTATAGAATTGCTTTTGAGTTCGATTAAACTGAGTATTTTTTTGGTATCTTTTTACTCGTATCCGATACCTCCTTAGTCTGTTTCCTAATGCTGCAATTTTCTGTTTCAAAGTTTCAAGGTAAAGCGTAAGGTCCTGTCGGAATGTTGGATTGCTAATCTTTATTTTAGCTTTTCTCGCAATCTGAACAGCCTTTTTTTGAACCTTTTTACTGGCTACTGTAACATGAAGGTAGTTATGCAACAGACCTACCTTATTTCTTATTTCATTAATCCTATTTTTCAATCTTCTTTCCCAAGGAGGGTCCTGTTGTTTTGCAGCGGGGGGTGTATCAGGTCTTGGCCATTGTTTAGTAATATCTTGGAAATCACAGCCGCGGCGCAGTACACAATGTGGCAGGTTTCCAATAAATCATCACTGCGCTCAATCATTCCCCTTATATTAGCATTTACAGATGCAACTGCGTTCTTTATTTCCCTGGTAAGTTGAAGTTTGGGAAGTCTGGGGCGCAGTTCCATGGGTATACCTCTGTACTTAGCATCATATTCCATAAAAAGTGATGTAGTTTCAGGATTGTTTTCCTCTTCAAGATCATTCTCTGCCACCTGGTCAGTAATCGGCCGTGCTGGTGAATTTAAGCTGGTTCGAGCAATAAATTATTTTCTCCGAATATTTCTTTTGATATTATCGAGTTCTGCATCTGATAGTGCTTTCCTTTTAAGAACCGAGCGTATTTGATCTGAGAGTCTTTGTTCGGATAATTCATTTTCAGGATACTTGTCTTTCTATATTGTTTGCAGTCGGTCTCTATATCCAGTCTTGTTCATTTCTATTTCCGTTGTTATGTAATATGCGCGCAAAAGCTCAATATTGAGTTCTCTAGTCCAGCGCATGCGTCCCTTTCCCCGATTTTTTTGAGCGGAGCTCCCATTTTTCGGAGAGCCCAAGCTGTCCCCTTGGATATTCTTTTGGGATTTAGGTACGGGGTCGGTGGACCTTGTGGATATATTTCGCCGGGCAGTGCCACTCGCTCCATTGGTACCGACTAGGCGCTCGACCCTTCCGCTGGCATAAGTAGCGCCTCCTTTGCCAGCATCCGAGGCTTGACTTCTTGTAACAGGAACCATCTAATACATCCATCAGGGTGGTTAACTCTTAGGAGGGCTGCCGTTAGCCGCATGGATAACCCATGCGTTTTCCAGGGTGCACCAGTCTTGGAGGTGGCAGCACGCACCCCTTACACTTAATATTATTATTCTGCTCATCCTTTCTGTAGAATCTCAGCTCATACTGGCCGATATTCCAATGCCAAGATGAAAAAGCAATTCAGCTCCTCTCACCCTAGCATAATATCTTACGAACAATGTGACACGTCTGCAAGAGCACGGCACGCTGTCCCACTATGGCAATTGATCTCGAGATACCGAGGCTCTTGAGGTTCTTTGAAAATCTCTTACTTATCAGGCCTTCGGCGGATATAACGAAGGGCACTACATCTACCTTACTCAGTTTCCACTGGTTCTTCAAGTCGTATGCACTTATCGACTACGTCCAAATGCAGTATGTGCTTTTCATAGTTTTTTGTTCTTGTTACACTATCTTGAATAGATATCGCGAAACCTTCTGTTTCTGGGTACAAGAGTCCATCGGTCAGCCACTTCAGAGACAATTGTTCGTCAATGGTGTCATCTTCGAGTGACTTAGGAAACCTTCCATGCAATGTTTGTCCTATCCATTCTCGAACTCAGTCAGTGAGTGTTGTTCTGCTATCAATACGATTTTGTTTATTTAGGTTCAGTGGGGTGAAACTCCGATCCTCATTTGCAACCAATTTCATTAACGTACTGTTTGAATCAATGAAGTGTTTTCTCATTCTATTTTCTTGATTGAGTCAGAGATTTTTTACGTTTACAAAGCCTCTACCCCCCAACTTTCTTGGGATGTATAGTCTTTTCGTAGATGAGTTTGGATGCAGGCATCGGAACTTTATCAATGTTCGGCGCGTCAACCTATCAATTTCATCAAGGTCAGTTTCTTACCATTTAACTATGCCAAAAGTATATGTCAGAGTTGGCACCGCCCAACCGTTGATCGCTCTAATGAGGTTTCCTCCGTTCAGTTTGGTGTTTAAAAGTTTTGTAAGTCTCTTTTGGTATAGAGTGGAAAAGTCCTTTCTTAACTGGTTATGATCAAGTTTATGCTTTTGGGGTATTCCTAAATATTTGTAGGATTCTTCTGGTGCTAGTTGTTGTATGTTACAAAGTGTTGAATGTTGACTCTGAACCTTTCCCTTCTGTATACTAATGGTAGAGCATTTGTCCTGTCCGAATGACATTCTGATATCCCTACTGAATGTTTCAACCGTTTTTATCAATGAGTTTAATTTTTCTCTAGTTTCTCCATATAATTTAAGGTCATCCATATATAGTAGATGAAAGAGCTTTCCTGGATTCCTCATGTTAAGTTTATATCCAATATTGCTGTTGTTGAGTAGTGTGGACAAAGGGTTCAATGCTAAACAGAACCAAATTGGAGAAAGGGAATCTCCCTGAAAAATTCCTCTCTCGATATTTGTAGCAGCAATGCATTGTTGGCCGACAAAAAGATTCGTTTTCCACTTCCCCATCAGGCACTTTAAATAATTAATAATCTGGGGGCTAATTTTATAGAAATTCAGAACCTCAACCAGCCAATCGTGAGGGACACTATCGAATGCTTTCTTGTAGTCTATATAGCTATATAGGTCTTCTTCAAAAATGTTGTTTTTATCACCATTAGAAAGTCAGGGAAAGTGTCTGGATTGATTAAAACCTCTTTAAATGCATTTGCAAGTACGGGATAGGCGGCTGTAAAGCTTTTAATCCAGAAGTTATGCAATCCATCTGGTCCAGGCGCCTTCCAGTTGTGAGTCTTCCTGACAGCAGTGCAAATGTCAATATCTGTGAAATCGTTAGACTCCATATCTGGGAGAGCATTTGTCTGTTCTTGAATGGTTTTAACCCAAGGAGCCAATTTTTCGTAGCCGTCTAATTTTTTCCAAGCCGATCTCCAATATTCCGCAAAGGAAGACACATCGATATTCTAAAGTTCTGACTTGCTGTTACCTTCTGCTTCGAGTTGTCTATAAAATTTCTTTTGGCTGTTTGCAAATACTGAATTTTGATGTTTTCGCTTTTCTAGTTCATTATATCTTGCTAGCCTGGCTCCTTTCGATTTAGCTTTTTGCCTAAACTGATCTTTTAGATCCAACAATTTTTCTGTCAGGTTTGAATCATCGAAGTCAATGCCATATTTATTGGCAATTATTTTTGCTTTTCTCGCTACTTTATTTGACTGATTACCAGAAAGACACTCTGAGATAATGTCAACTTTCCTCCGGAACTCATTGATATTGTTTTCAAGGCGCGTTTTCCAGACACGTGTTTTTTTCTGGATACTACGGCCAGCCGCATTATGGGTGTAAGTCTTTTGACCTGAAATTTCGATGACAGTCACTGCTGCACAATATAATGCAAGATGTATATCGCTTAAATTTGTCATCCCAGATAGATGTGATTCCAAAACTCTATTAATCCGCATTAGAGTAATACGTGATTTTGCAATATTACGCAGTACTGGAATTTTTGGTCTATTCAATGGGTTTGAGCCAGTAAAACTGGCCAAATTGCTGTAAAACTTCTCTCGTATGTTAGAAAAGTTACGTTGCGAGATTGATTCTTCATTTTCAGACGATGATGCTTCTGGTGATACATTTTGAGTTTGTTCTACTTGTTTCTCCTCTGTATTCGAGTTAAGAACGTCTATAGTATCTTCTTTATGTTGTTGATATGTAATGTTTTGATGTAGTTCATTACCGATTTCTCTCTTGATGTTCATTAATTCCGATTCGGTTAGATAGTTTTTCCTTAGAATTACATTTTTACGGTCGGCTAAGTTTTGGTCCGACAGCTGAGTTTCAGGGAACCTCTTTTTATATTTTTGGTGGAGTGCATCCCTCCATTCAGGGAGCGGATTATTTCCGCACTGGTTTACGTAGTAATAGGCACGCATTACATCAATGTTCATTTCGCGTGTCCATCTGATACGTGGCGTGCGTTCGGTCCTAGTGACAGCCTTCCTTATTAGGGGCGAGCCAGCAAGTACCGGGGTATTTTGATCTTCTACTCCATTATTAATTTCCGCTCTCTGTTGATTTTGTAGTAAAGTCTTTGGTGTTGCTAGACTTAGATGATCTAATTGTTGTTCGAGTGCCTCTTTCATTGCCATTCTTGTGGTGCCATAGAATTGGGAACCGCCACTCGCTCCAGATTCACCAACCCCGGACAAATCCTCCCGACGGTTCCGAAGGGTTCTTGTCCGCAAAACCCTACCGCCTTGTATAATATTATGTATTTTATTCTCCATAAATATATTTGGGTTCAAGGGAAAAATGGTCACCCAAGGCAGAGCCCCGATTTACCATGAGAAAGCTATTTACCACCGAAGGGCGCTTGATATCCGGAGACATCGTTAGAGACACTTTAACCCTGTGCCATTCAGCTCCTCGGCACGATGGATTTCCACCTTAAGCTTGGGGATTTTTTTTTCAGAAGTTTACTCCTCTCAGCTCGGGAAGGTGGTGGCGCCACTCACCAAGCGGACTAACCGCCCCCTGCCTAAATAATAGTAAAAATAATAATAATAATAATAATAATAATAATATTATTATTATTATTATGTTCATCTTATATTTTATTCATATCCACGGTAGCCGGAGTTTGTAACCCAAGGCTACAATGTTTGCACTCAACCAGAGGGTTCAGCCGAGGCTCAAAGCTTAAGAATTTTCTGACTATATTTGCTGTACCCAGTAAAGCAGCCTTTTGCATGACTGCCATATGTCTATCATGTAATTCAAGCTTGTCTTTGGCGATTTTCCAGTCGTTTGTTATCAGCCCATTTGTAGATATTACTACTGGTATAATGTCGACATCTCTGAGTTTGTACATGTCTGTTAGTTCTACAGCTAACGGTTGATATTTTCGTTTTTTCTCGGCAATGGTCTTGGCCAAATTGTGGTCCAACGGTACCGCCACATCGATAATCCTTTGCGAGCCTTTGTGTCGATTATAATAATATCGGGCCGATTAGCCTCCACCGTCCGATCAGTAATCATTGCCGTATCCCACAAAATCTTTACAGTTTCACTTATATACACCTGTTCTGGTTTCCACTTATAGTAAGGTATCTCTACGTCCAACGGACCATATTTTTTCAATAATGCTTGGTGTATCACCTTAGCAATGTTGTTATGCCTCTGCATATAGTCTGTTTGAGCCAACGCAGGACACCCACCGCTTATATGCTGTATTGATTATAAATCTTGTTTACATAAGCGACATTTTGGATCGATATTTTGTCCTAATATATGTTTTTTATATGCCCTGGTACTTATGACCTGATCTTGGATAGCACATAGGAAACCTTCTGTCTCTCCATAAAGTCCCGATGTTCGGAGCCATTCTGTAGAGTATTTTTTATTAATGTGTTCAGAATCGAGGAGAGCTGCAAAACGATCATGGAGCTCCTTTCCTTTCCAAACTGCAATACGTCCCTGGGAAGTTATATGGCATGCCTCATTAGTTGCTTGTGCTAGACGGAGGGGACTATAATTATTATCCAGTGTACAGGCAGCTCTATGAAGATTACTATTTTGGCTGAGAAAATGGGATCTTAGCCGATCCTCCTGTTGACGGCACATTACTTCTACGTTCTGTAAGCCTCTTCCTCCCATATGTCGAGACAAATACAGCCGCTCGATGGAACTTCTTGGGTGATGCATACGATGTTTTGATAATTTGGTTCTTATTTTCTGATCAAATGGTTTCAGAGAGGTGTCAGACCACTTTATTACACCAAACGTATAAGCAGCCACAGGCAAAGCCCAGGTGTTGATTGCCAATATTTTATTTCTGGCGCTGATCAAGGATTTACATATTCTTTCAGTCTAGTTATGACTGTATTCATAATCATTTCCCTAGCTGTTATATGAGATATTCCTAACAACTGCATCATACCAAGATACTTATAATTTTCTCCACTATTGAGACTACGAATCACAATATCTCCATTTAATTGCATGTTTTCTGTATGTTCCAATACCTGCCCCTTGCGGACATGGACAATTGCACACTTATCAAGGCCAAACTTCATGCAGATGGTATCGCTAAAACTTTTGACAAGCTCTATTTCACTTTGAAGATTATTAGTGTTTGATGCATATAATTTTAGATCGTCCATATAGAATTGATGTGATACCTGAATGTTTGGATTTCTCTTCATCATATAGCCCATGCTGGACTCTCTCAACATTCTACTTAACGGTGTTAAAGCCATACAGAACCATAGAGGACTTAAACTATCCCCCTGAGACATTCCCCTGCGTATTCGCATCTCTCCAGTGGTGTACGAGGTATTATTATTATTTACATATAGGCGGGTTTTCCATTTATTCATACAAGTGGAAAGAAATTTTACTAGAGTTGGATGAATCCCATACAATGAAAGGACATACCAGAGCCACGAGTGTGGCACAGAGTCGAACGCTTTTTTATAATCAATCCACGCCATTGATACATTGTGGGATTTTTTTCGTACTTGCTCTGTTATTACCTCATCAATTACAAGTAACTCCTTACAACCTTGGCTACTTTTACGGCACCCGTTTTGCTCAGGCGGTAAAATACTATTTTCTAATAGATGTTCATTTATTTTTGATGAAATAATAGAGGTAAGGATCTTATAGAGAGTTGGTAGACAAGTTATTGGTCTATAATTTTTTGGATTCAAACTGTCCTGTCCTTTTGATAACATATATGTCATTCCCATAGTCATATATTCAGGTATGTTATGTTGCACTTTTATTAGCTCTTGAAAAAGCCAGCGTGCCAGCGTCCCATGACTACTAACAAGATACTTCCACCACACATTTTGGATGCCATCGATACCTGGCGCTTTCCAGTTAAGCGTTTTTTGGAGTGCCTTTTTTACATCGCCTCTCGTTATTATAACTTCTGGCATTTCCTTTATATTTTGTCTCGCTTCCTCTTCTTCATGTATCCAATAAGACTGTTCATTGTGGGTTTTTGGAACTGACCAAATATTTGACCAATACTTGATCATTGCATTCTCGTTTGGTATTTGTAGCTGTTCTGTTTTTTCTTGTTGTTCCAGTTGACGGTAAAATTTCTTCTGATTAGTCGAGAATACGAATCCTTGTTTTTTTCGCTTCAAGGATTCATTATATCGCCTTATACGAGCTCCCCATGCGGCTATTATCTGTCTGAGCCATTCATTTTCTTGCTTTATTTTCTTATGAAAGTCTTTGGATGACATACGAAGTTTGATCCTTTTAGCAATTGCTCTAATACTCTTCTTGATCTTTTTAGAGCTCTTTTCACCGTTTTTAAAAAATTCACAAAGTTGACCTATCTCTCGTCTAGCATTCGCAATTTTATTTTCTATTCGTCGTTTCCATGCTGGACTGAATGTCTGTTTTGATACAGTAGTATTTGTTTGTGTTTTCAACTTTTCAGATCTTGTTTGAATTGCGATACCAAGGGCCGAACAGACTGCCAATGCGGCACAATAAACAATTTCAATGACCTCGGTCAATGAAGGGGCCTCCGTTAGATCCTCTCCGACCAGATTGTCCATGGCCTTCACGGTATCATAGAATATAGCATTTCCTTTCACTCTTGGGACTCGGGGTCTCTGTTCTATATCGACACCTGCATATTTCATTCTGAAATTTATATAAAGCTCTCTCAAGACAGACAATGATTGTGATGATATCTGGCTCGCAGAATTTGTTGGATTGTTCTCGTTCGGATCTTTTTCTATTGGTTGTTGGATCACTGTATATCTATCTGGTTGTGTAGATTTTCCTGCAACGTTGTTCGGATCGATTTGTAATTCTTGAATTACTTCGTGTTTGATGATATCCAATTGAGAGGTAGAAAATACATTTCCCCTGCGGATTATAGAATTATATTGACCGCAGATTTGTTGTTCTGTAAAAGTGTTATTGGGAAACATCTTTTTCCATTCTAGGCACATTCTTTTCCGGAATCCCTCAACATTAACTCCTCCCTGTGTGCTTCTGTAATACGCGCGCATAATTGAGACATTCATCTCTTTAGACCATCTCACGCGTTGGTCAGATTGACTAGAGACGGCGGAGGGCCTATTGGTGGTCCCCAAACTGCATCTAGTTTGCGTAGGAAGAATTTCAGCATTTGCGGTAGCCATAAGTGGTGTGGCGCCACACCTCCTCTGTTGACCTGAGGGAGGTTCACCACTGTCCACAGACACGGGTAGCATATTTCGCACTGAAGGCCCAGTGTCAGAACTAACAGCGGGGTCTTGTGAGGACCCGTCACCAACGAGTCTATTTCTAAGTCGTCTACTCATGTTTTCTTCTCTGGTAAGACCAGTAATGGATGGAGATCGAAGAAGGAACAACCACCCATATGTCCCCAAGGCACGGATCCACACCCCGTGGCCATTATAAAATGGCTGGGTACCTTTTAGGAGATAGGATAGAGTGAGAAAGAAAATTCAAATCCGAACCTTAGGCAAGGGATAAGGACAGCGGACAGCTGGCGTCGCTGGTTGTACCGTCTCCGCATACGGTAGCAGCAAGAGACACTGTTGGCTGCAGTGCCTCCGACTGACCAGACATTATTATTATTATTATTCTTCTGCTCATCCTTACTGTAGAATCTCAGCTCATGCTGGCCGGTATTCCAATGCCAAGATGAAAAAGCAATTCAGCTCCTCTCACCCTAGCATAATATCTTACGAACAATGTGACACGTCTGCAAGAGCACGGCACGCTGTCCCACTATGGCAATCGATCTCGAGATCCCGAGGCTCTCGAGGTTCTTTGAAAATCTCTTACTTATCAGGCCTTCGGCGGATATAACGAAGGGCACTACATCTACCTTACTCAGTTTCCACTGGTTCTTCAAGTCGAATGCCAGATTTTCATACTTTGTGGATTTTTCTATCTCAGTTTTTCTAATGTTGTGATATAGTGGCACTGCGATGTCAATTATAAAAGCCCTCTTGTCCTTTTTTTTGATTAGAATAATATCCGGCCTGTTATAATCAAACGTTCGATCAGTAGTGATTGGTCTGTCCCAGTAAAAAATGGTATCGGATGATTCAATTACAGGAGAAGGCGAGTACTTATAATATGGAGGAGGTGCATTTTCTAATAGCGAGTATTTTTTTACAATTTGTCGATGTATAATTTTTGCCAGCTGATTATGCCGTCCTAAATAAGCATTAGGAGCAAGGGCCGGGCAACCGCCAATAAGGTGCTCAATTGTTTCCCCCAAAGTACCGCATTTCCTGCACTTATCGACTACGTCCAAATGCAGTATGTGCTTTTCATAGTTTTTTGTTCTTGTTACCCTATCTTGAATAGATATCGCGAAACCTTCTGTTTCTGGGTACAAGAGTCCATCGGTCAGCCACTTCAGAGACAATTGTTCGTCAATGGTGTCATCTTCGAGTGACTTAGGAAATCTTCCGTGCAATGCTTGTCCTTTCCATTCTCGAACACAGTCCGTGAGTGTTGTTCTGCTATCAATACGATTTTGTTTCTTTAGGTTCAGTGGGGTGAAACCCCGATCCTCATTTGCAACCAATTTCATTAACGTATGGTTTGAATCAAGGAAGTGTTTTCTTATTCTATTTTCTTGATTGAGACAGAGATTTTTTACGTTTACAAGGCCTCTACCCCCCAACATTCTTGGGATGTATAGTCCTTTCGTAGATGAGTTTGGATGCAGGCATCGGAACTTTGTCAATGTTCGGCGCGTCAACCTATCGAGTTCATCAAGGTCAGTTTCTGACCATTTAACTATGCCAAAAGAATATGTCAGAGTTGGCACCGCCCAACCGTTGATCGCTCTAATGAGGTTTCCTCCGTTCAGTTTGGTGTTTAAAAGTTTTGTAAGTCTCTTTTGGTATAGAGTGGAAAAGTCCTTCTTTAACTGGTTATGATCAAGTATATGCTTTTGGGTATTCCTAAATATTTGTAGGATTCTTCTGGTGCTAGTTGTTGTATGTTACAAAGTGTTGAATGTTGACTCTGAACCTTTCCCTTCTGTATACTAATGGTAGGGCATTTGTCCAGTCCGAATGACATTCTGATATCCCTACTGAATGTTTCAACCGTTTTTATCAATGAGTTTAATTTTTCTCTAGTTTCTTCATATAATTTAAGGTCATCCATATATAGTAGATGAGAGAGCTTTGTTGGATTCCTCATGTTAAGTTTATATCCAATATTGCTGTTGTTGAGTAGTGTGGACAAAGGGTTCAATGCTAAACAGAACCAAATTGGAGAAAGGGAATCTCCCTGAAAAATTCCCCTCTCGATATTTGTAGCAGCAATGCATGGTTGGCCGACAAAAAGATTCGTTTTCTACTTCCCCATCAGACACTTTAAAGAATTAATAATCTGGGGGCTAATTTTATAGAAATTCAGAACCTCAACCAGCCATTCGTGAGGGACACTATCGAATGCTTTCTTGTAGTCTATATAGCAGATATTTAAGTTGCGTTTTCTTTTTCGCGCTTGCTCAAGAACTACAGCATCGATCGTCAATTGTTCCTTGCAGCCCATACTTGCTCTTATACATCCTTTCTGTTCTTCTTCAAAAATGTTGTTTTTATCACAATGTTGGTAGATTTTTTCATTGAGTAGGGCTGTGAACAATTTATATAACACTGACAGACATGTGATTGGTCTGTAGTTATTGGGTTGCTTAATGTCCCCTTTTTTGAACAGTAGGTATGTATTGCCCTCCATTAGAAAGTCAGGGAAAGTGTCTGGATTTATTAAAACCTCTTTAAATGCATTTGCAAGTACGGGATAGGCGGCTGTAAAGCTTTTAATCCAGAAGTTATGCAATCCATCTGGTCCAGGCGCCTTCCAGTTGTGAGTCTTCCTGACAGCAGTGCAAATGTCAATCTCTGTGAAATCGTTAGACTCCATATCTGGGAGAGCATTTGTCTGTTCTTGAATGGTTTTAACCCAAGGAGCCAATTTTTCGTAGCCGTCTGATTTTTTCCAAGCCGATCTCCAATATTCCGCAAAGGAAGACACATCGATATTCTTAAGTTCTGACTTGCTGTTACCTTCTGCTTCGAGTTGTCTATAAAATTTCTTTTGGCTGTTTGCAAATACTGAATTTTGATGTTTTCGCTTTTCTAGTTCATTATATCTTGCTAGCCTGGCTCCTTTCGATTTAGCTTTTTGCCTAAACCGATCTTTTAGATCCAACAATTTTTCTGTCAGGTTTGAATCATCGAAGTCAATGCCAGATTTATTGGCAATTATTTTTGCTTTTCTCGCTACTTTATTTGACTGATTACCACAGAGATACTCTGAGATAATGTCAACTTTCCTCCGGAACTCATTGATATTGTTTTCAAGGCGCGTTTTCCAGACAGGTGTATTTTTCTGGATACTACGACCAGCCGCATAATGGGTGTAAGTCTTTTGACCTGAAATTTCGATGACAGTCACTGCTGCACAATATAATGCAAGATGTATATCGCTTAAATTTGTCATCCCAGATAGATATGATTCCAAAACTCTATTAATCTGCATTAGAGTAATACGTGATTTTGCAATATTACGCAGTACTGGAATTTTTGGTCTATTCAATGGGTTTGAGCCAGTAAAACTGGCCAAATTGCTGTAAAACTTCTCTCGTATGTTAGAAAAGTTACGTTGCAAGATTGATAGTTTTTCCTTAGAATTAAATTTTTACGGTCGGCTAAGTTTTGTTCCGACAGCTGAGTTTCAGGGAACCTCTTTTTATATTCTTGGTGGAGTGCATGCCTCCATCCAGGGAGCGGATTATCTCCGCACTGGTTTACGTAGTAATAGGCACGCATTACATCAATATTCATTTCGCGTGTCCATCTGATACGTGGAGTGCGTTCGGTCCTAGTGACAGCCTTCCTTATTAGGGGCGAGCCAGCAAGTACCGGGGTATTTTGATCTTCTACTCCATTATTAATTTCCGCTCTCTGTTGATTTTGTAGTAAAGTCTTTGGTGTTGCTAGACTTAGATGATCTAATTGTTGTTCGAGTACCTCTTTCATTGCCATTCTTGTGGTGCCATAGAGTTGGGAACCGCCACTCGCTCCAGATTCACCAACCCCGGACAAATCCTCCCGACGGTTCCGAAGGGTTCTTGTCCGCAAAACCCTACCGCCTTGTATAATATTATGTGTTTTATTCTCCATAAATATATTTGGGTTCAAGGGAAAAACGGTCACCCAAGGCAGAGCCCCGATTTACCATGGGAAAGCTATTTACTACCGGAGGGCGCTTGGTATCCGGAGACATCGTTAGAGACACTTTAACCCTGTGCCATTCAGCTCCTCGGCACGATGGATGTCCACCTTAAGCTTGGGAATTTTTTTTTCAGAGGTTTACTCCTCTCAGCTCGGGAAGGTGGTGGCGCCACTCACCAAGCGGACTAACCGCCCCCTGCCATTTTATTATTATTATTATTCTGCTCATCCTTACTGTAGAATCTCAGCTCATGCTGGCCGGTATTCCAATGCCAAGATGAAAAAGCAATTCAGCTCCTCTCACCCTAGCATAATATCTTACGAACAATGTGACACGTCTGCAAGAGCACGGCACGCTGTCCCACTATAGCAATCGATCTCGAGATCCCGAGGCTCTCGAGGTTCTTTGAAAATCTCTTACTTATCAGGCCTTCGGCGGATATAACGAAGGGCACTACATCTACCTTACTCAGTTTCCACTGGTTCTTCAAGTCGTATGCCAGATTTTCATACTTTGTGGATTTTTCTATCTCAGTTTTTCTAATGTTGTGAGATAGTGGCACTGCGATGTCAATTATAAAAGCCCTCTTGTCCTTTTTGTTGATTAGAACAATATCCGGCCTGTTATAATCAACCGTTCGATCAGTAGTGATTGGTCTGTCCCAGTAAAGAATGGTATCGGATGATTCAAGTACAGGAGAAGGCGAGTACTTATAATATGGAGGAGGTGCATTTTCTAATAGCGAGTATTTTTTGGCAATTTGTTGATGTATAATTTTTGCCAGCTGATTATGCCGTCCTAAATAAGCATTAGGAGCAAGGGCCGGGCAACCGCCAATAAGGTGCTCAATTGTTTCCCCCAAAGTACCGCATTTCTTGCACTTATCGACTACGTCCAATTGCAGTATGTGCTTTTCATAGTTTTTTGTTCTTGTTACCCTATCTTGAATAGATATCGCGAAACCATCTGTTTCTGGGTACAAGAGTCCATCGGTCAGCCACTTCAGAGACAATTGTTCGTCAATGGTGTCATCTTCGAGTGACTTAGGAAACCTTCCGTGCAATGTTTGTTCTATCCATTCTCGAACGCAGTCCGTGAGCGTTGTTCTGCTATCAATACGATTCCGTTTATTTAGGTTCAGTGGGGTGAAACCCCGATCCTCATTTGCAACCAATTTCATCAACGTACTGTTTGAATCAAGAAAGTGTGTTCTCATTCTATTTTCTTGATTGAGACAGAGATTTTTTACGTTTACAAGGCCTCTACCCCCCAACTTTCTTGGGATGTATAGTCTTTTCGTAGATGAGTTTGGATGCAGGCATCGGAACGTTGTCAATGTTCGGCGCGTCAACCTATCGAGCTCATCAAGGTCAGTTTCTGACCATTTAACTATGCCAAAAGAATATGTCAGAGTTGGCATCGCCCAACCGTTGATCGCTCTAATGAGGTTTCCTCCGTTCAGTTTGGTGTTTAAAAGTTTTGCAAGTCTCTTTTGGTATAGAGTGGAAAAGTCCTTCTTTAACTGGTTATGATCAAGTTCATGCTTTTGGGGTATTCCTAAATATTTGTAGGACTCTTCTGGTTCTAGTTGTTGTATGTTACAAAGTGTTGAATGTTGACTCTGAACCTTTCCCTTCTGTATACTTATGGTAGAGCATTTGTCCAGTCCGAATGACATTCTGATATCCCTACTGAATGTTTCAACCGTTTTTATCAATGAGTTTAATTTTTCTCTAGTTTCTCCATATAATTTAAGGTCATCCATATATAGTAGATGAGAGACCTTTCTTGGATTCCTCATGTTAAGTTTATATCCAATATTGCTGTTGTTGAGTAGTGTGGACAAAGGGTTCAATGCTAAACAGAACCAAATTGGAGAAAGGGAATCTCCCTGAAAAATTCCCCTCTCGATATTTGTAGCAGCAATGCATTGTTGGCCGACAAAAAGATTCGTTTTCCACTTCCCCATCAGGCACTTTAAAGAATTAATAATCTGGGGGCTAATTTTATAGAAATTCAGAACCTCAGCCAGCCAATCGTGAGGGACACTATCGAATGCTTTCTTGTAGTCTATATAGCAGATATTTAAGTTGCGTTTTCTTTTTCGCGCTTGCTCAAGAACTACAGCATCGATCGCCAATTGTTCCTTGCAGCCCATACTTGCTCTTATACATCCTTTCTGTTCTTATTCAAAAATGTTGTTTTTATCACAATGTTGGTAGATTTTTTCATTGAGTAGGGCTGTGAACAGTTTATATAACACTGACAGACATGTGATTGGTCTGTAGTTATTGGGTTGCTTAACGTCCCCTTTTTTGAACAGTAGGTATGTATTGCCCTCCATTAGAAAGTCAGGGAAAGTGTTTGGATTTATTAAAACCTCTTTAAATGCATTTGCAAGTACGGGATAGGCGGCTGTAAAGCTTTTAATCCAGAAGTTATGCAATCCATCTGGTCCAGGCGCCTTCCAGTTGTGAGTCTTCCTAACAGCAGTGCAAATGTCAATCTCTGTGAAATCGTTAGACTCCATATCTGGGAGAGCATGTGTCTGTTCTTGAATGGTTTTAACCCAAGGAGCCAATTTTTCGTAGCCGTCTGATTTTTTCCAAGCCGATCTCCAATATTCCGCAAAGGAAGACACATCGATATTCTTAAGTTCTGACTTGCTGTTACCTTCTGCTTCGAGTTGTCTATAAAATTTCTTTTGGCTGTTTGCAAATACTGAATTTTGTTGTTTTCGCTTTGTCATTTGTCTAGTTCATTATATCTTGCTAGCCTGGCTCCTTTCGATTTAGCTTTTTTCCTAAACCGATCTTTTAGATCCAACAATTTTTCTGTCAGGTTTGAATCATCGAAGTCAATGCCAGATTTATTGGCAATTATTTTTGCTTTTCTCGCTACTTTATTTGACTGATTACGAGAAAGATACTCTGAGATAATGTCAACTTTCCTCCGGAACTCATTGATATTGTTTTCAAGGCGCGTTTTCCAGACAGGTGTATTTTTCTGGATACTACGACCAGCCGCATTATGGGTGTAAGTCTTTTGACCTGAAATTTCGATGACAGTCACTGCTGCACAATATAATGCAAGATGTATATCGCTTAAATTTGTCATCCCAGATAGATGTGATTCCAAAACTCTATTAATCTGCATTAGAGTAATACGTGATTTTACAATATTACGCAGTACTGGAATTTTTGGTCTATTCAATGGGTTTGAGCCAGTAAAACTGGCCAAATTGCTGTAAAACTTCTCTCGTATGTTAGAAAAGTTACGTTGCGAGATTGATTCTTCATTTTTAGATGATGATGCTTCTGGTGATACATTTTGAGTTTGTTCTACTTGTTTCTCCTCTGTATTCGAGTTAAGAACGTCTATAGTATCTTCTTTATGTTGTTGATATGTAATGTTTTGATGTAGTTTATTACCGATTTCTCTCTTGATGTTCATTAATTCCGATTCGGTTAGACAGTTTTTCCTTAGAATTACATTTTTACGGTCGGCTAAGTTTTGTTCCGACAGCTGAGTTTCAGGGAACCTCTTTTTATATTCTTGGTGGAGTGCATGCCTCCATCCAGGGAGCGGATTATCTCCGCACTGGTTTACGTAGTAATAGGCACGCATTACATCAATATTCATTTCGCGTGTCCATCTGATACGTGGAGTGCGTTCGGTCCTAGTGACAGCCTTCCTTATTAGGGGCGAGCCAGCAAGTACCGGGGTATTTTGATCTTCTACTCCATTATTAATTTCCGCTCTCTGTTGATTTTGTAGTAAAGTCTTTGGTGTTGCTAGACTTAGATGATCTAATTGTTGTTCGAGTGCCTCTTTCATTGCCATTCTTGTGGTGCCATAGAGTTGGGAACCGCCACTCGCTCCAGATTCACCAACCCCGGACAAATCCTCCCGACGGTTCCGAAGGGTTCTTGTCCGCAAAACCCTACCGCCTTGTATAATATTATGTATTTTATTCTCCATAAATATATTTGGGTTCAAGGGAAAAACGGTCACCCAAGGCAGAGCCCCGATTTACCATGGGAAAGCTATTTACTACCGGAGGGCGCTTGGTATCCGGAGACATCGTTAGAGACACTTTAACCCTGTGCCATTCAGCTCCTCGGCACGATGGTTTTCCACCTTAAGCTTGGGGATTTTTTTTTCAGAGGTTTACTCCTCTCAGCTCGGGAAGGTGGTGGCGCCACTCACCAAGCGGACTAACCGCCCCCTGCCATTATTATTATTATTCTGCTCATCCTTACTGTAGAATCTCAGCTCATGCTGGCCGGTATTCCAATGCCAAGATGAAAAAGCAATTCAGCTCCTCTCACCCTAGCATAATATCTTACGAACAATGTGACACGTCTGCAAGAGCACGGCACGCTGTCCCACTATGGCAATCGATCTCGAGATCCCGAGGCTCTCGAGGTTCTTTGAAAATCTCTTACTTATCAGGCCTTCGGCGGATATAACGAAGGGCACTACATCTACCTTACTCAGTTTCCACTGGTTCTTCAAGTCGTATGCCAGATTTTCATACTTTGTGGATTTTTCTATCTCAGTTTTTCTAATGTTGTGAGAGAGTGGCACTGCGATGTCAATTATAAAAGCCCTCTTGTCCTTTTTGTTGATTAGAACAATATCCGGCCTGTTATAATCAACTGTTCGATCAGTAGTGATTGGTCTGTCCCAGTAAAGAATGGTATCGGATGATTCAAGTACAGGAGAAGGCGAGTACTTATAATATGGAGGAGGTGCATTTTCTAATAGCAAGTATTTTTTTACAATTTGTTGATGTATAATTTTTGCCAGCTGATTATGCCGTCCTAAATAAGCATTAGGAGCAAGGGCCGGGCAACCGCCAATAAGGTGCTCAATTGTTTCCCCCAAAGTACCGCATTTCCTGCACTTATCGACTACGTCCAAATGCAGTATGTGCTTTTCATAGTTTTTTGTTCTTGTTACCCTATCTTGAATAGATATCGCGAAACCTTCTGTTTCTGGGTACAAGAGTCCATCGGTCAGCCACTTCAGAGACAATTGTTGGTCAATGGTGTCATCTTCGAGTGACTTAGGAAACCTTCCGTGCAATGTTTGTCCTTTCCATTCTCGAACACAGTCCGTGAGTGTTGTTCTGCTATCAATACGATTTTGTTTATTTAGGTTCAGTGGGGTGAAACCCCGATCCTCATTTGCAACCAATTTCATTAACGTACTGTTTGAATCAAGGAAGTGTTTTCTCATTCTATCTTCTTGATTGAGACAGAGATTTTTTACGTTTACAAGGCCTCTACCCCCCAACTTTCTTGGGATGTATAGTCTTTTCGTAGATGAGTTTGGATGCAGGCATCGGAACTTTGTCAATGTTCGGCGCGTCAACCTATCGAGTTCATCAAGGTCAGTTTCTGACCATTTAACTATGCCAAAAGAATATGTCAGAGTTGGCACCGCCCAACCGTTGATCGCTCTTTATTATTATTATTATTATTATTATTATTATTATTATTATTATTATTATTATTATTATTATTATTATTATTATTATTATTATTCTGCTCATCCTTACTGTAGAATCTCAGCTCATGCTGGCCGGTATTCCAATGCCAAGATGAAAAAGCAATTCAGCTCCTCTCACCCTAGCATAATATCTTACGAACAATGTGACACGTCTGCAAGAGCACGGCACGCTGTCCCACTATGGCAATCGATCTCGAGATCCCGAGGCTCTCGAGGTTCTTTGAAAATCTCTTACTTATCAGGCCTTCGGCGGATATAACGAAGGGCACTACATCTACCTTACTCAGTTTCCACTGGTTCTTCAAGTCGTATGCCAGATTTTCATACTTTGTGGATTTTTCTATTTCAGTTTTTCTAATGTTGTGAGATAGTGGCACTGCGATGTCAATTATAAAAGCCCTCTTGTCCTTTTTGTTGATTAGAACAATATCCGGCCTGTTATAATCAACCGTTCGATCAGTAGTGATTGGTCTGTCCCAGTAAAGAATGGTATCGGATGATTCAAGTACAGGAGAAGGCGAGTACTTATAATATGGAGGAGGTGCATTTTCTAATAGCGAGTATTTTTTGGCAATTTGTTGATGTATAATTTTTGCCAGCTGATTATGCCGTCCTAAATAAGCATTAGGAGCAAGGGCCGGGCAACCGCCAATAAGGTGCTCAATTGTTTCCCCCAAAGTACCGCATTTCTTGCACTTATCGACTACGTCCAATTGCAGTATGTGCTTTTCATAGTTTTTTGTTCTTGTTACCCTATCTTGAATAGATATCGCGAAACCATCTGTTTCTGGGTACAAGAGTCCATCGGTCAGCCACTTCAGAGACAATTGTTCGTCAATGGTGTCATCTTCGAGTGACTTAGGAAACCTTCCGTGCAATGTTTGTTCTATCCATTCTCGAACGCAGTCCGTGAGCGTTGTTCTGCTATCAATACGATTCCGTTTATTTAGGTTCAGTGGGGTGAAACCCCGATCCTCATTTGCAACCAATTTCATCAACGTACTGTTTGAATCAAGGAAGTGTGTTCTCATTCTATTTTCTTGATTGAGACAGAGATTTTTTACGTTTACAAGGCCTCTACCCCCCAACTTTCTTGGGATGTATAGTCTTTTCGTAGATGAGTTTGGATGCAGGCATCGGAACGTTGTCAATGTTCGGCGCGTCAACCTATCGAGCTCATCAAGGTCAGTTTCTGACCATTTAACTATGCCAAAAGAATATGTCAGAGTTGGCACCGCCCAACCGTTGATCGCTCTAATGAGGTTTCCTCCGTTCAGTTTGGTGTTTAAAAGTTTTGCAAGTCTCTTTTGGTATAGAGTGGAAAAGTCCTTCTTTAACTGGTTATGATCAAGTTTATGCTTTTGGGGTATTCCTAAATATTTGTAGGACTCTTCTGATTCTAGTTGTTGTATGTTACAAACTGTCGAATGTTGACTCTGAACCTTTCCCTTCTGTATACTAATGGTAGAGCATTTGTCCAGTCCGAATGATATTCTGATATCCCTACTGAATGTTTCAACCGTTTTTATCAATGAGTTTAATTTTTCTCTAGTTTCTCCATATAATTTAAGGTCATCCATATATAGTAGATGAGAGAGCTTTCTTGGATTCCTCATGTTAAGTTTATATCCAATATTGCTGTTGTTGAGTAGTGTGGACAAAGGGTTCAATGCTAAACAGAACCAAATTGGAGAAAGGGAATCTCCCTGAAAAATTCCCCTCTCGATATTTGTAGCAGCAATGCATTGTTGGCCGACAAAAAGATTCGTTTTCCACTTCCCCATCAGGCACTTTAAAGAATTAATAATCTGGGGGCTAATTTTATAGAAATTCAGAACCTCTGGGTCTTGTGAAAGGAGAACGATATCATCTGCAAATCTGATGGTTTGCAATCTAAGATGGAAACATCTAGAAACATTTAAAAATTCTTGATTTAGCTGAAGTAACATCTACCGTTAATGAGGTATAATGAGGTAGATAATAGCGATTGAGATATCGAAGCTAATAGTGGTGGCAGTGAGTACATTTCAGATACGCCATTGGGTACAGATTCTGAAAATGGATTCGATGACAGTTTTTGTGAAGAACTTGAAAACCTGTTAGAGATATTATTTATACAGTAAGAAAGTAAAGATTGCAATAAATTTATTTAAAATTCAAGTGTGGGGCTAGAATTTTCTAAGTAATGTCTGTATGATTGTGGCGTTTCATATATATTTTTTTTATTTCGGTTTTTTACCACGATCTAAAACTCAAAAAATATTAAAAATATCTGTTCTTATGTAAATAAAGGATCACTGGGTAAAAACAAAAAACCAAACATAAGAACGACATTTAACACAAAAAATACTCTTAGATCTAATCTAGATACTAATAAAAACTAAACCAAACAACACATAACAGAATACCAAAAATGTGGTTTATAAAATTTCCTGGGAATGTGGCAAATTCTATATAGGTGAGACATCTAGACCATTAGATGTAAGCAAGAATAAAAGAGCAAAAACCTTCTTAGAAAGGGCGATTTTAATAAATCTAGAATTTGTCAACACGCATGGGAATCGGGTCATAAAATCAATTGGAATAATTGCAAAACGGTATCAAAAGAATCGGTAACAAAATACAGAAGATTAAAAGAAACCGCTATAATTAATTTAAATAAAAATAACTGTATTGCTATACCTTCGGTAGATTTAAATTCAATATGGTTCCCGATTCTAAAGAATACAATTAAAAACATTTAAGTATTTCAACACAATCACACAGTAAACCTCACCTATATATATATATTATTATATATCATAACATACATAAAAATATATATTTACTTTCTATCTTTTCAGAATTTATAGAAATTAATATAATTTCTTTTAGATTCGTTTTGAAAACGGGAGGAGAATACTTCCCGAAAAGTTGACGTTAAAAGTTTGTATTTTTTAGAATATTTTTATATTTTTTAAATTTCGTTCGTTAGGCAAATTTATTACAAACAAGGAATCACTGAGAAATTTGTCTCCGTTTGGTTTTTTTTTACCCAGCGATTCTTTATTTACATATGAACAAATATTTTTGATATTTTTTGAGTTTTAGATCGTAGTGAAAAACCCAAATAAAAAAAAACAGTAAATTTTTTATTTTAGTTGTGGGGTTTTTAAAGGTAATTTTATGTATACATTGTGGCCCAAAAATAAGTCGTATGAGAATGCACTATTTGTTCTAAGTTAAATGGTTCAGATTTTACAGTGTACTAGATTTAGTTATTGTTTTAGGACAAGATTGCCGATGTGAAACATACCGAACCTTTGGCTTCAGTTAATAAACTAATGGTTACAATAGTAAAAAAGAGTTCCAACAACTTTGTGGAGTAACACTTCGAGTACTCCTAGTAAAATCCTTTTCAATAAGATGTTAAATTTGTTATTCGACTTTGGGATCGATTTCTAGCAGCCGCTCACATTTTTGAAATTTTGGAACCACACTACCCGTATCCAAAAATCAGAATTGTCTGTCGATTTGAAAGCGGTTTTTCGGGGTATCGTTAGTTGTAAAAATGCTTAGCTTCTTCGGAATTTTGAAGATGATTTAGAATCATATCCTGATATTTGCGTAGAATATGTTTTTGGGCTTTAAATAGTTAAATGCACGCATTCAAACAATAAAATATTTTTTGTCGCAATTTTGAAATAACAATCTTGCCAAAAACTCACTAATTGAGGTCGCTGTGTTATAAGATGCAATATCGTGATGCAGCACGCCGATGTACTGGATGTTCGGTCCAACTCGAATGACTCTTTTTCGAGGTCTTTCAAGAGCTTTTTGGTGTTGAGCCTGATTTGCTGTTTGCCACTGAGGCACATATTTCTTATGGGTAGTCCACTGGCAAAAAAATGGGTAGTCCCCTTAACAAAAGGGCAAATCAGCATGCTCTTGATCTTTCTTTTCAATCTGCCCCAAGACATGATTTTCTCTTGTTCCTCTTGCTCTATTGATCATGCAAAAGATTTTTCAGAACCACCTCCGCACAGGTTTTCTTCATGCCTATTTCCCTTATATTCTTATATATATATATATATATATATATATATATATATATATATATATATATATATATATATATATATATATATATATACAAGGGTGTGAGGGAAAGTACTTTCCTAAATTTAACCTGCGAATCTTCACATCATTTTAAAGAAAAAATTCCTTAATCTCAAAAACCTAAAGCCTTTAGAGAAATTAAATTGCAAAATTACTAAATCACCAGTCAAACGGCTATGAAAAGAATTAACATTTTAAACAAATATGTGAAAAAGCACATTTGGCAAATATTAATTTGTTTTTATTTAGCGAATAAACTACAAATAAACTAATTGACATTGTTATTTGTTTTTAATTAAGAATCATCATCATCACCATACATCAGCTCAGAAAGATGTGGTAACGTCGTAATATTGCCACAACAAAGATTGTTATTTCAAAATTGCGACAAAAAATATTTTATTGTTTGAATGCGTGCATTTAACTATTTAAAGCCCAAAATCATATTCTACGCAAATATCAGGATATGATTCTAAATCATCTTCAAAATTCCGAAGAAGCTAAGCATTTTTACAAGTAACGATACCCCGAAAAACCGCTTTCAAATCGACAGACAATTCTGATTTTTGGATACGGGTAGTGTGGTTCCAAAATTTCAAAAATGTGAGCGGCTGCTAGAAATCGATCCCAAAGTCGAATAACAAATTTAACATCTTATTGAAAAGGATTTTACTAGGAGTACTCGAAGTGTTACTCCACAAGTTGAAGTTTTCCATTGGATTGTACATAAGTTACTAAAAGAAGAATTAGTCCACCCTTATCATATATAAAGGATACAAGCACCCTTACCCGGTGATTTTTCAGACAGGCAGAAATATTGTGAATGGTTTATTGGCTAAAACAAATGCAATCCAAATTTTAGTTCAATATTTTATCAACCAACAAAGTTTATTTCCCGATAAATAAGGAGGTGGGCATTTTGAAGAGTTAATTTAATAAAACAAATAAGCAAACACTAACGCTTCTCAGTGTGATCTGAATCGTTTAAAAAGTGATATGATGTAAAAATGTCAAATAATTTCAACTCTGACATTAAATTAGAATAATATGTAAGTTTTCCTTTTTTTTGTAACAACACAAACCAAATTTATACGGAAACTTATGAAATAATTAACTATAAAAATATTATATTTTAATTTAATAACTTAAAGTATCGTAAATTCCAAAGTTATTGGAACTCTTTTCTACTATTGTAACCATTAGTTTATTAACAGAAGCCAAAGGTTCGGTATGTTTCACATCGGCAATCTTGTCCTAAAACAATAACTAAATCTAGTACACTGTAAAATCTGAACCATTTAACTTAGAACAAATAGTGCATTCTCATACGACTTATTTTTGGGCCACAATGTATACATAAAATTACCTTTAAAAACCCCACAACTAAAATAAAAAATTTACTGTTTTTTTTTATTTGGGTTTTTCACCACGATCTAAAACTCAAAAAATATCAAAAATATTTGTTCATATGTAAATAAAGAATCGCTGGGTAAAAAAAACCAAATGGAGACAAATTTCTCAGTGTTTTTTTTTGTAATAAATTTGCCTAACGAACGAAATTTAAAAAATATAAAAATGTTCTAAAAAATACAAACTTTTAACGTAAACTTTTCGGGAAGTATTCTCCTCCCGTTTTCAAAACGAATCTAAAAATAAATTATATTAATTTCTATAAATTCTGAAAAGATAGAAAGTAAATATATATTTTTGTGTATGTTATGATATATAATAATATATATATATATATATATATATATATATATATATATATATATATATATATATATATATATATATATATATAGTGTGTCGCATTTAAGATGAAGACACCCCCATATTTTCGCTATTTGAAGGAAAACACATTTGATTTTTTACACAGTCAGAGAGATTGATGGGTGACGTTTTTTAAGATACTCAACTGAAATCTGAACTTTAAAATAAGCCTACTACGAATTCACAAACAGGGCCAATTCTCGATATTTTATGTATGTATGTATATATGTATAGAGCATTGTATATTCCCTCCCCAATTGCTGATACCAGGCCCGATTCGAGATGATAACAAGAAAACAAAATCAACTTGAGCAGGGTAAACAACATATAATTTAGCACATAGCACAAGTAAAAATATTTTTATAAAACAATCTTCATACCAATACTCACATATGGTAGTGAAAGTTGGGTAGAAATAGCACAATAAATATGTAAAGTAAAAGTGATAGAAATTCTTAATCAAATCTTAAGAAACGAGTTGAATACAAGGTAAAAAATCAAGAGAGATAGTGGAATAGTCATATTACTGTGTAAATTATTAATAAAAACATTATAAAGTTTAATTACAAGAAGTTAATTAGTTCTCTAGATTATAAAGAACTGATCATTTTTATTGTATATTTGTCCATTTGTAGTATACAACTTTACAGTTTGATATCAATTACTCGTTAAATCAGAAGTTTACTCAATTGAATTAGATTACTGGGCAGTAATGTAATTCATTTATACATGAAATACTGATATGGATGCTCAGAATTGGAACGGATACGATAATACGATATACGAGAATACGTTACAAATGTAACATATATCTATTGTTAACTTGGCAATGACCATGTTACTGGTAAAAAAGAAGGTTGTTAATAACGTTAGTCGTTATGTAATATTAGTAACGATTATTATATAGGAAATAAAATGTAAGCTGTAAAATATTGTTGGATCAGTAATATTTGGGGTAATATTTTTTTTGTTCTTTGATTGGAAAGTAATAAAATGATGATTAACCTATTAAAATCAGAAGTTATATAAAAATTCATTAAACTAATAATTAAATTAACTTAAAGTTTATTTAAATTAACTAAATTATTTTAGTATACGGATGAAAATTTTTTGTCGTTGTTGAAGCTGGTATAAAGATTCATACTCATCTACATCACAATATTTTATCTACTATTATATGCAATGCCTTTACTTTATATACGATTGTTGATAAGAACTTTTCTAGCTTAACAATTAAAATCAGTTTCCGGTTTTCATAACTCTTCTCTTTTTCTAGTTGGGTTTCCAGAAGATCTGTAAAATTTTATTCTACGGCTGCAGTAATTTATTTATTGGACTTAAAAACATATCATCATAGACTTTTTTGAGGATTGGGAAACCGATCCATATAAAGTGCCAACAGGCTCTCTTTTCAGGTCAACAGGCCCAATTCTACAAAATTAATAACGGGTACGTTAATTTTCGGCGCTCTTTTTGTTTGGAATTATAATCAAAATATGTGTTCCAGTGTGAATTTCATCAATACATAAATAATAATATGAGGATAAAAAAGCAACGGAGTAGTTGCCAAATAATGACACGTGAATATGTGGAGCAAATTAGAGCTTCTGTACAAGATCCAGTTAAAAAAAGTGTAAAGTTTAAACCACAATGATTTTGCTTTAGGTAAAACATTCGTTAAGATTGTACTTGAATATCTCACTAACTTTGAAAACATTTTCTTTTCGAATGAACTCAAATCAAGGAGTATGCCAGTAAATACAACTGAAACAGAAAAAATGATTAGACTGAAAGTGACCATTTGGGAGCTATGTCAGTGAGTGTTATAATTGATCTTTATTTCATTGAAGACAATCGTGGAGGTAACGTAACCGTTAATTTGATATGAGATGTTAAGAGAGTTAAGAGAGTTAAAACAGTTAAGAGAGTTAAGAGAGTTAATAGTTAAAAGTTAACATTTTGTATTAAATCAACTTAATAAAAACATGGCCATTTTCCAGTTTTTAGGATTAGGATTTTTAGTTAGGATTTCTGGAAGTTGTGCAGAACCTAGCTATTTCTTCTACTTCTAGCTACGAAGCTACTTCTTCTTCTGAATTTTACCTTAATGATATAGATTACATCATAACATTTTATCTAATAGGATACAATATACAGCCTTTTGAGAATTTAGTGGTACCCACTTGCAATTGCATTGTGTATGCAAAAGATAGAGAAATTATTTCAATTTTTAAGTGTTGTTTTAGAACTATTTCTGTTAAAGTTTAAAATAACTTCGAAAATAACTTGATGTATTTCATCTAGTCTATTTCAATTGTTCAAACCCAATGGAACGTTTTTAAAATAAATGCTATATAAATTTAATTAAATCCCTTAGTTGATTTTGGAATAATATTGGTTACCAGAGGTAAATATTAATTAATTTTAGTTAGCTTAGTTTTATAGATTATTGAGCTTGTCGCCATTATTGGATGTTTTTTTTTACAACCATATAACGCGTCACCTAGAATGATGTCGAGCTAGAATTGGAAGGGATCTAAAATAGAACTTTATTTACTTTACTGACGAATCAATATTCGTTTACGTTACAATGATGAAAGTAGAATAGTAAGAAGTTTTCGGCGTAAAAGGCGAATTTTACTTTTTCTTAAAAACGACGTACAATTATCACTTGGAAAGCAGGTTTTCCTGAAAACAATCAAATAACTGAGAAACAATCAAATAAAGTTGAAATGCAGCCATTAAGTAACCGAAAGACTGCAATCCCCATTTGCAATATACCCTAAATAATAATACTATAAGATAACGCTAGAGCTCATACAGTTCATTAAATACTACAATATTTAGAAGAATTTTTGATAGTTCTACTTGACTGGTTGGTGAAATTATCAGATTTATCACCGATCAGATAAAATATGTATTGCATGACATTCAGCGCCCGATCTATGATTTTCCCGAACCGGGGCAGAAACTTGACACTGGCACCCCTCTTCTCCAGCATTTGAGATTACTGATTTCAATTTAGCGCCCCTTACACCTTTACAATGTCGCCCGGGGCAAGCAACCCAGTTTGACACCCCCCCACCCCCCCCCAGATCCGGCCCTGATTACATTTGTCGAACACTTTAGCAAATACTTTGATTACCAGTAATTTTAACCAGCCTGCATGTGTACAATGCTATTGGATATTTTTTTACAAGAAGATAGAGATCATCTAATTAGGCCAGTGCCTGGTAGAATTACAGAGTTATAAGATTCGTGGTGGACCTACTCATTAATATTTTGTATCAAATATAAGTAGAATTTTTCTATTTTTTTGTCATTTCTTAATTTACAGTGTAAACAAAAATTAGAAAATTAACCCATTAAAATATTTTTCATGGTGTTGGATAAAACCTATTTCGTAATTAATCTTTGTATTCCATATTTGGCTATTTATTGCAGACAAATTTACGGCTTGGTTTCAATTACTCGTTAAATCCAAAGTTTATTCAATTGAATTATGCTACGTCCACCTTAATAAGTGAAATATTGATATGTATGTTTGAATTTGGCACCAAATATGAGGATACGCCCCATATATAATGCAGATAAATTGTTGACAATGATCAGGACACTGTTCACAAGGAAAGTTGTTAATTATGTCAGTTATTGTGCTAGAGAACATTATAATGTTAAAGCAAAATTCTGGCTGCATGGCACTAATAAATTTGTGCTATAAATACAGAGTGTGGCAGAGATATGAGCTAATATAAAAATTTTGTAATTAATTGAAATACTATATAAACAATCAAGGGACACTATATAAATATCTTAAAAAATAATGTCTTATAAAATAATGTTAGCAACATATTTTACAGTAAATTAATATTTCTGTTTTTTTTTTGACATTTGCAGCAGTTGTTTATGGAATAATTTAATAATTTGCTGATAAACAATACATCTATATATAGAGAAATGCAGAAAACACATGTTTTTATTAGAAGTCTGAAAATGATAATGATACTTTTCTGTTTATTTTGGGTATGTGCATGAATGTTTGTTTAGTTTTGCATTTGTTAATAATTTATTATTATTGCATTTGTTTTTAATTCGATCGTGACACTCAATTACGGGCAGAGCGAAACATTTAAGGGGGCATGGGATAAAGTGCTGTTTCGGAAGCCCTTAACGTCCACATATGATCACGTAATTTTCCACGATGTAATTAATCATATAATGCTCAAGTTTTAACAGGTGCCGCGGCCAAACAACACACAGGAAGCATTTATAAGTGCGAAGACAGTTTTGTTCGATTCTAGGCTTTACAAGACAGTATCGCAATTAGCAAATCGCCTGCATATCACACATTAAGTGGATGTTTTAATTAACTACAACTTACCAACCCATTAAAAATAGACTACATGAGTCCAGAGTTCATAGATGATGACCTGCGAGATAAAGCACTGGAAGACACCAAATTTGACAAGGCCCCTGGTTTTGATGGAATTCACTCCGAATTCATCAAAAACTGCGGGAAACCCACAACTAATAACCCCCCCCCACAACTAATAACCCACGCTAATAAATACATAAATAAATACATAAATAAATATATAAATAAATACATAAATAAATACATAAATAAATACATAAATAAATACATAAATAAATACATAAATAAATACATAAATAAATACATAAATAAATACATAAATAAATAAATTAATTAATAAACATATAAATAAATAAAACCTGTGGGATCGTCTGCGTGATCTAGAGGAAATCTCCTCTATAGGCAAACTGGCGTAGACACGACTGGGCTCCTGTTTTCATCTCTGATGAGTCTCGATTCGGACTGGCTCCAGATGCATGTAGAACAAGAGTTTGGAGATGATTAGGAAACCTAGAATGCTTGGAAATAGTTCAGGAAGTGGTAGAAGTATATTGATTTGGAGTGGTATAACCATTGGTAGAACAATGACCTCATTTATTTGAAACAAATTTTAAATCCAACAGACGATATTGCGATACGAGGGTTGTTATTTATATATCTGGAATAATAAATAAAAACAAATATTTATCATTGAAAATGGTTTTATTGTTTTTTAAAATATTCTCTGTGATCGATACATTTTTGTATAGGTTTGAACTAATTTTCATAGCACTTTTTCCATTCCGATTGAGGTATCTCCAAAACATGCATTTTGAATGCATCAACCGCTTCTTCTGGCATCGAAAATTGTTGACCAGATAGTTCATTCTTCACGGACGAGAACAAAAATATATTATTGGGTATATACGTATACTGTACGGCGGATGACTCATCAACATGATGTTTTGACCGGTTAAATATTCAATGTAGCCACATGCCACATGCCACATGAATGTAACCACACTGTAGCCACATACTCATTTATCCCAGAAAACAGGTTACCATTTGCTTCGAAGTTCTTCTTGTGCGAGCAACTTTTGCTGGGTTTGGCTCATTTTTAAAGACCCATACAATCGACTGCTGTTTACTTCCGGGCTCATATGCAGATCCAAGATTCGTCACCTGTATAGATATTGCTCAAAAAATACACCACGACTGTATTTTTTGAGCATTTCTTTACACCAATCGACCCGAGACTTTTTTGAACGATTGTCAAATTTTGCGGAATCCAACGCGCACAAATATTTTTTACGGCTAAATGTTCATATAAAATCTTGTGTGTACGTTAGTCATACTAACGCCCAAGGATACCTCAATCTCACGGTATATCACATGACGATCTTACTTTATCAGTTCGGGCACAGTATCGATGTTTTCTGGCACAACAACTGACTTTGAACAACATTCTTTAAATTCGTACGAGAGCGAATGACGCCCACGATTGAATTCTCTAAATCAGTGATATACTGGGGTACGGGTATCATTTGCATAACGAGTTGGTTATGCAAATGCTATTGAACATTTGTGGGATATGTTGAGTAAATGGTTTTTAAAGTATAATGTGGTATTTAATACGCAAGAACAACTTGTTGAATCACCTACCTCATTGCAGTCATGCGTCATCATTAATATGATGTTTTGTCGAAAGCATCTTAATCAGGTGAACCCAGCATGTTGTAAATGTATTGACATTTTTATTGGCATCCTTAAAAATATACGCTTAATAATACCAAAATGTATTTACTTTATTTATCCCTGTAGACACATTGTTAAAATATGATAAATAATATAATATAATAAATATAATAAATATAATAATATAAATATAAAAATAATATATTATATGATAACCGTGATATACGACCGTTTATTACCGACTATTTATGTAATTTATCGATTCTGAGGTCGAGAAGAAGGAATTCCTCTGGTTTGCTATTATATGATCTCGTGGGGCATTCTTCTGTGAGCTTCTCCGCAGTAATAAAGTAGATACAGCTGCTTGGTCCATCGGTGTGAAGAAAAATAACATCTGCACTGTTGGGTTCTGACTCAGTTAAGCGTGGACCATGTTTTACGTGATAACTCCAAACCTGGTGGTTCTTGGATGATGCATGCCATGATGTTATTTTGTTATGCAGTCCATTCTTGAGTCAACTTCATTCACTATAAGTGAGATTTGACTTACCTTCTATAACTGTCCCTATTATTTTTGTCGGTGGTCGTCGAGAGCGGACTCGATTATGGTCTGCGTGCTCTCTGAATGATAGTGTTCTATTAAGAGTTACTCCTAGGTATTTTGGTATTTTATTGTGGATAAGTATATTGAGTTCTTTTCTGCCAAGTTTGTTGTTGAGGTGGAAACATGTTACTTCTGTTTTGGTGGAGTTTGTTTGCAGTCCATTAGCGAAAATACTTTCCCACTATGTCCAGGTTTGCTGTTAAAATTTCTTGTGATTCTTCATTTGAACTGCACTTTACCTTAAATGCCCAGTCGTTAGCGTAGTCAAACATTTTTTAATTTGCTTTTGGCAGGTTTCCAATGTACAGGCTAAAGTGGAAGGGGGGTAAGAACTGATCCTTGTGGCAACCCGTTCTTAAGTTTTCTTGGACAGCTGATATCGGTTCCCATAGCTAACTGAAACACTCGGCCGTTTAGTATATTGTCAATCAGTCGGGCAGTCAGCTTGCAGAAGATCACTCGTAGAAACTTATGTATCATATCTTCTCTCCACGCTATCTCATGGGCCGCCGATAAATAAAGATGAGGTTTTAAGTTTTCTTTGGAAACAGGCCTCAACATAGGTGGTGAGTAATAAGACTTATCTGTAGAATTCCGCCTAGATCGGAAACCCGTAGGAATAAGAATTGCTTCGAACAGTCTTGTATTAAGTCTGTTATAAATAAGCCATTCCAGTAGCTTGTATATGCCAGGCTTGCATATGCCAAGTTGGCTATTGGCCTCTAGTTCTTAGAATCATCAGCTGGTTTGTCCGACTTCAATATAGCAACTATTTTCGAGCGTTTAAATTCTTGCGAAATATTGCCGGTTTGTATAATATCTAAGAAGAAATGAGCTAATCAAATTTCTGTGAACTTGCCGTGGTTTGTTAAGAATTCAGGGTGAATATTGTCAAACCCTAGAGATTTTCCTGGTTTAATATTTTTAATATCATTTAAAACCTCTTTGCGGGAGAAGGGGCGGCAATATTTGATTTCTGTGGCTGCAGCTTTTTAGATGCAAAGTTTTAAGTTCGCTCTTCACCTCAGTTGTGTGGGCTTGGATTTTAGGTGCTCTGGATGCCGCTATTATACGAAACGTTGCGGAGTGGAGTCATTCTGTTTTTTCTTTATGTTTGCAGGTGTACAGTTCTATCTCTACCTGGAGCTATTTTTTTTCGAGGCGACGAAATAAATGAGTTATTATAATATAATTAATATTTTTGTAATATGCCTTAACAACGAATGCACATAGTACGCTGTTCTACTGATTTGTCGTTACTAATGCCATAATGCCTCAAAATACTGTGAAGATAGTTGCTTTATCAATATCCGAGAGCAGCGTGACAAATTTGATATTGAAGTCTTTTGTTTCTCTGCCGCGGTCTCTATAAAGCAGATCCAATTCTTTTCATTGAATTTCTGGTGGATCTTGAAATTTCTTTACCCCCCCATTGGTCACTTTTACTAAAGTGACCAATGAATTGGAACAATTACTCTGCAGACCAGGAGTGGAAAACCGATCGATCAAGGTTTTATTAAACATGTTTTAATTAACAGAAATACGAAAACATGGAGAAGGTTGATGGCGAAATTTATGACATACTATTGGAGCAGGACGCTAGTGAGGAAGAGCTATTGATCGAGATGGAAGGCAGTGAGGTGTACGAAAGGAGATTCAACGAAGTAAACGTTCGCTATGAGGAAGTGCTGGATACGCAAGCGGCGGTTAACGAGGTAAGTTCTTTTTTTTCCCTTTATTTGGGTTTTTTGCCACTATCTAAAACTCAAGAAATATCAAAAATACCAGTTCTTATTTAAAGAAAGAATCACTGGGTAAAAACAAAAAACCAAACGGAGACAAATTTCTCAGTGATTCTTTTTTATAATAAATTTGCCTAACGAACAAAATTTTAAAGATATTTCAATAAAGTAAATTCAATGGGGACATTCGAGATTGGCTACCGTTTTGGGCACAATTTAAGAAAAGACACGAAGATCCGGATATCGACACAAGCGATAAAGTTGAATATTTAATACAGGCCACGATTCCAGGCAGCCGGGCGCGAGAATTAGTAGAGAGTTTTCCCGCGACAGGCAATAATTATAATAACATTATTGAGTGTCTTGTTGCGCGATTTGGTCGTGAATACTTACAAATAGAAGTGTACATGCGCGAGTTGCTGACATTAATTTTGAACAACGCTACAACGGGCAACAAAATAGAACTATCATTACTTTACGATAAGATTGAGACACAGTTACGTGCTCTGGAAACACTGGGCATTACATCAGATAAATATTCGGCCATACTGTTTCCATTAATTGAATAGTGTTTTCCACCGGATTTATTACGCGTTTGGCAACGCTTGCCTTCGGTGATCACTTCTCGAGATAACTTAGATACCGATGGAGAATTGACACTAGAAAAACGCCTCAAAAGTCTCATGTTGTGTTTAAAAACGAGGTCGAAAATGACCAACATGTTTCACTAGCGGTTGAAGGGTTTGGTTTGCATTACAACACGGTAAGCAGAGATTCGGGTCGTAATAGGGACATAAAGCACAAGGGTAGTCGAAGGTTCGATTCTGGTTCTGGGGTTCCACGGCTTTAACTTTATTGAACCACAAGAATGCGCAATGTCTTTTTTGTCCAAATGTCCATGAAAGCGCCAGTTGTTTTAGAGCTCAAAAGTTGTCAATGGAAGAAAAACGTCGTATTTTGAGCGAAAAAGGGGCATGCTTTAATTGTCTGAGAATAGGTCATCTATCTCGAGTGTTCCGCGGAAGACAAAAAAGGAATTATATGCAGTAAATCACATGTAGCGTTGATGTGTCCCGATTTATTAACAAATAGGAAAAACCATGGCAAACCTGAAGGAGAGGATAATGGAAAACACGAAAGTTCTAATAGTGATCAAGTACTTGCCAACAGCGCCAATATGCACGTCTTCATGCAGACGCTGCGGGTAGAAGAGGTGGGGA
Source organism: Cosmopolites sordidus (assembly GCA_031761425.1). Taxonomy (NCBI): domain Eukaryota; kingdom Metazoa; phylum Arthropoda; class Insecta; order Coleoptera; family Curculionidae; genus Cosmopolites; species Cosmopolites sordidus. Next base: position 307,326 of record JARFXV010001483.1, on the reverse strand, counting down.
CGAAGGGTTCGCGAATTATACGTGTCTTGTTCGGTACCGGGTCCCAAAAGACGTACCTTTTAAAGTCTACGGCTCAATATTTAGGTTATACTTCCAAACATCAGCTAAATGTTGTTCACGGACTCTTTGGAGGAACTGAAATGATGAGCAGCACGATGTCAGACTTAAGAATAACAGTTACAGCTGCACATTTGAAGCACTAAACCAGACTGTCATCTGCACCGATATAAATCCAATTTTTCCAGGGCCACGGAACAAAGAATTAGATGCCTTGACTATTCGGATATCGGATTCAGGCCATCCGGCTCCTGTTGAATTACTGATCGCAGCAGATATAGCAGGTAAACTGTATACTGGTCGAAAACATATTCTAGCGTGTGGGTTGGTTGCTATGAAAACTCTGTTAGGTCTCTGTAGGTGGGATCTTGATGGGGAAAATTCCTTTGAACAAGCCACCTGGTTCCACTATAACTGCTATCTCTCTTTTTGTAAAGAACGCCTCGACTTCAGACCTTTGGTAATTGGATGTTTTAGGGATTACCGATCCAACCGAGAAGAGCTGGCCAGGGCAGCTAAAAACTATTTTTTACAACCAGTCTCTGTAAATTCCGAAGGACGTTATGCAGTGAGACTTCCGTGGCTGGAAGTTCATCCGGCATTGCCAAGTAACTATGGTATTGCCCAGACGAGACTAGATAGAACCGTCCAAAAGCTGAACAATGATGGATGGTATAATTCATATAGCCAAGTATTCAAGGAATTGTTAGAGGAGAATATTATTGAGGAAGTTATAGAGCAGCAACCCAATAACAAGGCCTACTATCTGCCTCATAGGCCGGTTATAAACGAGAGCCATGCAACTACCAAAGTAAGACCAGTTTTCGATGCCTCCGCTAAAGAAAGGGAGAAGCCTTCTTTGAACCAATGTTTGGAAAAGGGTCTAAACTTAATAGAACTGATTCCCGCGGTTTTACTCAGATTGAGAGAAAATAGAATAGGCGTAATCTCTGATATTCGCAAAGCCTTTTTGCAGATTAGTATGAGTGAGTCCGATAGAGATTTTCTACGTTTTCTATGGATAGATAGTGATGGGAACAAAAAGGTTTTTCGTCATCTTCGGGTTGTGTTTGGCATCAGTAGTAGTCCATTCCTGTTACCAGCGACGATAGAATATCATTTGTCTAAACTACTGAAGAAATGTGATTCAGGGCATTCAAGATACTCTAAAGAAACTCTTCTGAAACTTTCCAAAAGTTTTTATGTGGATAACTGCGTCACGAGCGTCGCGAACGAAGATGACCTGAACTTATTTATTGAAGAAGCTAGTATGCTCATGAATGAGGGCAAGTTTGATCTTAGAGGGTGGGAGCATAATCATCAAAGGCAAGATCAAGGTAGTGACAATTCTACGGCTGTACTTGGGCATATGTGGGACACCAGCGATGATACTCTTAGCATAAGTCAGGAAATCTTTGGAAACAATGAAAAAGAGCTGCTGAGCCTTTCGGTTACTAAAAGATTAATGCTATGGCTATCACAACGAATCTTTGACCCAATAGGTTTCATATGCCTAACTACTCTACTACCGAAGGTGTTGCTGCAGGAGACTTTGCAGAAGAATTTGAAATGGGATGCGACCGTAGATCCTTTGATGGCGAACACATTTCAAAATTGGCTTAAAGGTCTAAAATATTTATCCAAAATTAAGGTTCCAAGATGGATAAACGCTGGACCTGAAGGCGCTGATGAATGGACCCTTCATGTTTTTTATGACGCTAGCAAAGAAGCTTTTTCAGCTGTTGTATTTTTACGAGGAGTTAGGAATTGAGACGTTTCCATGCGATTGTTGGCAGCAAAGTTAAGAGTAGCTCCTCTAAGAAAATTATCAATTCCTCGACTCGAACTGACGGCTGCGGTAATTGCGGTGCGGTTATACACGAGTGTCAAAGAGAATCTTGAAATAGACTTTGATACTTATTTTTGGAGCGATTTCACCACAGTACTCTCTTGGATTCGGAGAAAGGAAGAATGAGCTACATTTGTATGGAACCGTGTTACAGAAATTAGAGCAACTACTTCCGTTGGCATTTGGCGCCACGTTCCTGTTGTTTTGAATCCGGCAGATCTCCCATCCCGTGGTTGCTTCCCTAAACAGTTATTAGAATCCAGATGGTGGGAGGGACCCAGTTGGCTTCTTCGAGATACTTCGACTTGGCCACCAGACGACCATAATTATAATGTGGAGGAAATTAATCACGAGAAAAGGAAAACATTTCTGACGACGCTGCTTAGTAATGTAAAGAAGATGAGTTCTGACGATTGGCATCTCAATTATTTCTCGAATTATCTTAAAACTATACGCATATATGCCTGGATCAATCGTTTTAGGCACAATGCTTAGAATTCAGAGGCGAAAAATAGGGGTGAGCTAACAGCTGAAGAAATAGATAAAGCTGAAAGATTTGCCCGGATGCTGGTACAAAAGGAATCGTTTACTGGAGAAAATGATGAACGATTGAATTGTCTGAACCCTTTCAGAGATAAATATGGTTTAATCCGCTTGAAATCGCGGGTTAGTGGTAGACAGGATACAGAACAGTTCCGTTTTCTGATCGTGTTACCCCCAAAGCATCCCTTAATCCATAAACTTGTGCTTCAACAACACATTATGTCTTGCCACGTAGGAGTACAAGGATTAATGAGTATTCTTCGAGAAAACTATTGGATATTGGGAGGCAGACGAGTAATTAAGTCAGCTCTATCTGTCTGTGTTGTCTGCAAAAGACATAATGCCAAGCCTTTTGAATTAAGTGCGCTCCCTTTACCCGTGGATCGTGTTCGCGATGCAAAGGCTTTCGAAATTACTGGCGTGGACTTTGCGGGTCCCTTATATTTGAGGACGGGGGAAAAAACCTGGATTTGTCTCTTTACGTATGCGGTTTATCGCGCGATTTACCTTGAACTTTGTACATCATTGTCTGTTGAACATTTTATGATGGCCTTGCGGAGATTCATAGTAAGACGCGGACGTCCAAAAACTCTGTACATTGATAATAGGACAAATTTCATTGGTACTAATAAAGCGTTTGCGCAATTTGACTTTCCGAAAATCGCGGAAATTTATGGTGTAGAGTGTATTAAGTGGCGTTTTAATCCATCTACGGCTCCCTGGTGGGGTGGGTTCTGGGAACGTCTTGTGCGATTGCTTAAGCAGTTGTTACGGGAAGTATTGGGCCGATCTTCTCTCACCTATGAAGGTTTGACTACGGTCCTCACTGATTGTGAGTCCGCGATAAACTCGAGACCGCTAACCTACGTATCCAATGATGTAAACGACTTAACAGCACTGACTCCTGCGATGTTTTTACGAGATCTGGTGGAGAGCGGAGTTCCCGACTGTGATGCTATTGATGGCGTAACCCTCCAAAAAGTATTGTCATACAGGCACAAGCTAATGGAAGACTTACGACGCATATTTTGCCTTGAGTACCTAGGTGAACTGAAGTTATTCCAAAAGAAAATTGTTCCTAGACCAATTAAGTTGGGTGACTTGGTCTTTGTGGAAAACGACCGAGAACAACGGGTCAATTGGCCACGTGGTCGTATCAGCGAGCTCTTTCCTGGGAAGGATGGACAGATTTGTTTAGTTAGGGTGGTCACGGCAAAGGGTCAGTTTCTGCGGTCTGTGAAACGTCTTTGTCCTCTGGAGTGTCTGGACGTCGTTGTAGATCAGTGGCAATCCCGATCTGCACTTGACGAGAGGGAGTTAGGTAGGACCAAAGATATCGACGACAAAACCACTACAAGTAAGGAGTGCGCGGAAAGTGTGCCCGAAGTGAAAAAGGTAGTGACGCGAAGTGGAAGCGAAGTTAAAGTGCCGAAAAGGGTTTCGCTTTGAGTGTTTTCCTTTATTGTGTTGGACTTTTATATTTCATTTTGCTTTTAGAAATTGTTATTTATTTTGTATTTGATTATGACTGAATGTCTCTAGGATTTGTGAGCCACTTGTAGATAGATCTAAACGTGCCTCAGGTGGGAGATTGTTAGAGACATTATGTTGCAAATGTCCCTCGTAACTGTTAAAGACATTACGTTACAAATGTCCCTCGTAAATTTAATTGGTTAAGAAGTATTATTTGATACTGACTTCGTACTACTCTGTGGTAGTGGAAGTGTTTTGTTTAATATAATCTGTGGACATCCGTTACACAGCTGACATTTTGCCGCCTAAGACAAAAGAAGTAATGACACGCTGTCAAGAAATAATAAGTCTGTAAAAAAAGAAGCCGTAAAACAGTATTTTTTGATTGTACACTCCTTCTAATGTTATTGTGATTGTATTTAAAAGGTGCGTGTTTGGCATAAGTAAAAGGTATAATAGTAAATTAACTCGAGCCTTTTATTAACGAACCAGTAGGTCAATTTAAGCGGGTAGCTTTCTTGTGATTCACACGTAACAACGTGTAGACCTTTTTACCGCAAAACATTTTTATTTAACTCTCTATATGCTTCCTGTCTTTCTCTGTCTCTGTCTCTCTTTTCTCCGTTCTCTGCTTTGTATCTGTATCATTTTTCCCTTCTCCTGTCGTCTTCTCTGAATAAGTTCCCACGTTTCGGTGGGTGGTTCCACGGTGGTTTCTGCAGTTTCTTTTAATATATTGGAAATTATTTCCTAATTCTTATTTTCCGGTTGTAACTGAATATTATTTCTCAAACGTCTGTTTGTAACTTCCTATTCCTTGCGTTGTGGCTAATTTTCTGATGTTGTACGTTTTTCTTCCAAGAGCATTTGGTTTACAGGGTTTGTTGCAAGTTTCAGTCGTATGCAACCCGTTAGAAGGTGGTGGTTGCTCGAAATGTCTGCACCTCGTATATTTCGCACATCCAGTAGCAAGGTTCTCCGTCTTCTTGAAATCATGTTGTGATCAATTTGTATTTCGGTCCTTTAGTCAGGTGAAACCCAGGTTATTTTGTGAACTCTTGTTGAACTCGTAAGTTGCAAGTTGAACAAAAATGTTTAAATATTTTAAAAATTTAGGCTCATGTGGAACGGAGTCACTCTGGAATAAGGAGTAATCTGCTCTCAAGGAAAATTTTCTAGTTGATTCTTTATATAACTATAGGGATACTTCTGTCTCTATTCGGGATATAATACATGGTATAGTTAAATTGGATTGAGACTTATTCAGTGACTCTTCCAAACTGCACATAGTTAAACTGACGTTTTTCCATCTCCTTTACTGGACAGACGTTTGTCAGTAATCTGGAACCGCTTCAGGATCGATCATTGTCACTCTTCTCAGGGTCATCTGTTAAAAAGGGACCCTTCTTGTTTATGCTCTGAATGCGGACTTCTTTTGACGGATCGACATGTACTGGTTGAGTGAAATGTCCTCTCTACACCCAGACAGAGTGTACTTCCTTCTCCATAGGACTTTCTTTTCTCATACATTTTCTACGAGAATAGAATATTCTTTCCCATATATAATTTCCTTTATACCACGGATTGTGGTGATCCTCTTTGTGGATCAGACTTTGGCGTGGTAAAGGGGCTTCCGTAAGTCAATGAAGCTTTGGGCTATGCCGTTTGCGGCGTATGCTTCTGAAAGGGTAACAGGTTAAAGGTGGCGAAAGGTGGCGAACAGGTTAAAGCAGAGACTTTAGACTAACTTGATCCAAAATCTGCAAACCCGCATTGGACCAGCGTGGCAGATTAAGGTGCAAACCCCCCCGCCCCCATGGTTTTACAATTACAAACACGGCTCACATTCCCCGGAGGCCAAGAGGCAACTACCTACGGCAGAGGGAAGACCTGCCCTAAGGCAGAGGGTGCTAAGAATCACCGGGTTAGATCTGGCTGCCATTGAACTTTGGACATTGCAACTCTAAATATTCGGACAATGAAAACGGATGAACGACTGCAAGAACTGTTGATCGAGCTTGACAACATACATTGGGATATTGTAGGTCTTTGTGAAACACGAAGAAAAGGCGAAGAGATAATCAAACTGAAAACAACTGGTCACGTACTCTAAACTCGGGGTACGGAGTATGGGCGATGTGGTGGAATTGGATTCCTCGTTAACCAAAAGTTGAAGGATAGTGTCGTCGTATATCTGACCGACTAGCCTAATGCGTCATTCAGTTGAATAAAAAGTTTAAACTTTAAATCGTCCAAGGTTATGCACCAACTATAAGCCATGGCGCTGAGGAAATTGAGGTATTTTATGATAAGGTGGCCCAGCTTCTAGGCAGCGAGAAATGCAGGTACAAAATCTTGATGGGTGATTTTAATGTTAGAATTAGAAAAGCAAGAACTAGTGAAACTGCAATTGGCCCATATGGAAATGGCGAACGGGACAATGAAGGTGACAGATTGGTTAATTTTGCTGAAGGACAAAAAATTGTACATTATGAACTCGTTCTATAAGAAAAAAATCAGCAGAAAACGGACATGGAAAAGTCCATCTGATCTCACAAGTGAAATTGACTACATCATGTCAAATGATAAAACAATATTTTGTAATTGTACTGTCCTTAACCGTTTTAATGTTGGAAGTGACCATAGAATAGTACGAGCAAAGGTTATGATAAACTGTCGAAGAGAACGGACACGAATTGTAAGATCGAAGGACAAAGTGAATTCTGATAAGCTGAAACCGCTTTACTGTGTTGCAAGACCCAGAAGAGATGGAAATAACAGATCGGTATGAAAAAATCATCGAAAATCTGGTTGAAACGGCTGCTGCAATAGCACCAGCAGAAAAAAGTTAAAAATCTCCAATGAGGCCATCGATTTAATAAAGAAACGGAGGACAATGAAGAATGCAGACAGTCCCTTTGGCAGAGTCGGGTACGTTGAGCTTTGTGAAACTATAAGAAAACGTATTCGAGAGGAAACGCGTCGGTTCAACATGCAGCTAGTGCAAAAATCAGTAGAAGAAAACAAAGCCAAACATAAGCTGATAAATAAAAGGACACAAATGTTTGCCTTAATGCGTGAGGATGGCACAGTGTGTAGGGAGCGTACGGAAATGTTAGAGGTTATCAGAAGATTCTATTCAAAGTTATATGAAAATCAGTACCAGTTAAAGACAGCATTGCCCACGGAAGAGCAAATATCAGATATCCTGTTGGAAGAAGTGACAAATGTCATAGAAGCGATGAAGAATGGAAAGACTCCAGGAAAGGACAATGTAAAAGTGTTGAAGGCTGGTAGTCGAATTCTACATAAAATATACGTAATCGGATCTGTAATCTGGATTGGGAACAATAGGGAATAAAAATGAATGGTGCATATCTAAGCCATCTTAGATTCGCGGATGATATGGTTCTCCTTTCACAAGATCTAGATGAGCTACAGGAACACATACGAGAGCTACAAAGGGCGGGATAACCATTTGGTTTGAAAATAAACCTAAAAAAGAGTCAGGTTATGATTAACAAATTTGCTGTCAACAGAAGAATTTCTATTTTAGGAAGTGATTTAGAGATTATGGACCACTACATGTATCTTGGGCAAAGGATTTCAATGGAGGGTGATACCGCCCGGGAGGTGGAACGGCGGGTTAAGTGTGGCTGGCAGACATTTGGCCGGCTCAATATAGTATTTAAGAGCAAACTCCCACTTTGTCTGAAGAGAAAGGTTTTTAATCAGTGCGTGCTGCCTGTTTTGACATATGGAAGTGAAGCTTCGGGTTGCACAGAGGGGAATGGAAAGGTGTATGCTTGGCATTACAAAGCGGGACAGAAAGACCTGCATATGGATCAGAGAACAAACGAAGGTATGTGACATCATTGGAAAGGCGAAATAATTGAAATGAAAGTGGGTAGGTCATATAGTGAGACGATGCGACGACAGATGGACCAAAGCAATACTGGAATGGATACCGCTTGATCATAAAGGCCGGCGAAGAAGGCCGAAAACACGATGGACGGATGACATCATCAAGTATATTGGACCCGAATGGCAGAGGAAAGCTCAGGACCGTGCGAATTGGAAGCATGGTGGGAAGGCCTTTATCCTGCAGTGGATCGACAATGGCTGAATGATGATACCACTGATAGTTTAGTTTCTACACAAATTTATAAATTATAATAGTTTTTGAAAAGAAACATTTAAACTTCTTTTAAGTTTAATTATGGCTGCTAAATAGTCTGAGTTACCGATGCGGCCTCCATCCTAAATTCTTCTTCTTCTTTTTATTATCAGCTCACCTTTCAAAAAGATAACGTCAAATAATGCTGAGATAGCGGCGATATCGAGATAGCGTCAACACTACAGGGTTTTGGTGGATCTGCAATAGTCGACTGGTTCGCAAGATCGCCAGATTTAGTACCGATAAAATATGTATGTGAGCGAATGCTTTAGATCACTAAAGCATTAAATCACTAAAGCAATCAGCCCTGGCCGCCAATAAATTTATATGAAATTGATGCATGTGTATCACCCGCCTGGGGTACCTTATTGCAAGAAGACAAAGATCATATAATTCGATTCATTCCTCGCAAAGTTATCGAGCAATGTACAGTGGATTAAAGTCTTTTTACCAGTATACAAAAATTACAGACTACTTCGTTAAGATATGTTTTTTCTTTTTTGGGCAAAAGATTTCAATGGAGGGTGATACCGCTTGGGAGGTGGAACGGCGGGTTAAGTGTGGCTGGCAGACATTTGGCCGGCTCAATATAGTATTTAAGAGCAAACTCCCACTTTGTCTGAAGAGAAAGGTTTTTAATCAGTGCGTGCTGCCTGTTTTGACATATGGAAGTGAAGCTTCGGGTTGCATAGAGGGGAATGGAAAGGTGTATGCTTGGCATTACAAAGCGGGACAGAAAGACTTGCATATGGATCAGAGAACAAACGAACACGAACGATACACGAACAAACGCATGTATATCACGCGCCTGGGGTACCTTATTGCAAGAAGACAAAGAGCATATAATTCGATTCATTCCTCGCAAAGTTATCGAGCAATGTACAGTGGATTAAAGTCTTTTTACCAGTATACAAAAATTACAGACTACTTTGTTAAGATATGTTTTTTCATACACTTAGATTATTTTTTTAGTCACCATCGTAAATTCCTGTTTGGTAATAATCCAGATGTAGGTCAACATAAAATTAGTTAATTATATGGGTTATGCTCAAATAACAATTATATTATTATAACGAAAATCAAGCTGCATGGCACCAAGGAATTAATAATTTAGATGTGAGGGGCTTTATGATAGCAGTATGGAAATAGCTACAGTAAAAGGAGTAGGAAAAATTTGTAAAACAAATCGATTGTCATTTTTATCCAATAAAAATAGGAAAAAAAAATTCATGTTATTCAGACATGTTATTGAAGAAAACATTTAAAATCTTTAGACAATTATTAATTTGCACAACAAACAATTCTGAGGTATCTGTTCTGGGAATAAAATTTTATACTCATGTAACAAAAGTAGACATTAATGATGAAAAAAAATGTTTTTTGACAAATACGAAATATTTTTATGAACAATAATGATTATTATATTTTGCAATGTCTATTTCCATTTAAAAAATGGCCATAACGGATACGATTGTGCCCTTCTGGGAAAAACGCGGTCAACAATACATTGATATTTGTTTATACAATTTATAAATAAAATATTGGTATGGATAGCCGACATGGTATACCGCACGTATAGGATTTTCCAAAATGGGGTTTATTTACAGCTTAAAATAGTATACATTTGACATGTATATTTTCATCTAACTATTTCAGTTATAAATGCCACTGTTTGCTGTAGTTTATGGATCAAAGAAGTCATTGATTCGCATATTTTTTGAAATGGATATCTTGGTTGCTATTAAATAATTTTTACCATAAGATGCCCATTTGGAAAGCAATATTAGGCGGACATTTGAGTGATAATGTTTTTAAAATATAATAGAATCATCTATAGTGCATTACATCATCACGGATATTCCAAGGGATGAAGGAAATATTGCCTTTTTCAAACAAAACAAAAGCAATGGTTTGAGGAGCAGGTAGTTTTAGTGATTCTTTGCCATTCACTTTTTACTTGCCATTAATTAACCATTAACTTTGGATTAACTTTTTTTTGCCATTACAAAGGAAGTGAGTTTTCCGAACAAGAAGTGTTGCTTTCCGAACTTTACCTTGTATGCAGCTATTTGGAAAAAATTGAAATTTAAATGAATTTATAAAAGGCATCTTGATGGCATTAACACAAATATACATATGGTAATATAATTGATATTATGTGGGGAATCATCCTAAGTATTTTTCAAATAAATCAATCGTAACACTCCATTTCGATCTCTGAGTCGCCGGATTATAGGAGATATCTCCTCCCGGTCTGTTTTATAAGATGTCTTGTAGCATTTAAAACTTATCGACCGCTAAACCTAGTAGTGTATTTCGCATATCTTGCTTCAAAGTGCTACTAGATTCTCCACAGGGAATGCGGATGCAGTCGAAAATCTCGCTTCATGCGGATTACTTGTCTTCATACTAAAAGGATGGCCAGCGACCTAGTAGTGGAATCCGCAGACAGTCCAGGTTAAGAAATCCCTCCATTCGAGGTATGTTTATTAGTTGACCAAGCCCTGTACAGGCTTGTTTTTTTTTGGTATGTTTTAAAGGGTTTTATGATCCAGACCTTTTTGGAATCAAACATTTTGAATATGGGACCGTTTTAGACCCCGGACATAATAGATACGGGACATTTTAGTTACCAGACATTTTTGATTGACCTCGTACATATCAGTAACCGCTCATCTTAGTTACCGGACTTTTCAATAGCCAAATATTCAAAAAGATAAAGGCCAGACTTTTGTTGTTTTGAGTTTCAAGAACGCTAGATAAGAGCCCTTATACTTTAATACTCTATTAATGCTTTAATGTTGAACACTTTCATCTTTATAATGCTTGGGTGGCGCCATTATTAAAGTGCCGACGAGATCCATCTGTGACCCACGACCCAACTGCCTCCGGTGAACGGCTGCCGTAGATATAATTTAAGTATCCAAATAAGTAATATTATAGCCTTCTAATAAAACAGCGGGCTATTTAAGTATATAATATTGCATTTACGAGGTGATAATATCATATAAGATATATTACAAACACTGCTGTTTTCTATAGCATTGTCTTCTACTGTTAGCATAAATCTTCTACTCTAATTTTATATAATATGAAATAGAATATATACCTATACGTCTTAGACCTAAATATATAAGGAAATCGTTGGGTTTAAGCTAGTAAAAATCTGGCTCTATTCGAACAGCAACGCGTTCTCTATAAGTTCTTGAGAGTCTTGAAGATTTCTCCACCATAACAAAAACATGACTGATGCGGTGTAGTTTGTCATTGGTTGAATGTTCAGATTCAAAGGAAAATTGATATTTTAGAATTTGTGATTAGCAACAACCAGATAGGTCTGCATGACTTCTGCTACTTTCCAGCAAACAGGGACATGTTCTGATTAGAAGGCGGCATTGAAAATGTATGTCTTTATCTTAGATTATTATAATATAAAGCGGTGATGTGCTGTGATCTCTAATTCCCTATATTCAAAGATTGCATTCAGTATCTTATTATCATTCACCACTCCCTAGTATCCTGAGTAAGTCTCATAGCTTTAACCGGTGATTCATTAAGGATTTTTACTATGATGACTGCCCGTCTCTAGGGCGTTATTCCTCATCGCCTTTTGCTATAGGATTTGCTTTGAAGTATTATTTCGTCTAGTCTAGTTTAATATATATATATATATATATATATATATATATATATATATATATATATATATATATATATATATATATATATATATATATATATATATATATTGATCAAATGAACCTTGGTCTGGAGATACATGTTTTTGCTTGTCATACTTTATTTACGTCTTGCATCGTTGATTTATACAGTAGTATTTTTTATGAATTCCAAGCTTGCAGTTGTTCTTGTTATTAATTAGAAAATCCAAATATGTAGTCTGTAGTTGCCTATGTACAGTTTGCGGAATGGGCATTTAATATGGAATACTATCATAGATCGTCGATTTACATGTAATTAATGTATTTTAATAAAAAAGATTAATTTTTAAAGTACATAAACTTTGAATGACAACTTAAATAATGTTTACCTACATCAAAAACTGACAAAACAAAATAATTTGGTTTATTTTATCGATTATCAAACTCTTCTATTTTGAAGGATAACTAATGTCGAACTTTCTTTTTCCTACATCTTTTTTTCTTTCATTTTCCATTGTTATTGTTACAACCCAATTTATTAATCAATTCAAAATTATTTTCAGGTAAAATTTTCTTAATCGTATCAATTTGGGAAAAGACAAGCCGGTGAGCAGAGAGGTCCAATAAGATCTGCAATCTGAGCATTTCAGTACTTTCTGTAACTATAAATTCATTGTTAATCTCTTAATTCCTTGTTAAATTGTAAGAATGTTTGGTCAAATTACAGTCTATTAAGTAAACTAACGCTGCATCCTTAGTAAAGTTATGATGAAGCCGACGTCTATTGTATTTATTTAGTTTCTGTTGTTTTAATTGGGTGTCGTAGACAGAAGAGAACAATAGAAGATCACAATTTTGCCTGTGCCGCAAATGTTAGTTCGCTACAGCTCCTCGTGTCTAATAATTTTTGAACCTTTTGTTTTTTTTGCTTTATTACAACACTCTTCAAAATTTTCCGAAGGCCAGCCACGGACACTAGTTGAAGGCGCATTTAATTCGTCGATATCACATTCACATTGAAGATTATAATCTGTATTAAACCGGTCGTGGTGTTGTGGTAAAAAATGTTTTGTTTCTTGAAAGTTTGCCACTTTTCTTGAATTTTAGAAACTGTACAATTTACTGTACTGTACAAATTGATTAACCACATATGCGAAAATCATTTCCAACGTTTGAAAATACTTATTTGAATTTTACAGTTCAAATATCTTTCTTCTCGATAGGCTATTAATGGACCCTGAAAATTGTTATATTAGTCGATTAGCAGCTATTATGAAGGTTTCTATTAATATATCCGGAATTGGCAACGATGGTATTGCAAGGCGTCATCTGACATATACACCGTAAAGTTTGATATTGTTGACTGTACACGTACTCAGAATGTTTTGTCATACGGACTGTACTTGTTTTGTTTAGTGACTTGAAAATTTTTAGTCAAAATATGGAATTAACTCGTGAGCTTTTTCGTGCGATGATTTACTGCGATTTCGACGTGGATTATCACAACAACAATGCATCGATTCACTCACTTTGATTTTTGGCGATGAAGCACCATCTAAAAGCACAGTATATCACAGGTTTAGTTAATTCAATCGTGAGCGTCGTTTGCTTGCGGACGAATTTAAAGAAGGTCGTCCAAAATCGGTTGTTGTGCCAGGAAACAGGGATAATGTAAGCCAACTGATAAAGCAAGATCGTCATGTGACATACTTTGAGATTGAAGCATCCCTGGGCATTAGTATGATAGGCATATACAGGATTTTACATGAACATTTAACCGCGAAAATGATTTATGCGCGCTGGATTTGCTCAAAAAAGGTTCGTGTCAATTGGTGCAAAGAAATGCTCAAAAAATAGAATTGTGGTACGTTAAACATCGTACATAACATCTACATAGGCGACGAATCTGAGATCTATGCATATGACCCCGAACGTAAACAATAGTCGACTGTATGACTGTTTCTAAATGAGCCAAATCCAACTAAAGTTGTTCACGCAAGAAACACTTCGAAGCAAATGGCCACCTGTTTTAATGGGATAGATGGCCATGTGGCTACAATGCTACTAGAGAATCGTCGAATGGTGAATTCTGAATGGTACACGATCATTTGTTTGCCAGATGTCTTTAAAGAAATAAAATAAAAGAGAAAATAAGATTATACTTCACCATGACAACCCGTGCACATCAGACCGAGCAATTCAATATTTGATCGGTCAAAATATCAAACTGATGGGTCATCCGTCGTACAGTGCTGATTTGTCACCCAATTATTTCTTTTTGTTCTCGTCCGTGAAGAATAAACTACGTGATCAACGACTTTTGACGCTAGAAGAAGTTGTTGATGCATTCAAAATGCATAATGTCTGAATGATTGTGGCATGTTTATATATGTTTGCCTATTGCCTTGAAAATAATATATATAAACCAACTTAAACGTATCGGTCAATCTAATATTAATCGAAAAATAATTGAAAAGTTATTCCACAATATGTTAACGTCAAATCATCATGTCAAATGTTAACAATCAAATATATATATATATATATATATATATATATATATATATATATATATATATATATATATATATATATATATATATATATATATTTCATCATCATCAACACGTATCAATCCACAGCAGGATGAAGGCCTCTTCAGCATGCTTCCAACTCTCGTGGTATTAAGCTTTCCTCTGCCATTCTGATTCAATATACTTAATAATGTCATCAGTCCATCGTGTTTTCGGTCTTCTCCGTGGACGTTTGCGATCAAGTGGTAGTCAGTCCAGGACTGCTCTGGTCCATCCCATCGCTACATGACCTGCCCACTTCCATTTCAATTGCTTTATTCTTTTAAATAATGTTACTCACTTTCATTTGTTCTTTGATCCATGTGTAGGTCTTTCTATCCCGTCTAGTAATGCCAACCATACATCTTTCAATTCCCCTCTGTGCTACTCGAAGTTTTTGAACTGACTGTGATGTGAGTGTCCAGGTCTCACTTCCGTATGTCATAATCGGCAGGACACACTGACCAAAGACTGTTTTTTGAGGCAAAGTGGTTAAAGTAAAGTTGGCTCTTAAACACTATATTTCCACCTCCCGGGCAGTATCCCCTTCCATTGAACCCTCTGTATATATATATATATATATATATATATATATATATATATATATATATATATATATATATATATATATATATATAGTGATTCACAACTTTCAAATCCGTTCCTAAAATAGAAATCCTTTTGTCCTCAGCAAAACTGAACATTACCTGACTTTTTTTCTGGTTTATTTTCAAACCAAGTGGTTCCCCAGCCCTTTTCAGCTCTTGTACGTATCTTTGCAGCTCCTCTCGCTCTTGTGAAAGAAGAACGATATCATCTGCGAATCTAAGATGATTTAAGTGTGCACTATTAATCCTTATTCCATCCTGTTCCCAATCTAGATTACGGAACACTTCTTCTAGGTAGGCAGAGAAAAGAAGCGGCGATATTGCGTCACCCTGCCATACGCCCCGCTCTACATTTATTCCAACCTCAAGATTGTTAAAGTGGACTGTCGCTGAGGCTTCATTATATATCGATCCGAGTAGATGTACATAGGCTTTCTGTATAGCCCTCTTTGAGATTGAATCAAATGCTTTTTCATAATCGATAAAAGCCAAGCACACTGGCATAGTGTATTCGTTGGGTTTTTTTATGACCAGTTGTAGAACCTGAATGTGATCAATTGTACTGAATCCACTTCTGAATCCTGCTTGCTCCTTTGGTTGTGCGTCATTGAGTTTTCTTAGTATTCTTTTGGATATCATCTCGGTGAAAACTTTGTACACCACTGATAGGAGGTTTATTGGACGGTAGTTCTTTAAATCTTCCCGTGGTCCTTTCTTATGTAAAATAATCTCGTCTGCATTTTTCCATAAGCTGGGTACTTCTGGTTGTTTGAGTCATATTGAATATAATTTTGCTAGTTTTTTGTGTAAAGTCCGACCACCAGCTTTTAACATCTCCACAGTTATACTATCGTTTCCTGGAGCCTTGCCATTTTTAATCGTGTCTATAGCCTTTGTCACTTCCTCCACTAGGATATTCGGCACTTGTTCTTCAGTGAGCATTGCTGTTCTTGCTTGATTCTGGTCCTCATATAACTTTGAATAAAATCTTCGGACAACCTCTAACATTTCCGTTCGTTCCCTGCACATTGTACCATCCTCACGCATTAAGCAAAACATTTGTGTTTTTTTCTTTCTTAGCTTCTGTTTAGCTTTGTTAATTCCCCTGTTTTCTTCCAGAGTTTTTTGCACAAGCTGCATGTTGAATCGGCGCGTTTCCTCTCGAATACGTTTTCTTATAGTTTTGCAAAGCTCAACGTACTCGATCTTGCCAAAAGGACTGTCTGCATTCTTGATTGTTCGACGTTTTTTCATTAAAGTAATGGTCTCATAGGAAATTTTTGACTCTGAAACATTTATCTTCTGGTGCTATTGAGGCTGTCGATTGGCGGAATGTTCATATTGGTCCGGAATTTCCGTCTCCTCTGGGTCTTGTAACAGAGCAAAGCCGTTCGGCAAAGCAATTTTAAAATCTCTGCCCCTCTCTAACAGCTTCTCAGAATCCACTTTGCCACTTTTTGATCTTATCATTCTTTCGCGTTTATTTTCGGCAATTTATCCTAATCTTTGCTCGTACCATTTGGTGATCACTTCCCACATTAAAATGGTTAAGTACATACAATTGCAAAATATTGCTTTATCGTTTGAGATGATGTAATTAATTTCACTTGTGAGTCCAGATGGACTTTTCGATGTCCATTTTCTGTTCATCTTTTTCTTGTAAACGAATTCATCATATAGAGTTTGTATAGGTTTTTTCATATCGGAGTTCATATAGGTTTTTTATAGTGACTTTGCTGAAGGACAAGTTCAGCAAAGTGAACCAGCCTGTCACCTCTATTGTCTCGCTCACCATTTCCATATGGGCCAGTTGCACTTTCACCAGTTCGTGCTGTTCCGATTCTGGCATTAAAGTCGCCCATCAGGATTTTATACCTACACATCTCTTTGTCTAAAAGTTGGGCCACATCATCATAAAATTGCTCAATTTCCTCATCTCTATGGCATATAGTTGGTGCATAAACTTGGTCGATTTGAAGCTAAAACTTTTTATTCAGCTGAATGATGCATTGGGCTAATCTGTCGGATATACTTTCAAATTTGATTATACTGTTTTTCAGCTTTCGCTTGATGAGAAATTTAATTCCACCACATCGTCCATTCTCCGTATCTCGGGTGTAGAGTACGTGACCAGTTGGTTCTAGTTTGATTAACTCTTCGCTCTTTCTTCGTGTTTCATAGAACCCAATAACATCCCAATGTATGTTGTCAAGTTCAATTAACAGTTCTTGCAGCTGGGTTTCCGTTTTCACTGTATGTTCTGTTGCAGTCGGAACAAGATATACTATAGACCACATGATTTTCCAGTCTAACTTTATCCTTGGGGTTTTTTAGGATGTTTGCGATAGTTTTGTGCAGCTTGTAGGGTGTTTTATGGAAACGGAATCTACGGAATGTAAACGTAATCCACCCCAGAATACAGTTGACTCTGGAAGTCGAACAGGATAGAAAACTGCCGTTTTTGGATCTCCTTATCACAAGGAAACTTTCTGGAACCCTCGAATACACAGTGTATAGAAAACCAACCCACACCGATCGATATCTCAACGCTAAATCCCATCATCATCCTTCTCAGATCCAAGCAGTAGCGAATACCTTGATTTCCAGATCCTTCTGACTGATACTACCAGATACACGAAGTGATGAACTACAAAAAATATCCACATCCCTGAGACAAAATGGATATTCAGAAAATTGTATCAGGAAGGCCATTCGCCACCAGGTAACCCTAACAGGAAGAACAACAGAGGATCATGAACCAAATATACCAAAGATCCTGCTATCATACGTAAAAGGAATCCTAGATAGGATAGGCACACTACTAAGGAAACATAAGATTAGAATAGCCTACAAGCCGCACAAAACTATCGTGAACATCCTAAGAAGCCCCAAGGACAAAGTTAGACTGGAAAATCATGGGGTGTAAAGTATATCTTGTTCCGACTGCAACAGAACATGTATAGGACAAACAAGCAGACGAATATCGGCCAGAGTACAAGAACATAAAAACAATTTAAAAAAACACTTCCTCTCTGTTCCAGCACCATCTACAAAGAGGACATACTCGACAGCGTTGTCGAGTGCAGCATATAGTCCCGAACTACCCCGATATAATCTGCCGAGTCGCCGGCCGGCTATAAAAGCAAGTATAACGACGTGCACGTCAGTTGGACTCTTCAGTCGAAGCGAACTACACTTGAAATGTCAAATGAGCTTTTGGCGAAACGTCGTGACTCTTCACAGAATCAACGGATCGACATCCGGAATGATTTAGAATATATATATATATATATATATATATATATATATATATATATTCTAAATCCGGAATTCTATTCTATTCGACATCCATCATTCTATTCGACATCCGGAATGATTTAGATTTTTTTTTTTTTTGTTCGCCCTGTATTTTCGAAACAAAGGAGTTTTTCAAAAATCATCATAGGACAAAATATTCTTAGAATCGGACAAGGACTCTTTGCATTTTTGCCGCCTGTTTATCTAACACCCTGTATACATATATAAATATATATATATATATATATATATATATATATATATATATATATATATATATATATATATATATATATATATATATATACAGACGATTACTCACCGCATATTACTCCTTACACGGAGTAACATTTCTACAAGAATTCAGATTATGTATTACCTACCGAAGTTTTATTATTAAGATATTGTCGCTCTTAAAACTAAAACGTATAATGTAATTGGTTTAAGAGTATTCAGGTTCTACAATTGCATAAACTCTGCAGAAACATTAACGCGAATTTATAAGGCTGAGGCAGTGAAACAGACGATTACTCACCGCATATTACTCATTACACGGAGTAACACTTCTACAAGAATTCAGATTATTTATTACCTACCGAAGTTTTATTATTAAGATATTGTCGCTCTTAAAACTAAAACGTATAATGTAATTGGTTTAAGAGTATTCAGGTTCTACAATTGCATAAACTCTGCAGAAACATTAACGCCAATTTATAAGGCTGCGGCAGTGAAACAGACGATTACTCACCGCACATTACTCATTACACGGAGTAACATTTCTACAAGAATTCAGATTATTTATTACCTACCGAAGTTTTATTATTAAGATATTGTCGCTCTTAAAACTAAAACGTATAAATTAAATTGGTTTAAGCGTATTCAGGTTCAGCAATTGCTTAAACTCTGCAGAAACATTAACGCGACTTTATAAGGCTGCGGTAGTGAAACAGACGATTACTCACCGCACATTATTCATTACACGGAGTAGCATTTCTACAAGAATTCAGATTATTTCTTGTAGAATACTGAGTCCCAACTACGCAATATTTTGTGGGCGCCCAAAGTAAGCGCGTATTTTATCGTGATGAGAACGGTACGACCACGCTACAAAATCCAAAAAGGGTATTCGAAGGAAAAAGGATCAAAACAACTTGTTGCAAGTTATTGTTGCTTGTTGCAAGTTGCAAGTGGTAAACGAGGTATTCTAGTAACAACATGCTGCGCAGTTTCCGATGGTGTTCCCAAGAAAAAATTCCAAATCACACATGTTGAATGGAACACCCACCGCCACCTTAGACTTGAGCAACCGACGGGGTGAATGAACTCTCAGTTCTCCTTGAGGTTCTGAAGCATTTTGTAAAGGTGACTGCATACTTAGGTGATAGATATATGTTCTTTCGGCAAATATATCTTTACAGATAACGATTGTATGCCAAACAAACACACCAAGTCACAAACCTTCCTAAAAAATCTGAAACTTCCTTGTTTCAGCAGAATGAACAGCCATCAAACCAATCTACTGCATCCGAAGCTTCTACATCATCGCCACAACAAGTTTCTGGAAAAGCACAGGTGCCTTGCAATCAGATGTGTCATAACGATTTAAGCTTCAGAAAAAGTGATCTTAAACCTATGGACAACAATTTTAAGGAGTCCAATTGAATGCCGGTCCCAAACTTTGTAAAGTTATATCGCCAGCGGCACACCAATTAAACGAGAATTTCAAGAAACAGCTAAGAAAGGAAAAGACAAAAAACGTAAGAAGAAAACCACAAAGCCCAAAAATATAAAAATGAAGAAGAAATCATAGAAAGTCGAAAAGGTTACCAAGGTCCTATTTGCAAGTTGTGTAGAAGGTTCTGAAGATTCAGATGATAACAAAGTATCAATTTTATCTATCAATTCAGATGGCAATGATATCCCTTTATCTTTACTGCGATGTCAAATAAAAGATGATTTTGTTATTGTTAAATTTTCACGAAAACAGATAAAACATTATATTGGAAAATTATTGACAGACAATGAGGACGATGAAAATGACATCAACTATCTACGCAAGTAGTTGATAGTGTATTTCATTTGTCTTTGGAACTGCTACTGTCGCATTGGAAGATATTGAACTTTTATTGCCATTACCCAAAATGAGAAAAAAAACAAAACGACAGGCTGATTGCTACTCATTCCCAGAAAATATATTGAAGAGATTTAATCTAAGTTCTAAAATCTTTGAATCTAAATGTAAAAAATGGTTTTCATTTTATTTTTATTTTGTTTGAGATTATTTGATTATGATTCCCAAAAATATGTTAGGGAGACATCATTGAGGATAACGGATTTTTCTGTTTTATTTCGTGTTGTGTTTTTGTTCGTATTAATGTTAAGTTTAGTTTATTGTTATAAAGTGCTCCATCTTGTTACACTTTGTAAACTGTACCCTAATTTTAAATTTTGGAGTATATTTATCTTTAACGCCCCCGCAACCTCCTTAGAAGCTGATTTTTATGAACTCACCTCCTTAGCGAACATCTACGATATATGAGGAACATTCCTACCAAATTTTAAGTTTGTAGATCTTATTGTTTCGAAAAATTCGCGAAAAGTGAGTGGTACTATACATGATGTGGACGATGTGGTGGAATTGGATTCCTCATCAATCGACAGCTGAAATACAGTGTGGTAAAATTTGAAAGTATATCTGACAGATTAGCCCAATGCGTCATTCAGCTGAATAATATACAAAAAAATACTAAGAAAACTTAATGACGTACAACCAAGAGAGCAAGCAGGATTCAGAAATGGATTCAATATAATGGATCACATCCAGATTCTACAGCAGGTCAGAGAAAGACACAACGAATACATTATGCCAGTGTGGTCGGCTTTTATCAATTATGAAAAAGCATTTGATTCAATCTCAAAGCAGGCTATAATGGATGTATAGCATAACAAGGTGTAGAGAAAGTCTGTGTAAACCAAGAAAGCCTGCAGTAATATGTATGTAACTATGTAAAACTACTATATCGATATATGATGAAACTAGGGCGACAGTCCACCTTGACAATCTTGAGACTGGAATAAATGTAGAGCATGGCGTACGAGAGGGCGACGCAATATCGCCTCTTCTTTTCTCAGTCTGCCTAGAAGAAGTGTTTCGTAATCTGGATTGAGAGCAGGATGGAATAAGGATTAATGGTGCATACTTAAAACATCTTAGATTCGCAGATAATATCATTCTTCTTTCACAAGACCCAGAGGAGCTGTAAAGACACGTAAAAGAGCTGCAAAGGACTGGAGAACTATTTTACTTGAAAATAAACCAGAAAAAGAGTCAGTTCATGCTCAATAAATTTGCGGAGGCCAAAAGGATTTCTATTTTAGGAACGGATTTGAAAGCTGAATTTAAGTCTGAAGAAATTTGAATTTAAGTCTAAGGTGGCGGTAGGTGTTCCATTCAACATGTGTGATTTGGAATTTTTTCTTGGGAACACCATCGGAAACTGCGCAGCATGTTGTTACAAGAATACCTCGTTTACCACTTGCAACTTGCAACAAGCAACAATAACTTGCAACAAGTTGTTTTGATCCTTTTCCTTCGAATACCCTTTTTGGATTTTGTAGCGTGGTCGTACCGTTCTCATCACGATAAAATACGCGCTTACTTTGGGCGCCCACAAAATATTGCGTAGCTGGGACTCAGTATTCTACAAGAAATAATCTGAATTCTTGTAGAAATGCTACTCCGTGTAATGAATAATGTGCGGTGAGTAATCGTCTGTTTCACTACCGCAGCCTTATAAAGTCGCGTTAATGTTTCTGCAGAGTTTAAGCAATTGCTGAACCTGAAAACGCTTAAACCAATTTAATTTATACGTTTTAGTTTTAAGAGCGACAATATCTTAATAATAAAACTTCGGTAGGTAATAAATAATCTGAATTCTTGTAGAAATGTTACTCCGTGTAATGAGTAATGTGCGGTGAGTAATCGTCTGTTTCACTGCCGCAGCCTTATAAATTTGCGTTAATGTTTCTGCAGAGTTTATGCAATTGTAGAACCTGAATACTCATAAACCAATTACATTATACGTTTTAGTTTTAAGAGCGACAATATCTTAATAATAAAACTTCGGTAGGTAATAAATAATCTGAATTCTTGTAGAAATGTTACTCCGTGTAATGAGTAATATGCGGTGAGTAATCGTCTGTTTCACTGCCTCAGCCTTATAAATTGGCGTTAATGTTTCTGCAGAGTTTATGCAATTGTAGAACCTGAATATTCTTAAACCAATTACATTATACGTTTTAGTTTTAAGAGCGACAATATCTTAATAATAAAACTTCGGTAGGTAATAAATAATCTGAATTCTTGTAGAAATGTTACTCCGTGTAATGAGTAATATGCGGTGAGTAATCGTCTGTTTCACTGCCGCAGCCTTATAAATTCGCGTTAATGTTTCTGCAGAGTTTATGCAATTGTAGAATCTGAATACTCTTAAACCAATTACATTATACGTTTTAGTTTTAAGAGCGGCAATATCTTTATAATAAAACTTCGGTAGGTAATAAATAATCTGAATTCTTATAGAAATGGTACTCCGTGTAATGAGTAATATGCGGTGAGTAATCGTCTGTTTTACTGCCGCAGCCTTATAAATTCGCGTTAATGTTTCTACAGAGTTTAAGCAATTGCAGAACCTGAATACGCTTAAACCAATTACATTATACGTTTCAGTTTTAAGAGCGACAATGTGTTAATAATAAAACTTCGGTACGTTCGGTTCTTGTACAAATGTTACTCTGTGTTATTACATGGATGTAATGTGCGGTGAGTAATCGTCTGTTTCATTGCCGCAGCCTTATACATCCGCTTTAATGTTTCTGCAAAGTTTAAGCAATTGCAGAACCTGAAAACTCTTAAACCAATTTCATTATACGTTTTAGTTTTAAGAGCGACAATGTCTTAATAATAAAACTTCGGTAGGTAATAAATAATCTGAATTCTTGTAGGTATCTTTCGATGCGAGTCACTAAGTCTTATAAGTTGGTTTTCTGTCTTGTTAATTCTGAATTTATGAAGGTACGTTAATTTTTAGTTAAAGCTAGGATACACGCAAAATAGTTGAATACATAGAAATTGCTGATTTTGATATTGTAGTTAGATTTATCTCTCTTCAAATATATATATACAAAATTTGATAAAAAAAAAAAATTACAAAAATTTTAGATCAAAAAAAAATTTTTAGCAAAAATAGAGTTTTGCAATAAGAGATGTGAGAACTTTAAAATGTAACTGCGGCAACATTGTTTGAAATGTAAATCTCATTAATGAACCGCTGTGTTCAGTATATTATGTCAATTCATCATGGAAATATATTCGATTCAACAGCATGTAGAAATGGAAGTTGGAAGCCGACTGGAGAAAACTTTTTTGGAGAAACATAATCTTTTCCGACAAAGCGCATTTGTTTGTAAACTTAATGTGTTTGTAAACAAACATAACTACAGGATTTAGGCTGATGTAAATCCTCGAGTGATTTAAGTGTTACCTCTTCATCATCAGAACGCCAATGGTGCTGTTTTTGGGCTGAAGGAGTGATATGACCTTATTTTTTTGAAGACAATGATGGAAGTCGTTTTACTGTTAATGATGAACGCTATAGAAATATACCAACAGAATATATTTGATCTAAATTGATGTAGTTATAAACAATGTTTTCTTTAATGACTTGACTTGTCACATATCTGGCCAGACAATTAATTTATTGCAAGAAACGTTTTCTAGAGAATAGTTATTTCGTGTCCCTAAAGAACAGCAACCTACGGTTCCCAGTTCACTGGTTCGATTAATGAAAAGCTGTTCCACTTTTGATAAGTATATTTAATCCAGATGTCTTGCACAAGCCAAACTCCAAAACTAGTTCTTCCTCATGTTACATCGTTACTCTTAACAACAAGAACAAATCCCTACTTTTTTTGGTATACATGTCGGTAAAATAGAAATCTTAAAAAGGGATGCTCAGTACTAGATGACACCAGAGTGTTCATATTTAAGTATCAATCATCCTCCCACCTGAGGAACATTTTATATTAGAGACTCACAAAAGACCCGAACATGAGCTTAAAATGTAGGTCAAACTAAAATTATCATACAACAATTAAACTGCAATATCAGTAATACCTTTTAGGTAATCTAATACTACGACCATTATGAGTCTTCTTCACTTGGTCACTTGCACTACTTAATTTTGGTTCGGTTGGAGATTCACTATTGGACACGTTTCACTTTCAACACTGGACTCTGAATTCAGTTATTCCTCGTTCCCTATTGAAACATCAGAATGTAGAAGCTCCAATTGATCCTTGCGGTGATCACTGCGGGTAAGGGATTGTCCACTGCGGGTAAGCACTTTTACCAGTCGAATTCTTCCATATTGACTCTGCTACAATTCCAGGACTCGTCCTAATGGCTATTTCAATCGCTTCTGCTGATTATTCGCGACGAGCACTATCTCTCCCACCGTGATTTGCCGAGTGGATTTTCGACCTTTATGGAACTTCAACTGTCCTAGATACTCTAAAAGAAAGCGACGTCGTAAATCAACCCGTAACTTTTGTCGATAACGCGCTTTACGGCACAAACTCTGTTTATCGATCCCATCACAGTCTGGCACCCCAGAGTCTTTTAATTCCCATAAAAACATCGACGGCGAGAGAGCTACCAAATCCCGCGGATCACTCGACATATATGTTATTGGTCGAGAGTTTATAATGTCCTCGCACTCATAAATAACGGTTAAGAGATTTTCGTAAGTAAGATATGCATTATCGAGAACCTTCCGCAGAATTCGTTTCGCAACACCAATCATTCGCTCCCAAAAAACTCCCCACCGTGCGGTCGTTGGAGGGTTGAATCGCCAAAATATACGTCGCCACGTTGCATAATCTTGAATATCGTCCCAGTTCAAACTCGCGAACTCGTTTTCCGCATTCACAAAATTTGTGCCATTATCGGTGAAAACAGTTCCATTATCGGTGAAAACAGTTCCATTATCGGTGTAAACAGTTCTCGGACGACCTTTTCTCGCGATAAACCGTCGAAGCTTTTATAAAGTCGGTCGTCGATAAAGACGTCGTTAATTCTAGGTGAACCGCCCGGTATTCCGCACAAGTAAACAAGCATAACCAAGTCTTTTCGTCGGATTTTAAATAAAGTGGTCCCGCAAAATCACTACCAGTTATTTCAAATGGTGCAACATCTCGAACTCTGTCAATAGGTAACGCCGGACATTCTTCCTGGAACGAGTGGCCTTCATGTCTCTTATATAACGAGCATTTTGTAATTGCAGATCGAACGGTTCGTCGACCACCAAGTAACCAGAATTTTTCACGGACTAAGCCCATTAGAGTCTGTGTTCCTGTGTGTAGTAATTTCTTATGAAAATCAAGGATCATCGCCTGAACCACTGTATGTTTTCCAGGTAGAAACACTATTGAAAAACGAAACTGGTTTATGTCTTCACGATTCACCAGAAGTCACCAGAAACCCTGGTTTTCAATCGAATTAAACCCCTGTCATCTCTAAATGCATACCAAGACCTTTATCATTTTCGCCTTGAAAACTCTTACTTTGAAGAACCTTCTAGATAAATTCTTCGGCAGCGTCAACTTCTGTAAGTCTCAGAGGACCAGAAACACGTTTCGATTGCGGTTTAGCATTGTTAATAAATCTAAAAGCCCAAGCAATCATACTTACAGTTTTGTGAATATGAGAGAAATGGTGAAGGTGTCAGTGATTAGAATCAATCTCTAAGAAAGTAATGATCCTCTTCTTTCGCTCGTCAGCTATTTTCTCTTCATCCACTTACAGATCTCCTCCAGGCCAATATGATGAATTTTCTCGTAACCACATTTGCTATAGTAGAATCTTTGGATAAAGAGTAGCTGGACAAGAAAAACCTATTGCTCAGTACTAGATGCTCAGTACTAGATGGGACCAGAGTGTTCATATTTAAGTCTCTAATACGTTATTTCGCGAAATGGTAATGTCCAGTGGCCACTAATAATATGCAATTTCAATTAAATTTCATTTTCTTTGGATTAATTTTTGTGGGATTATATGGGATTATATTGATTCTCTGGTTTATAGAAATAAATCTCGAACAATTATTGACTTTAAACAAAACATTCAGACCACCATTGAATATATACTACACGGTATGTGTGGGAGAATAATCGAAAATTGCGTCTCCAGAAGGCATTCTACAGGACCAAGCCGAGGTGGACATTTTAACGACATTATCTTCAAAAAATGATACCAGTATTTGTTTTTCAAGATAAAATGAAAAGTACCGGTCACCTCTAGTTATCATGGTACCTCATTTTAAAGTTATGACATTCGTATTGGACTACCTTTTACCTTGTTATATAATAGAAAGTGACAAGCTATTTTTGGCATATATTTTTTTCTGAAATTTTAATTCAAAGAAAACTGCAACTTATATCTCAATCTCGTCAAATAATATTGGAGAGTCAATTTTATTGAGATGTAGAGTAAGAGTCGCCAAACTTTTCAGTGTGTTGCGCTACTTTAATAATATTAGAATAGAGAGAGCTATCTAAACTTGTTTAATGCAATAATGAAAACACATTTTCTATGTACAAGATACCTAAATTGATATACCAAGTTACCGAAATTGTCCACGCGAGCTACCAATAGCTCGCGATTGACCGGTTGGCGACCGCTGCTGTAGAGAGTAGTTTCAGAATAAATTACGAAAATGGTTTCAGAAATAATTTCTGATAAACGATGATTTCTACACGGAAAACAAACGATTTGTATAAGTGGAAAAGTTTAAAAACATCCCACATTGGTGTATGAATTTAATCAATTGAAAAAAAAACCTTAATTATTGCTGCTATAGTTGTTAAGGTTAACATTTTTATTCCATGTGGAAGATATAGGACGGAAAATGGTTAGTATACAAATTGTCCGAAAACATTTCCTTACTTATTAGGTAGAAAAAAAGGTTTTTTTGGCATGTATCATGACTATTAAATCATTAAATCATTTATCATCATTATACAATTTGCTGAAAAACATAGAAATATCAATCAAAAATCGGTGGAAATATACTAGTAAACACGCATTAAAATAAATCATTTGGATTTGCTTTAAACTAGAAAGGTCTTAAAACTTATAATCATATGATTATCATATTATATAGGATTAAGAACTCCATGGTTTCGGTATTACCTCCAGTAGTTATCAACTACTTCATATGATATCTTGAGATAGAAGCAGTAAGAAATGCTTGTAAAATCGAAAGTATTAGCGGAATATGTGGATGATATTTATGTCACATCACGGTCAAGAGGAACTAGACAAATTTTTGAGTTATATGAATTCGATTAACGAATTTATAAAATTTACTGCAGCAAAAACAAAAACAATTATTTACCTTTCTTACATGTCTTGATAAAAAATACACGTGGAATCAAAGAAAATATGATCTATAGAAAGCAAAATCATACAAATTGTTATTTTAATCTTTAACTACCCGCGCAGGTGTAAAAAGTACACAAATATTCCAAGAAATGCTGTCGTAACATGGTGCGGTTTCCCCCACCCCTGCCACTCCACGTAACCTATGCCCAATGTGTCCACTAAATACTCACGCAGTATTGTTTTGATAACGGCACGTTGAACTAGTTTTTTCCCCAGTTTCGTTTCTGTGCTCCAGTCTGTCGTACAAAATACACTGTGCAAGTAGTTATGTAAGCATAACCGAGATAATGATATAATAATAATTTCCATTGAATTACGGGTTTAGTCGAGTCTCAAAAAATTGTATTAAATTTTAGGATCAAAGTAAAAATAAGAAAACCAAATAAATTGACACAAGCAGAATTGGAGGAGCTGCCCCAAGAGATTTGTGACTCCGATTCGGAAGACTAAATATCGGACGACGATGCTGATATATTTGCTGACACATATATCAAGAAAAATGAGCATGAGTCTGAATCAGCAATTGAAGGTAGCGACTCCGATGATTAGAAAAAGAAAATTAAAATAACAATTACTTTGTTGCTAAAGATAGATTGACTACATGGCACAAAAAATCGCTGAAAAGCAAATTCAGTAAAGTGGCCATTAATAATCTTGTGAACATTTTTCTTGGTGCTAAACAACAAGCCAAAAACATACAAAATTAAGTAGATGCTACCATGAGAATACTTACACATAAAATGATAGTACATATAACTGAATGCAGAAATATACAACATTTTAATGTTCTATCTAAGTATATGAGAGAACGTGACGCGAAAGACGTAACAAAATTAGAAACATTTATAATTTTAATATTGTTATCTGGGTATAAG
This sequence comes from Cosmopolites sordidus, assembly GCA_031761425.1. Taxonomy (NCBI): domain Eukaryota; kingdom Metazoa; phylum Arthropoda; class Insecta; order Coleoptera; family Curculionidae; genus Cosmopolites; species Cosmopolites sordidus. The sequence goes on along the minus strand of JARFXV010001483.1, from coordinate 278,713 downwards.
AAGCAAAATTATATCCATTTTTTGGAACTATGGACAACTGATGGTACAGGTTCTGAAATTTTTTGGACATGCATGAGCAAATATAGATTTCTATTTGTGCTTTTTATAATTAGATTCGATGATAAAAGAAACCAAAGAAAGGAGATATATAAGTTTGCTGCAATAATAATAACTTACTTTGTAATAAATTAATAATAATTTTAATAACTCATTTCATAAATTCTTCGTAAAGAATTGCAAAAACAATTACTCCGTGGCCGAATTCATAACCATTGATGAAATGTTGATACTTTTTTGAGGACGCTGTGGTTTTGTACAATATATACTAAACAAATTTGTGAAGTATGGATAGAAAGTTTCTTTAATGTGTGATGCGAAAACATTTTATGTATCGAATTTGGAAGTCTATTGCGGAAAACAACCGAATGGACCTTACAGCATGTCGAATACACCTACTGCGATTGTTCACCGTTTGCTCGAAGAAGTGAAGGGCAGTACAGAAATTTGACATGCGGTAACTGGTATTCAAGCTATCCGCTAGCAAAAGAATTACTACAAAATAAAATTATAATGATAGGAACTATCGAAAATAATAAACGCGAAACACCGCCAGAATGTTTGCCCCATAAAAGCAGACTTGTGAGTTCCTCGTCATTTGTATTCCAAAAAAATGTAACATTGATCTCCTAAGTACCAAAAAATAAATAAATCTCTAATATTGATTTCAATAATACACGAAGATGCAGCTATAGATCCAATGTCGACTAAACTTGATATAATATTACAATATAATGGTTGAGTTGACACTGTCGACAAAACATGTAGCACCTATTCTGTATCTAGAAGAACAAGGAGATGACCATTTGCTATATTCTTCCAACTGATAAATATAGTGGGAATCAATAGTCAACTACTTTATAATGCTACTCATGTCGATGCAGCTTACAAGCACAGAGGGGAATTTTTGAAACTACTCTCTTTAGCTTTGATGAAGCTATATCTTTCTGAACGTGCTAGTATAGAGTCATTGCCAAGTGACATAAAATGTATTCTGAAAAAATACAAGAGACCAGAAGAAGGGACTGAAGAGGAGCTACCTGCAAAAATACGATCGAGATGTTTTATGTTTGGTAGGAAAAAGAATTGAGTTACAACAATCATCTGCGGCGGGTGCAATAAATGAGTATGTAAATAACATATGACCACTGTTGTTACATGAGATTTATGCAATAATGGTGAACGAATGTAGCGAATAAAAATGTAAAGTTAATTTAATGAAGTTTCTCTTTGTTTATTATTATTAATTATTAAATTTATTTAGTGTTATATTTTTAATAGATAGCATAATTCTTCAAGACGATATTTTTTCTTGTCTTAATACAATAATATATGTACTCAATCTCGCAGTAATAAATGTGGTGTACAGAATACACGCCGCGGGTACAACGCGGAATATACTTTAACGTAACTACGTTAAAGTTGAGGGCGCGGATAGTTAAGAGTTAACATTAATTTACATCGCCATCATTAAAAATGACCATTTACGCATAAATGGTTATCTTTTAGTGTGTCCGAACATCCGATAGGGGTCGCTGTAAAATCATCATGGCACATCAAATGTCTGGCAAATGATCATGAAACGTTTAATATTAGAGCAATGCTTGCAATTTGTCAAAAATTATTAATTTGTCAAAATCAGTGTTCTGGGCGTCAAACTTATAGAGTCTTTTATGGTGCATATAATCGCTTAACCGAGCGATTTATTCGCCGAATTATCGACAAATTTCGAATGCATTTCATGATGTTCGATATTAAAACAAAAACAAGACAAAAAACTATGAATTCCGAAGACAATATCGTCGCTATTGATCAAGATAGAAATTTATCAATTTCTATCAAATTTTTATCAAAATTAACGATGATAAATGATTATTTAATTCTGAATTTGTTATTTCTGAAAATGTTAAGTTTAACAATAGAGCAACAAATTGTTGTGAAATTTCACTTGAAACTTGGAAAAACCACTACTGAAACTTAAAATTTATCGAAGAAGTGTAAGGCAATGAATGGTTTTTGTCTGCACGTGTTTTTCAGTGATTTAAGCGGTGATTAAGAAAATGACTGAAGTCCGGGTCGCCTTTCCAAAAATCCAGAAACGGATGACAATACCGAACAAATCGGTAATCTGGTTCGATTTGACCTTCGGTTAAATTTTCGTGTAGTTGCTGAAACAGTAAGAATTGACAAAGAATGCGTACGGCAAATTTTACATAACAGTTTTAATATGCAAAAAGTGTGTGCCAAAATGGTGCCCAAAATTCTCACGTTTGAACTAGAAGCTGTCAAACATGTTTGTACTGACACTTTGAATGCCATTGAAAATGATCCAAACTTATTGGAAAAGATAATAACATGTGACGAATTGTGGTTTTTTTTACTTATGATCCTGAAACGAAGCGGCAATTCATGCACTGGAAGAGCCCAAATTCACCGCGAGCCATGAAAACTCGAATGAGCAAATCAAAATTCAAAGTAATGATAATTGCTTTTTTCGATATTCATGGGATTGTGTACCTTCACTAGGTTTTTGAAGGTTAAACTATTAATCACCAATACTACCTTCACGTTCTTGCTGAACTCCGTGAAAGAATACTGAAAAAACAACCCGAATTATGGAAGTCATGAGGTCTCCACCAATACAATACACCGGCTCGTTACGCATTGTCTGTCACGAGGTTTCTAGCCATGTAGCATACCATTGTTAGAATATCCGCATTATTCGCTGGATCTTGCCCCGTGCAACATTTATTTGTTTCCTAAGGTGAAATCTGCATTAAAAGGAACACGATTTCAGTCCGTTGAAGTTGTGAAAGAGAAACCGGCACGCGTTCTGAAGGAGCTGACAGAAGAAAACTTCCAGCACTGTTTCGAACAATGGAAGATTTGCGTGGAGCGTTGTTGGGATAGAGGAGGAGCGTACAATAAAGGTGATAATAAGTAATTATGTATGAAATCAAACTAAAATGTTTTACAGCGTCAGTCTCATTATTTAATAGTCACACCTTGTACATAATATCATGTGAAGATTACGGTGAGTTCTACGTTGGATAAACAAATCGAAGAATAGCCATCAGATTCCAAAAATATCTAGCAGAAGTTCGAAATAATAAAGTCATATATTCTTGGATGGATCAAAAATATATATTGTCAGAAAACCCTAGGCATTCAATATCACAAAAGGAATGCTGGATCAACTAAAACAAAAGGAACGACGCACTGAATTTGCTCATAGTTTGGAAAATGGTAGTAGAAAAGCTTAGTAAAGGCGAAAAATTAACTATGAAACTTCGGGACAGACCATTATTCAATCATATTGCAACGTTGATGAAAATATTGTTTTTTCAACATCACTCGATTGGTCGCATTGGCGCGATGCCTAAGGCGGTGGCCCAATGTGCTCGGTCCGTACTCTTCCAAGCTCAGACAGAAAATAGCAAAAATACCGCATCGAGTTGAAAGTACGTCGGGCGCCGTTAAACCTGAAAAGCTTATGGGCCTAAATGGCCTGTATATACAGCTAATAAATGGCATTACGCGATAAAACAACACAATATTATTATTTGCGATTATGTCGACCGGATATATAGACGGGGAATCCCTAAATATCTAACATAAGTTTATAGTACTAAACCAACTAAGAAAGATAATTCAACAAAAAATGTTAAATATTTAAAATACTCCCACCAAACTGCGGAAACCTCTTCATGTAAATTTACGATTAGTTAGAAGTGAAATGTCGTGCCCTAGATAAAAATACCTGAGGTGATCAAAATATACGAGGGTTGTATGATAAGTACCTGGTCTTGACGAGAAATAATATTTTTATGTGTAATATTTATTTTATTTTTTAACGTAATCACCTTTCACGAACTACACTTAATCTAACTTTTTAAGATCGCGGCATTCATCTTGCGGAAAGCTTTTTCATATCAAAATGAGTTGTTAAAATGTTCTGCAGCCATTCAGTTGAGATGCCTACAGTCTCAACAATTTCACGCAATATCACTCTCCGATCGTTTTTTAATCATTTTTGAAGTACAAAAAAATAAAAATTATACTATAAGTAACTACCTAAGTGAACTGTCAAATGACAGTAAAACTGACTATTCACTATGGAAAGCTACCAAAACACTAAAAAGACCAATCCTGCAGAATCCACCAATTAAAAATGCAGATGGAACATGGGCAAAAAGCAATTTACAAAAAGCTAACAGATATTCTGAATATTTAGAAGGGACTTTCCAGCCAAATGAAGGTGAAAACATACTTGACTGGGAAAATCTTGCCCAAGAAGAAAGTGACATAAGACCTGTTACCCCAAAAGAAATTGCATCAGAAATTGAAGAAAACATCAACACAAAAAAAGCCCCAGGGTTTGACTTAATCACGGGAGAAGTCATGAAACAGCTTCCTCGTAAAGCTATAGTAAAACTTACATATCTTATAAATGCATCTTTTAGATTAAAGTATGTACCTAAGATATGGAAAGTAGCAGAAATGATAATGATCCCAAAACCCGGAAAACCACCGAATGAAGTTTCATCTTACAGGCCAATCTCCTTGCTACCTGTTATTTCAAAACTGTTTGAAAAAATATTCCTTAAAAGATTGAAGCCAATCATTGAAGATAAAAACATAATTCCAGACCATCAGTTTGGATTTAGAGAAAGCCACTCAACTATAGACCAGGTCCATAGGATAACAAATATAATTGAAAAGTCACTGGAAGAAAAAAAAATTGTTCTACCGTATTTCTCGATGTGGCCCAAGCTTTCGATCTTCAAGCGATGCGGCCCAAGATAAAGTGTGGCATGAGGGCCTCAACTACAAATTAAACAAGCTTTTGCCTAAACAGTTTGCGCAATTATTAAAGTCTTATATCTCAGATAGATATTTCAGAGTTAAACAGGAAGATGCATACTCTGAACTAAAAAATATCAAAGCAGGAGTACCGCAAGGTAGTGTATTGGGACCAGTCCTTTACCTATTATATACCAGTGATATTCTTGAATTAGACCCAGACACGATAGCAACATTTGCTGACGATACTGCTATTATGGCTGTAGGCGTAGACCACGAAGAAGCGGCAATAAACCTGCAAACCTCAGTTAATAAAATTAACAACTGGACTAAGCAATGGCGAATCAAATTAAATGAGTCTAAATCCGCCCATATTAATTTCACGAACAAAAGAAATCAACATATCCCCGTTAGTATAAATAATATCCAAGTACCATATGCTAATATAGCAAAATATTTGGGTATAACATTAGATGCCAAGCTACGCTGGAGGGCTCATGTTAAAAAGAAAAAAGAAGAACTTGACATCAAATTTAGAAAAATGTACTGGCTGCTTGGACGAAATTCCCCTCTATCAGTCTACAACAAAGTACTCTTGTACAAACAAATTCTAAAGCCCGTATGGACATATGGCATCCAGCTGTGGGGTTGTGCCAAAAAGAACAACTTGGAAATAATCCAGCGATTCCAAAACAAAGTACTAAGGAACATTGCAAATGCCCTTTGGTATTTCAGAAACAGTGACCTCCATAGGGACTTGGAAATGGACACCGTTACCCAGACCATTAGCAGATTTGCCCAGAGTCACGAGCAGCGACTTCTTCAGCACGTCAATGTCGAGGCCATCCAGCTCCTTGATAATGCAAGTCAAATCAGAAGACTTAAGAAGACCAAACCCTTTGAGTTGGTTTGAACGTTTGTGTTAGTAAAAAAGCAGAGCATAGTGCTGGTGTATACGTTAATATTGGTGTAATTAAGTTATTGGATTTAATTTAAGGGATACTAGTGAGTAAGTTCTTAAAATCACCTTTTCTTTTGTAGTAACTTAGGTTTGTACAACATTACTCATTGATCAACTTTGGTCAGATTGTAATTTTGGAAAACTTCCTCAGGGATGTTTTATAAATAAATAAAAAAAAAAAAATTTGAAGTGAAGATTGGTTTTCCTTTGATGAAGATCGTCATCTTCATTAAAAATGCTTGTACGCCCACGTTTGAATTCAGCTGTCCAATATTTTATGGTTAATAACGAAGGTGCGTAGGTAATCTCATTATTTGTCATCTTTTTCAAAACGAAGTATTTTATGACTGCTTTATATTACATTTTTTCCATTGCTATAAAATCACATAAGTTGTTATATTTAAATGGCTGCCATTCACAAACTAAACCACGTTGAGACTCGACAGTTCATCACTTTTTAAATACTAGCTACATGTCTGGTCTAGGCTAGGTAGTTCTCATACAGCCCTTGCATTTTAACCGGTAAGTTTCGCCATCCTTTATTTAATAAATTAATTAATTTTGTCAGAATATTTATATTTCAAGATGGCGACATAATTCTATACATTAATCAAAAAAATATGTTGTTAAATGTAATAAAATGACTAATGCAAACATTAAATGTGCGAAAAAGGTGAAATGTCTAATTGAGATTATGAAAAAACTATGGTAGATATTTTCAAAAATGGTTTTATATTCAAGTTTATTTTTAAAGTCCTTATGCACATACATATGATTAACTAGTGCCAAAAACTAGACAGCCAGAAAAGTATCGAAATATCAAATAATAAAATAGAATATTCCATTCTAACGCAGCAATATTATTTCCGGACCTATTTTGTAATATAAAATTGGAGAAAAAAATGTTTTCCTATTAATTATCCTTGACACATATAATAAATCTCAATTGAAATGGTCTGATTTCTGTCGGGAAATTTCTAGTGGACGTCAAATACAAACATGTTCCTCTCAGATGCAGTAGTGTTTTGAAATGGGTTGAATTGGATTATTAATTAAATGACAAGACTTGTCTTGATAATACATTTTTATTTTCGTTATAAATATGCACCAAGTTAAAACGTGTTAAGTGTGTAAGTTAGACATGTTCGCATGATAGTAATGAGGTGAAAAGTAAATCGTTATCCTGTTGTCAGTTCATTTAACTGATTCTTTTAACTTATAGGACGCGACCGAGAAATGAACGATTGTAAAAACCCATGAACTTATCAGAATAGCTTATTTATAACATTTGAAAATACATACAGTACATCACAGAACGTTACACAGATAAGTAACATAAAAAAAATTAAAGATAACATCTCAAGTCGGAGGTTAAACGTGATTTCAATCTCTTATATTAACATATTTTTATTAGAATTCGTTTTATTTCTTGTTGAATTTAAAGTTTCAGCCCAAGAATATTTTTTGGAAAGTGAACGTAGTTTTTGCTCTTTAATTAACAAACAAATGTCAATAAACTTGCGTTCTTGCTGGCCAGTTAATATCTCCATATTCTGGTTAATATCGTTTACTGTTACTATAATAATATGAGAAATTGCCTCATCTTGCTGAAAAAAAAAATAAGGACCAATAATACTGAAAAATATCACTTTTGCTTTATGTTCACTCTGTGATCTTGATATTGTGTAAGAGTTTCTCCTGTAATTGAAGGGGATTTTCGTTAGACAATATTTTCTTTAGCAAAGTTTGTTTATTTACGAAACCCAAAATGAAAAAGTGCTTCATTATACCTAAATAAATTGTGATCATAGTTTTGATTTTCGTTCAAAAGAGCAGAGAATGCTCCGCTTTTTCGACCTAGTTTTTAAATCGATTCATAGGCGTCCATTTTTAATGAAACTGTTCCCAAAAAGAAGCAAGGTTTGATCTGGTTGGAGACCGTCTATTTGGTCTAGGATGTACCGAAATAATGTCCTGTGGCTAATGTTGCAATGTGGCTAATATTATCCTGTGGTTAGGGCAGAAGTTCCTGTTGATTACGAATGAGGATTTTTACTATGTAATGCTACTAAGTAAAACTTCGCGAAAGTGAAATTGAAAACTTGAGAAAGAACCAGAGTGCGTTCGATGTTACAAATAGGATTTTGTTTTTAAACGTTGATTATCTTTGGATGCTAATAAGCTTGAAATGCGTATAGCAATTGGGATCAAACAAGAACTTGATAAATCATGCTTTTTACTTTAGGAACTTGCTCGTTCTGCATGTTAAAGAAAAAACTAATTTGAGTATACTGCAGTGACAGCTCGTGAGGGAGGGCGTTGGGGCTCCGCCCCTCCAGCATTTATCACAGTAAACAATTTTTCAATTTTTCAGAGCAAAACACCATATTTTATTTCCATCCGGTTTCTTTCCTTTAACTAATTTTTCTGGTTTACCTCCTGTTTAGGGTTTCAATAGCACGAAAAGTAAAAAGGAGGAAGGAGAAAGCAAAAAAAAATCAGCAGCACTATTTTCTTCTACACCCTCCCACTTTAAAAAGTTACGAGCCGCCACTGTCATACTGTATCCTTTGCAGATTGCTTGCTGAATTTGGCTGGAGCACGAAAGTGATCGGCCAAATTGGAGACCTAAAACGGGTTTTTTTTGTAAGCAGAGAACATTCACTTAGGTTTTTTTTTTAATGATTTGCAGACATCAGAATTTCATCAATCATTTAGTTGTCTCTGAAGTTTATTCTGTATCGCCGATTTTAATAGCACATTATATCTTCAAAAGAATGCGATTTTGAAGTCATTTTAACAGGGGATGGCCATGTAGGCATTAACTAAGGTCGGAGCAAAGGGTGATTCTTATGGAATTCACAATTTATGGCTTTCCTCGTGAAAAAAGGTCAATTTTAATTTCAAAATGGCCGCGTCAGCAACTCAGGTAATTTGGCAGCCCGTAATGAGTATATAACAGACAATAATTGAAGAAAGAATAAGCAAATTTGATTATGGTCGATATTGTATAAATTAAAAGGTGTATAAATAAAAAGTAATGTGGATAAAAGAGTATATGCCTATATTCTAAATGTTAGCGTTAACAAATATGTGATTAGTACAGTAAATAAAGAAAAATATTACAAATAGTTGGGTGTAAAGTGTGGAATATAGCTCAAATTATACATTAAGGGTAGAAGAATAAATACAAATTTTAAGTTTAGGAAGTGTTAGGTAATAGAGAGGGAAATATCGGAGGAAAGTAGGATGAGGTACCGAGGAATTTAAAAAGGGAATTGGAGTAATAAAGGGACAAAATGGACGGAAGATCTCTGGGAAGATTATCTTTGCGCAAGCGCAGGTAGCGAAGGACACTCTAGCAAGACATGGCGAACAGGCAGAGGAGCACTATATAAGGTATTTACTATTAGGTGAATAATTTGGGTTTGACGGCATATAACTTGGAGGAGTGACTCAAAGTATCCCAGTCGATTTGGAAATGTCTTAGATAGTAAATGAGAGAGAGAAAGCAGCCCTGAGATGGAAATTGGACAATATAGGGAGGTCTCCTTTTAGGCTCATTTAGGAGCAATAGTTAGCTCGTTTATTACTAAATATGCCTGCAGGGCCAGAGGAATTTTATTACCGAGTCTTTAGATTGGAATTGTTGGCTGAGAGAAAGAATGCTAATGACCAGAGGCTAGTGGAAAGTCAAGGATAGGTAAAAGTCAAGACATTGAAGGTAATTCAAGGATTCAGAGCATATAAGCCCATTGAATGTGGGACGTAGAAGGTATATAAACTGGCCTCTCTAATGGTTAAATGTTAGGCAGAAAGGATGCTATTCCAGTTGTGAAGTTGGAAATCACAGGTGAAGTTATCGGGGATGAAGGACGAACTCACTTCGTCTGTGGACTTGAAGCTCTCAGTGTAAATAACGTCAGGAACGAGGTCTTGAATGATTTTAGGAAAGTTGGTAGCAGGAGAAGGGAGACCAGAAAAAGATTTATTATTTAATTTAAGAGGCTGAAGTTAGGCGCACAGCGCAGAAGTAAACATGAAGGCTTGGAGGGGATAGTTACAGAGTGACAGGGGGCCAGGAAATATCAGAGTCAAGGACCCAAGCTCTTCAGTCGAGGAGAGATAACAGGGTTGGGGAAATCAAAGGGCAGAAGAAAAATTGAAAGGAGGGGATGAAGGATCTGCATCTAATATTAACTGTATATTGAGGGAAAAGGGTGGAGTGATCCATGTTTGATGAGGGAGCCATATTAATATTAATACCTTGGTATATCCAAGGTTACGAGAAGTGTGGGATTTGAGAAGCGAGAATATATTCTTTCTAATTGAGTCTGCTATTGAAAATAAGGTCAAGGAATTTTATGGCATTAACAGAAAGAGTGGAGTTACAAAGGCAAAATAAATGGAGACGGGGAAATTCCACTTTCAGCAGAAGCGGACAGATGATGATTTATTAAAAAAAAAGGAGAAGCCAGGTACTGTGGCCTCTCACAGATACTGGAGCTAAGGTAAGAGTAATAGAGTAGAATATCGTCTGTATAAAGTTTAAAGAAAATATAGTTAAAGAGGAAGGGTCAGATGCTTTTTTTAGCAATAATAAACAGGGAAGGGCTAAATGGACCCTTGTGGAGGTCCATTTGCATGGGAGAAGGAATCAGTTAAGTTGTCATTAATGCGAACTAGGAAGGAGCTGGAATATCTGTAGCTGAAAGTTGTGGATGAATGCCAGGAACCGTTTTAACACATCCCATGAATGAAAAGTTACAGTGATATTATAACACCAGACTGTTAAAAACATTACTACATATATTGCTATTATATTACTACATATATTACTACATATATTACTACATATATTACTACATATATTACTACATATATTACTACATATATTACTACATATATTACTACATATATTACTACATATATTACTACATTATATTGCATCTACATATATTGCTATTAGATAATGTCTCTTAGTGGAGGATGACGAAATATCATTTTCCAAGCTTATTAGGTGTTCAAGGGTAGATCTGTGAGGTCACATACGCTGTCAGTCATTATGAATAAGGGAGGTGAGTTTAAAAAATTCAGGTAAGTTGGAAGTGTGTCATTTGTTCCAGCGGCTTTTCAAATTGATTGGTAAGAGCGATAGGGCGATAGCTTAGAGAAGAGGTTCGAGATTTATTGGTCTTGTGGATAGGATAGATTTACGCCAGAAGGAAGGGAATGATCCGCTGGACTACAGAGTATTTAAGATTGGGAGGAGGTAGATGTGTCAATGTCAATCTCGTGAGCCCACTGGAAGGACGGGATGATTTGGTAGATTTGGATATAGAGGGAAGGAGAGACGGTCTCAAAGTAGAGACCGGCTGAGAAGTTACAGGGTTAAGGAAAGTTGGGTTGAAATGTTTGGAGATGGAGAGTTGCGAGGGATGAGACCACTAGCTGAGGGGGGAAGAGTGGGGAATAGATTTTTAATGAGGTAGAGGTGGAGAGGTTATAAGAATTGATAAATAAGCATATTCCTGATCTTACCAAAGACAGACCGTATCCAATGCCTTAGAATATTGATTATATTTATTTATATTTGACTATATTTGTCGTTGTGGATGATTCGCCCAGACCAATCCATGAATTTTTTCTAATTACGATTACAGAAATATATTCACCTTCCGCTGCAAAAGTTGTTTTGTTTTACTTGGCCAGCAAGGATGTTGCAACAAATAAACAGTGGTAGTGATAGTTGTAGCAAGTATTCATAACATGACTGAGCGGTACAGGATGATTTGATTAATATTGAATTGGTGACTAAATAACGATCGACTTATCAAAATATAATGATTTTTTTCTAATATGCCTTAATGTAGAGTGAAGGTTATGTATGCATCTACAATAGTTGTAAAATTCGAGAGACGGGAGATGTACTGGATATTGAAAATCGCTTGTTTTTCTGCCTTACGCTGTATTTGTTAGTTTTTCTACTAAAGCAAATGTTATATAAAATAAATATTTATCTTTTGCTCGACGAGGATAATGAATTCAACTTTCAACAATGACAAGGAGGGTATTTACTAAAGAACTTATGTTATATATTTATAAAATAAATATACAAAATTCATTAGTGAATCAAGTGAATCAAGTCAATCAAGTATGGTGTGCTTTATGGCATGATACATCATTACATTTTAGTTCTTTTCTAAAATAACGATGGTAATACCGTTAGAATTAATTGTGACCAGTATGACCAGTATGACCAAAGAAAATTGGGTTCATCGAATCTATTCCAGTAATCGAACAATGCTCGATGTTATACAGAGCATACTATGATTGATCGGATTTCAAAATATGTTAAAAATTTGATACATAAGTAAATAATAAAGACTTCTACATAATATTGTAATCGCATGATCTAAATTATCTGAATATTTACTTATTATCTGTAAAAAATATTTGTATATTTTTATAATATATTATAATGCTAGCGTATTCTCAAAATATTTAAAGTAAATGTTTTGGTTACAAAAATGATAATGTTTTAATAACACGAGATTCGCATCTCTGCCGTTTAAGCTGCAACTCGGAGACGATCTACAATATAGGATAAGCCTGACTTCCATCCAGTTAATCCTTGATATATGTAAGCTAATTTCCACTTATTTCTGAAAAAACCTATGTGAATTCCTAAATAAACAATAGTTTTTAACGAAGATTGGAATAAAGTATTTACAGTATTACAATGAATTAATACAATGATTACATAGGCCAACAGTTGTTTTGGCGTCGAGGTATTTGGAGCTGATTTCAAATGAATTTGATGCCATGAATCCAAATATGGCATTAATTTTTGCCTAGGAGCTCAAATTTCTAAGATATAACATTTTCGTGAAATATACGTTACAATATTTTATGGATCAAATAAAAAAACTAAACACGGAATTTTTATTATTATTGTTGTGAAAACATTCACAACTGAAAAAAATCACCCTGTAGATGTAAATACAATTAATAAAAGTCTAGACCCATACTGAAATTGAAAAACGACACTATCAGAGAAAAATAAACACCCGCATTTTGGAGAATCATAAAAAAGGGACTCGTAATAAATATAAAATTTATATAAAAAATAAAAAGTGGATATTAATGGTAATAGCACTCGGTACCAGAAACACAAACATCATTTCAAAGGAACTTGAACTTGTGTAAAACACAAGGAATAACAGGGACAGATGGTTTTTTATAGTCTTATCACGTGGACAGGGCTACGTAGGAATTTGACGTAGAAGTCCGAGAACAGTACGAATCGATAGTTTGAACTGAAAGGTTGTAGAAGAAAGTTCAGGTTAACCTATTGCACGTGAATAGTTCGAGATAAATCACTAGAAGAGAGTGCGACTTGAAAGTTACCCGTTAGCAATGAGAGTACAAAGGAAGAGTATGAGTTGAGTCGTTGCACGTAAATAGTCGTAGTTGAAAGTTAACAATTGCACGTTAGAATCAGTTCCCTGTCGATTCTGAAGTCAAGTTAAATAAGTATTTTGTTACGCCATATCTCGCAAAACTTAAGACAATAAGTGAAAAATTGCCGATCAAAAGTATAGTTAAGTATTTGTGAATTTTAGTGAATAAATGTATATATGTGTATCTTCTGCTTATTAATTCAATAACCAATATCCATTTCACGAACCAGCGAATCCTGTGGAAATATTATTATCTCTCAATGTGCCGACGAGATTTCTAAAAGAGGACTTCGTGCACAACTATATATTAAAAATATTATTATATACAAAGATAGAGAAAAAGTCACCGATAAAACCAACTAGTCACTGAACACTTCAGAAACTCCTTTTCCGTGACATTCTTGAATGGTATTAAACTCCAGCAGTAATCTGCCATCATGTGCGTATTCAAGAGCCTTTACAAACGGAAAAATAATTTGTTCTCATCCAACTAAGGGGTTGTTAATGATATTCTTTTTCCCCAACGTCCATGTTTTCTCTCTTAGGCCACTCTTTTCTAACCCAGTAGTGTGTTTTGTCTCTGTTATCCTAGAGGTACAAGGATAGTTGGTGTGGCCACTTTGCTGTCCAAGGAGAAAATTTGGCATTTTTAAGTCCACACCAATCATCCATTGATGTTCATTATACTTTATCTTTTCCAAGACCAAATCTCTGGCGTCATATTCTTCTTTCATTTTCGTTGAGTGCAATTGGTATTGAATTATATTTGTTTCCATTGTGTAGAAAAACTCATTTCAAACTTCACTTTGAGCTGTTAATAAATAGGCTGCAATCATGTGGAAAAGATTCAGGGAGACCCATTTTTCCAAGAGTCCTCTAATTTCATGACAAAGATTGTCTCATTGAGAGAAGAATGGTAACGGACCCTTTTCTCTTGTACGGTAAAAGGTCCCTTTTGTTCCTTGTTCCAGTAAATTCTCGTTGAACCTGGAAGTCAGTAATTAAGAAACTTCTTTTGACAGGTTGAGATCTCTGGTGAGGTCAGTAACTCATCCTGGTTGAAACGTTGAGGAGTTATGAGATCTCCTCATAATCACTATCACCTTAAATAGTATTAGAAGGGTGATCAGACGGACAATACTCATCGTCACAGAGCTCTAGTGGCTCGTCATACGTTGGGATAGGCACTTCCTCTGAGTGAAGGAGCGGGCGTCTTAAATAACTTAAATCACAATAAGTCCACTTCCTACGCTTGTTTTGATTAATACCAGTAATATTTATTAGGCAGAAATAACAGTCATCGAAGTGGTTTTTGGGTTCACTCCATACCATTTTAGACTTTTTCTTTTTCTGATAGTCCACTGTCGTATATGTTTTGTACAAGTTTTACAGACCAGATGCGGTGCCCACGTTTTATCATCTCCAAGCCTAATACCACAGTATCCAAATTAAGCCCTCTTTGCAAAGTTACTAACAGCTTTTCTGCTTTCTTTTAACGTGCGTTCTTTACATGTGTAGGAACACATCAGGAGGAAACACATCAGGAACTCATTTTATTTCTATTCAACAAACAATTCTTTCTTAAACACAAATATCACGCGGGGCCAACTTTGATCTACCCTGCAGGGCAAATATACAGGAACCAATTCTTGTATATTAATTTTACAACAGCCATACTTGAATATATTGAAATGAAAAAACATTGATAGATAAGTGGATGTATCTAAAAAAGTAGAGCAGATAGAGAAAAATTAATTTTATATTTAGATTTAGCTTCCCAAATAAGCTAGGCACTAAAAAACATTCTTGTAGGCCTGTGTTAGATACCATTTTTAAAATATTTATTTTAATACTATTGTAAATCCTAAAATATTGTATTCTAAACAAAATAAAGTAATATACTATGTCTGTAATATGCTGTCTAATATATTATGTCTGCCACTCGAAGTTCCAATTTATCAAACTAATCATACTTATCAAGTATCTTCAGCTTTCACTAGATAATCGGATAAGATTTCACCTTCAAGTTAGAGGTGACTTGATCACCTACTAAAATGCTCCATCCAACTTAAATCCAGACCTTTCAGTTCTTTACTAACTTTATGGTTCTCTTTCACTTCTAACACTTTTTTTAAGTGTTATTTTGCAATATAGTCTTTATTTTGGGTTTGCGAGACTTATTTTCTAATTTTTCGTTTCAATGTTTACGGTTTTTAATTTATTTTATATACAATATTTTCATAGAATTCTTTACTGTTTCTGTTCTTCTAAAAATCAACACATAAACAATTATGAAATACATAAATTAAGAATGTATAAGGAGCTTTATCGAAACCAAATTACTATTATTCTAATTAAATTTGATACCTTACTTTTGCGCCGCCTTGTATTTTTCTAATTATACAATTTTTCTTATTACACATTTTTTTTTTATTACAATCGCATTGCCATTCTAACTCCAATCATGCTGAATCGAATATAATAATCGAAGGATTATATTTCGTATCAGGTTATTAAATGATCAGGGCTTTCGAAAATCAGCCTTCAGAGAGGAAATAAGATAGTCTTATTGGCTTAAAATAATTCAACCCATTCGTCAAGTAATCTTAAACTAACCAATGGTTCACAATCACAAAATATATATATATATATATATATATATATATATATATATATATATATATATATATATATATATATATATATATATATATATATATATATTTTTTTTTTATTATTATTTTTTTATACTTATACATGCAAACGCTTACTTACGTACATAATACCAAAGAGGAATAAAAAAATCCAGTCTAAATTCTCAAAAGCGGGTAAATTAAGAGGAATTGTACAGATTCATAAAAAGATATTTGTGCAAACCAATTTTTCCCATTTTCCTTTATTTTAATATCTTTAAGGAATTTAACATTATATTTATTAATATAATGTACAAGTGATGGCCAACAATTATTCAATAATTAAAACGGAATATAAAATTTAAAAAATAATAATTTATGTAATAACAATTGCGAATCGAAAAGAAGTATTTGCATACCCAAAATAGTTTCTAAAACGCCAAGAAAAACTTTATTATTATTCAAGATAGCCCGCAATTATCACTGCAGAGATTTCACTAATTTTTTTTTCGTATATCAAGTGATCAATTTTTCACTGATATATTTGTTCAGATTAATACGGTTTTTAAAGAATATTTACTTGGTTACTGTCATAAGTACTACTCTATAGGATTAATATCCGGTTATTGGGGAGATGTAATTAACCTTCTTGTAACATTGCAGAGCAGCTATTCTTTTGTAACCATGGCCGTATGTTTCAAATCGTTGTATTGTTGGAATCTGAAGACATCTCTGATACAAAATTTCGATTATATCAAGTGATCCATTTTCCCACTGATATATTTCTTTAGAGTAATAATTTATAAAGAATAGGATTAATATCCGGTTATTGGGGAGTTCTAATTAACCTTCTTGTAACATCGCAGATCAGCTATTCTTTTATAACTAAATACAAACAAATTTTCTAAAAACGCCAAAAAAAGCTTTATTGTTATCGAACATACCTCCCAATTAGTACAGCAGTGATTCCACCATTATCAAAAATAGACTGCAATTATTTCGAGACTAATTTTTTTAACTAATTTTTTTGTTATATGAAGTGATCAATTTTCCCACTGATATATTTCTTCAGAATAATAGTTTATAAAGACTAGGATTAATATCCGGTTATTGGGGAGTTCTGATTAACCCTCTTGTAACATCGCAGTTCAGCTATTCTTTTATAACCATGACCGTGTGTTTCAACACCAACAAGTTTAGTTGGTGTAAAAGTTCGTTCCATCTTTGGTACTAGATGACATTGCATCACAAAACCGAATTATTATCTACTTCATAGGTGTTAAATTTTGATGTTGTTAAACAACATCAAATTTTTTCAGAAATAATTTTAACGAATAGTATAAATTGTTTTATGTAATGTGTTCTTAAAATTTTGTTAAATATTAAAAATTTCAGGAAATAAGAAGCATTTTCGATATATTATATATTGTTTTTCATAAAGACAAGAATGCTTTGCAGGCACAAAAGAAGCTATGTGCTGTGTACCGCGAGGGTAACGTTGACAAAGTCACGTTCTGTAAGTGGTTCAGAAAGTTTCTTGAAAATAATTTTAATCTTAGCGATGAACCACGTTCTGGACGACCGGCCGAGGCTGACGACTTAATACTGGTATTAATTGAAAATGATCGACATAGAACAACTCGAGAGATCGGAGAAATTCTTGGAATCAACCAGTCAACAGTATGAAGGTAGTTACGTCAACTTGGAGTGGTTAATGGCAAGGCCGATCTTTGGGTGCTGCATTTAACAGAGAAAAATTTGATAACTTTTTACTTAGGTGTTAAAAATATATTAAGTGTAAGAGATTTTTATACTGGTATAAGCTCAGAGATGCCCTTTCAACCTGCGTAAAACCCATTTACATTCGAAGAAAGTTACGTTATGCATTTGGTGGGACTGGTAGAGGAATTTTTTTTATTATGAGCTGTTATGTTACCTGAAAACTAGACCATTCATTCGAAGAAATACTGTTCACGACAAAATGAATTAATTTCGTCAATCGACCAGAAGTAGCCTGAACTAGCGAACTGAAAAGGTATTGCGTTTCATCGAGACAATGGTAAACTAAACGTGTATTTGTCCAAATAAAAAAGTAACGAGAAAAACATGTTTATTCAAATATTTTTTTGCATCCCGTAGTAACTAGTGTAAAACTGGAAGTGATATAAACTATATACAAGTATTGAAAAATTTTGGTTTTTATATTATTTCTAATTTTTATGAAACTATCCATAACTGGAAATAATATTTTCAGCTTAAAAATTAACAAAATGTCATAGCGTTTTAAAATTATCGGCTGCTACAGGTAATACAGTCTTGTGTATATTTTGTTTCAAAGAGCACCTGGATAATCCGCGGTGAACGCGGAGGCGGTCGAAAACCTCGCTTCGTTCAGAATGTTCGTTTCCATACCAAAAAGACAGACAGCGACGTAGTATTCGACGCCGCAGACAGTCCAGGTTAAGTAACCCCTCCATTAGAGGTATGTTTATTAGTTGGCCAAGCTTATTAGGTTGGCAAGGCTTATTATTTGGTATTTTTTTAGGGTTTTAGACGGTTGTAGGTTTTTTAGGGTTAGATACGGGATATTTTGGTTGCCAGATATTTTTGATGCGGGGCATTTATGGTACCAAATGTTTTGGATGATGTATGTACAGTTACAGAACTTTCCATTAGCCGGATATTTAAACAGCACCACAAAGGATAATGGTTAGATATTATTTTATTATTATTTTCATTATTATTACTCATTTATTATTCAATCGCAATTTGTCTACCATCATTTGATATTTCACGAACGCTAGATAAGATCTGTTTACACTCTAAAAATGTTTGTTTAATGTTGAACATTTTCATCTTTATTATGCCTAGTTCAGTGGGGTAGTTGTAAACATCACATTGAAATTTCGTTTTTTGTGTTATAATTATTTGTTTTTTATTTTTATTTTTTTGTTTATCTCCGAAATTGTGCTTGTGATGATTAAATCATTTTTAAAGTTAACTGAGTTTTGTTGGAGTAGGAAGGCCATAGACCCACTTTAAGAGTTTTATTTTATTTTTTGATTTTGAAGAACTGGAGGACGCCCTCATCGAAGTGCCGACGAGATTCATCTGTAACCCACAATTCAGCTGCCTCCGGCGAACGGTTGTCGTAGTCGTAAACCAAATAAGTCAAAAAAAGAGGTTACAATATATTAAGATAAAGATTAAGCAATAAAAATTAATAAACTCGGTTTAGAAAATCACAAGGAGATAACTGCAATGTACGGTGGACGAGGAAGGTAAAGCCAGAAAGAAGCCAGAGAGAAAATATCCAGTAAAGTGCCAAATGAGAAAGTTTAGATAGTGATGAGAGAATACGCAGGAAAAAAAGTGATTAACTTTTTGGACGTAAGTCGCATATGATATTACTTAGTACCATTTTCACTGGGTCATTTAGATTAGATTGAATCATCTTTTGATGATCCTAACATGGTTAGCGAAACGGGCGTAGAGAAATAAAGAACAAGATGTTTACTTCTAGTAGTAAATCTCCTTAAGTTTAGTGTTTCATATCATTCTTCATTAGAATATTTGTTGCGGTGCGTTGTTAACTTTTTCATTGATATTTTGTGGAGTACTTTACTTAAATTTAATAAAATAAAAATTTAAGTTATTTTGTAAAATAATCAAAAACATTAACGGAAAACATGTTGATAGATAAATATCTAATCTTAAGTGTGATAAATTTGATTTAACTATACTTCGAATTGGTACATGGAAGATGATGTTGGTGATTATGGCGGCGAACTATGATAGAAAAAGAAAATTAGAGGTTCTTTAAAAAGTAACAATTTAATTACATTATATATAGGAAACTGTTCTTTCAATAAAGCAAACTAATCAACAATTGCAAAAACAAACAAAAATTATACCAAAACTAATCGAATCCAGTCTTAAACTAAAAACATTATTTCCAAAAATAGTGAAAACGTCAGGTTTTTATTTCGAATTACTAAAAATCCAGTAGCTTGTTGGAAAAGATTAAATACCTCTCGAAGTTAATTAATTAAAAAAAAATGTTTGTTTCGCATTACTTAAAAATATCCAATAACAAGTTGGAAAAGATTGTATGCATTTCAAAGTAAGTTATGAAAATGTTTTAATGTTTGTCTAAAGTTTTAATTTAATTAGAATATCAATGAGATTTACAAATTATTTCAACTATTTTTAATTTTTATACCAGTTGATGAGTTATCTTAAAAAATAAATATTAATTAAAAACCTGCTGAACTACTTTTATCGTAACATCTGAATACATCAAAACTGAAGACATTATTTACTATACTAATTAAAGTTAGAAAAACTTAAACAAAAGTTACATGATCAATAAATTTAATGGCCTTTAAAGACGAGATGACTCACACTAAAATTAAATTTCATTATTATAAATAAATTGTATAAATATGACAAACAATATAAAATATGATATGCTATAGGCAGAACTGTCTTAATAATATAATATAATCTATAAATGTACAGTTTATAAATAATATAGTATAGTTAAATGAACACACATGAATCAAATCAAAAATTATTAGTCAAATTACTACCAACTGACATAATGAACGTGATTGGTGCCTCGATAGACGGACATTTATGTTTATGACTTAAATCCACTATACATTTATTTGTATATATTCATAATATGAAATTATAAAATATCCTATGAAATTATAAATAAATTGACTATGTGTTGTTCTCGGATAAACCAGTCTTCAATTAATTCTGAATGTGCTACAGACTTTTCCCACACTTCTTCATTACATTGTTCCAATGCTTCTTTACATATATTTTGTACTTTTTCATCATTAAATCCATCCCTACTAATAGTGTTTATTATAGTATGTCTTCGCATTAGCCCAAATTAATTTTATAGCATTAAAATCACAATGATATGGTGGAAGTCTGAACATTTCATGGCCATATTCCCTTATTAGCTCATTAGTTGACCTTGGCGAAACGTCTGTACGTTCCCAACAAACGGGACACAAACGATCGGATGTACTCCCGGACTAATAGAATAATAATATATATATATATATATATATATATATATATATATATATATATATATATATATATATATATATATATATATATATATTATATCATCATCGTTCAGCCATTGTCGATCCAACTGAAGGATGAAGGCCTCCCTAGAATGTTTCCAATTCGCACGGTCCTGAGTTTTCCTCTGCCGTTTGAGTCCAATATACTTGATGATGTCATCCGTCCATCGTGTTTTTGCCCTTCTTCGCGGGCATTTATGATCAAGCGGTATTAATTCCAGAATTGCTTTGCTCCATCGTCGCATCGTCTCGCTATATGACCTGCCCACTTCCATTTCAATTCTTTCGCCTTTCCAATGATGTATATATACCTTCGTTTGTTCTCTGATCCATAGACAGATTTTTCTGTCCCGCTTTGTAATGCCAAGATACACCGTTCCATTCCCCTCTGTGCAACCCGAAGCTTCTGAACTGACTGTGATGTGAGTGTCCATGTTTCACTTCCATATGTCAAAACAGGCATCACGCACTGATTAAAAACCTTTCTCTTGTGGGAGTGGGAGTTTGCTCTTAAATACTATTTTGAGCCGACCAAATGCCTACCAGCCACACTTAACCCGCCGTTCCACCACCCTCCATTGAAATCCTTTGCCCAAGATATATGTAGTGGTCCACAACCTCTAAATCACTTCCCAAAATAGAAATTCTTTTGTTGACAGCAAATTTGTTAAACATAACCCGACTCTTTTTTAGGTTTATTTTCAAACCAAATGGTTCTCCTGCCCTTTGCACCTCTCGTATGGGTTCTTGTAGCGCATCTGGGTATTGTGAAAGGAGAACGACATCATCCGCGAATCTAAGATGACTTAGATATGCACCATTGATTTTTATTCCCTGCTGTTCCCAATCCAAATTACGAAATACCTCTTCAAGGCAGGGTGAGAAAAGAACAGGCGATATTCAGTCACCCTGTCATACACCACGTTCTACGTTGATTTTATTAATTTAGTTATTTAACACTAAAAAATCTCCAGAAAGTCAACAGCTTTTTGACGTGACAAGAAAACAGACCGCCAAAGTTATCAGGCAAACTAAGAGGAAGTACATGAAGGAACAACTAGATTTTATAGTGGAGAATTTTTGCAGTAATAACACGAGATACTTTTATAGGACTTTTGCAAAAGAAATCCGTGGATACACACCGCACAATCTGTGCTTCAGAAAGCGAAATGGGAGATTAGCGCTAACTAATCAGGAGAATTGTCAGGAGCTGTCACACTATATTTCTAATCTCCTCAATTGCCCTGAACGTGACACAAAATTCTCCAAGGAAAATTGTTTCCATACCCACTCAGAATTACCACCACTAACACAGGAAGAAATCCACAGGCACATACGCAAACTAAAGAATAACAGGTCATCCGATGAAGATGATATCACCGCCGAACTATTGAAAAACCTCGGATCAAATTCAGTACAGGAACTTATGCAAATTATCACAATCATTTGGCAAACATAAAAATTACCAGATGTTTGGAAATGTGCTCTTATCCACCCGCTGCACAAGAAGGGAGATAGAACAGATGGGAACAACTACAGAGGAATCTGCTTACTACAAGTCACCTACAAAATCCTCTCAGCATGCCTTCTCGTCAGAACACAAAATTGGCGAGTACCAGGCAGGCTTTTGCCTTGGTCGCTCATGCACTGAACAAATATTTAACCTAAAAACTATACTGAAATACAAAGCTATCAGGAACGTCCCAATCATCTGCACATTCGTGGATTTCAAGAAAGCATACGACTGCATCGACCGAAAATCTTTGCTCAACATCCTAGAAGAACAAGGACTCGACCCCAAAACACTACGATTAATCAAGCAGACACTGACTGACACAACCTCTAAATAAAAATTTATGGGAGAAATTTGCGGACCCTTCCTGATTAAAACTGGAGTACGCCAAGGAGATGGGTTACCCCCACTCTTCTTCAACCTGGTCTTGGTGAAAGTCATAAGGGAATGGGAAAAATAACTGAAAAATCAAGGACACTGGAAACCAGTACGACTCGGACGATCCAAAATCAACATAGAAATATTATGCCTGGCCTTCGCAGACGATCTAGCCATACTTGCAGACAATGAAAAAAGAGCAACCAAACAGCTCGAAGTCCTCAAGGAATGTGCAGAGAAAGTCGGCCTACAAATCTCTTTTCAAAAGACCGAATTCTTCTGCTCAAAATTAGATGTTCAAAATTTGAACACCAAACACGGCAAAATAAATAGGGTCACTCACTTTAAATACCTGGGCGAGACCCTCGAATCCACAGGAGGAGAGAAGATAGCACAGAAGACTCGATTACAGAAGATGAAGAGAGCATGCGGCAAGACACAAAATATCTACAATAAGAAATGCCTATCCACACACGCAAAAATAAGACACTACAACACAGTAATCAAACCAGAAGTATTATACGCAAGCGAGACACTTACACTTCATATAAAAAGCGGCATGGAAAACATACTAAAAGAAGAATGCAAATTATGAGGAATTCTCGGTCTAAAACTGACAGAAGATAGGATACTACATTCTCGAAAGACCACAGAGAGAATGTCCAACGTAGCGGCGGACATAAGAAAAGGAAGATTGAAATTCTGTGGACATATCAGTAGACTCCCACCGACAAGACTCACCAACAGAATTCTTACATACATACAAGGAGTCAAGTTAACAGTACCATGGATCATCCAAGTCAGAGTTGATCTGGAAAAGGCACAAGTGGGTCCGACAGAGATTGAGGACAGAAGAACGTATAGAAACAAAATACATATGTGGAATGTTGCATCAGAGAGCGAAGTTTCGAGGAGATCGGGAACAAAGTGGACGGAGGAGAGAAAGTGAATCCACGGAGAAAGGATGAGAGAGGTGTGGAGGATCAGAAAGAACACTCGAAAATGCGTCAGAATGCTTTGCGTGATCCAATCGGGTCTATGTGCACCTACCACCATATATATATATATATATATATATATATATATATATATATATATGTATATATATATATATATATATATATATATATATATATATATATATATATATATATATATATATGTGTGTGTATATATATAATAAAATTTCTTTACATATTCTATTTATAAAATCCGTACGTTTTAAAAATTAGAATATTAAAATTAATTAAAATATATTTAAGCACTGAAATATAATACATTTCAGGAAAGGAAGAATTTATTTTATTATTTCGATAGTATTTTTTGGGTGATAAGACAAGAATCTACTTAAATAAAATTTTAATAAATTGGTTTTAAATAGTTTAACATTATTATAGAAATTTTGGGTTTGTTTTTTTGCATTGAGATATTGTATTGTACTTACGATATTGTAACGTTAATTTGTGGATTATAATCAATTTTACTTGAGTAATTTTATAGCGGGTATTCTTAAGAGATTGCGAGCGTAAGTATATTTGAAACATTTGATTATAATTATTACTGAGTTACATTTTCATTTTTCCTGGTTTCTTATTTGTTTTGGTTTGAATTTGTTGGGCCATTATGGCTGATGAAAGATGTCAAGTTAATAATTTATTACACTATGAGCTGGACTATGAGTTAGATATTGGCTCGGTATTTACTGATATGAATGTTGATGATATATACAAAATATTAGAAAAAACTCTTAAAGAAAGAATTTTCGAATCCTGGTTGTATGATTACCATAGAAACATATAAAGTTGATTTTTCGGCAGAACAATCTGATATCCTTAATAGTACCCCTTCAATAATTAATTTGGTTTGGACCCCTGGGGGGTTTGGTGGGACCCTTAGGAGGATCGTGCTCAGGAATATGGGGGGTCATAATGTGTTCAAAAAATAAGACCCGTATACGAAACATCCTTTTATTAAAGTATTTTTAATTTAAAAACTAGTGTTAGAAAATTAAATTTTATATGGTAATAATAATATCATAAAATAAACTTAAATAAAGTAATAGCCAAAGTTGTTTGAAATAATATTACAATGCGACTGTTCATTTTGTTTTTCACTTCTTCAGTTTTTTTATACATGGATCGTCATTGTAAACACACATAAGCAAATTATTATCCTATAATAATAGACGATTCCTATATTTAGTTTTTAAAGCCACCATAGACGAGAAGCTTCTTTTGCATAAGTAAGAAGTAGCGAAGGGGATCAATGTTTTCAAAGCTTTCGTTAGTAGGCTTCGCTATTCGCATCGTGTTGCAACCCAAAACTTATCTAAATCTTGAGTTAAAAATTCTAGTTGTAGAGTTTTGTCAGCTGATATTTCAATAAGTTGATTGTGAATCTCAATAGGTAACTCAGCAGCTGTAACAACATTTTCATCAAACGGATTGAGAACCCATCTTTTCGACAAATCATGGCTGCTATCTGGAAAATATTCCATTAACTGAATTTTCAATTCCCGTAAATGTGTTTCTATGCTTTTCACGCAATCAATAACAGCATTTTCTAAAATCATATTTTTGGTAATATAATCCGAAGTTAAAGTGAATGTATCGAAATTGTTTTTTTCAAGGCGTATAATCCAAACACCAAGCTACTTAATGAAAGTATTGAATTTGTCTGACATTAAAGTAAAATATTTTGTTACGGCCTTGTAAAGTCGTGTTCAACTTATTCAAATGTGAAAATATATCACTCAAGTAAGCAAACAGTAATAAAGTTTCTCCATCTTGTAATTAATTATATTAACATATTGTAGTGAGAGGATCGCTACATTTTTTACTCAACTTCTTGGCAATTTAGTGGGTTG
The DNA here is from genome assembly GCA_031761425.1 of Cosmopolites sordidus. NCBI lineage: Eukaryota > Metazoa > Arthropoda > Insecta > Coleoptera > Curculionidae > Cosmopolites > Cosmopolites sordidus. Next base: position 252,928 of record JARFXV010001483.1, on the reverse strand, counting down.
CGACACTAAAAAGATTGAGAAACGATGCTGTAGAATACACAAAATAAAGTGTTTTAATTGCAATAATTTTAATGTGTTAACAACACAACGCTCGCATCCCTAGTATTTCAGCTGCAACTCTGAAATGATCCATCATGTCAGATAAACTGCCTTCCATTGAGTTAATCCTTGATATCTTGGAATATGTATTTAATTTTCACTTGCTAAGGAAAATTCGAAGAAAGGCATTTCTGAATTAATGTTTTATTACACAAACATTATAAATATACATATTTAGTGTAGTTTTGTTGATACTTTGTATTATATGTCATTTTGAGTAGTCGACTCGAGCTTGTTTAATGCTTGTTTTGTTTAATGTTAATTTAATATGCGACAGGGGTTTTCAAATAATATTCTTGTATATTGCTATATTTGAGTGTATCAGGTACATCCATTCTGCCAAATGTAAATTTACGTTAAGCCATTCAGTAACGAAATAACACGGCGAACAACTGAAAAGAATCGAATAAATATACATAATCTAAAGAAAAGGATACAGAAATGATTTCTGCTACTTTGGCAGAAAATGCAGTGGCATATATGCACAATATGAAAAATGTGATACGGGAGAGTACATGTTATACAAAGTTAAGTAGATCTTACGTTATAATTCAGAATTTACTTATTATTAATGCATATTTCATCATTTATTTATCAACTTGATCAAATTCAAGAGCGGTGTTCATGGTACATATACAACTTAAGCTTACAAATAACTAGAGCTAATGCACTAAAGCTATTATGGATTGATTTGTCCGTTACTTTGTGATAGTTCATTTTTTAAAAAGGAATAAAACAATTTTTTACTTTGTTATCTATCACTTTTATTTTTAAACAAAATTTTGTGTGACTATAGTTTCGTAAAATGACTATTTTTTTTAAGTAGTTTTAAAGTAGTTATATTTTTTTTAAGTAGTTTTAAAGTAGTGTTTAAGAATGTAAAGTCGTTTGACGAAACTATAGTCACACAAAATTTTGTTTAAAAATGATAGATAACAAAGTAAAAAATCGTTTTATTCCTTTTTAATAAAGCTAATATCTTCAAATTCTAGTAACGAGTGAGTTAACATCTACCCATAGCCGACGCCATGGACTATAACGGTCATTGCCTGATCATTTTTTAAGAAGCAGAGTCCGATGTTCAGTTAATACAGCATTAAACACTGTAACTTTTAAAGTATGTAACGATCTCCATTAAATAACTTGGCAATTTTCCTTCTCCAAAATATAGATAATCGTAAATATCATTATAGTGATATCGTAAATATCATTTCTAGTTCTTCGGCCACACTTTTACATATAGTAGCAATGTGTTTACGTCAACGTACTGTATAAAGGGGCCCAAGTATTAGACGATCCAAAATATTACCAATAGTAGTTCGGCGATAATTTCCATCGGAAGTTTCGTAGTACCATAGTCAGAGATTTGGCATTCTTATAGTATGATTGTACTATTTTTACGAACAAACGATCCACTGTGTTAAATTGTAGCCGTTTAGTTGACGATATATCAAAACATTCACGCGAAATATTTGTATAGAACTGTAAAATTCGGGTAATTCAAATGCACCACGTGTTGGATTATATTTTGATATTTATAGAAACACACCAAACTAATCAATACATCTATTAATAATGGATCATAGTTTCAATGTAAATCTGTATATTTGGAATATAAGAAATATTTTTCTACATACAAATTTCCTGATTCTTTATCTCAACATTCTTGTCTAGTATTTTTTCATTTTCCACGTATATATCTAGAGAGTAAGGGTACTTTTAAAATAATTGAAAATAGTGTTTTAGTAATGTCTTAATAGCAACACATCGGTAATTTCAATGTCAAGGATCTAAGATCGAGTAGAACGGCCATGGCGTCTAGGCTTGTCTTACACCGGGTTAACCCTTGATATATGTAAGTTCATTTTCAGTTAGTGCTAAGAAGAATGCTGGAAACTTCTTGAATTAATTTCGTCTTTTAGCAGACAACAGAAACGTACAAACTTAAGCTGAACATTTAAATAAGTAACTGGAAATTCGAAATCTTTTCTTAGATATATATATATATTATATATATATATATATATATATATATATATATATATATATATATATATATATATATATATATATATATATATATATTTATATATATATATATATATATATATATATATATATATATATATATATATATATATATATATGTATATAAATATATATATATATATATATATATATATATATATATATATATATATATATATATATATATATATATATATATATATATATATATATATATATATTTATATATATATATATATATATATATATTTATATATATATATATATATATATATATATATATATATATATATATATATATATATATTTTATATATATATATATATATATTTATTTATATATATATATATATATATATATATATATATATATATATATATATATATATATATATATATATATATATATATAGCATTTTGTAAATTGCTTGACAGGGAGCGAGCCCTACCGATCCTTTACTTTGGAGGGCATATGTTTCGTCCGATGGTGGGTAGATTCAGCAGGGTACCTACCCCCCTCGCCGCGTCAAGAATAGTGAGACCATCTCTACAATCAAACACCCCAACTTCGCCGACTTCTCGTGGGATGGCTTATGCATGCAGCTTTTTGATTTTGTTGGATTGCGTCCAATGCGACAACAGCACCTGGGAATTATACATCCCCAACCGATGGGTTTCACAATCTCATCAAGATATATATATATATATATATATATATATATATATATATATATATATATATATATATATATATATATAATAAGATCAAAAATAAAGCTGGTTTATATAAAAAGCTTAATATATAGTTACACAGAGAAACAAATGATAAGGAGGTAGCCAAAGAAAATTGTTATAATAGAAATATTGTATTATAGATAGATTACTTAGAAAGTCAGAGTTTAGAAAATTATTTAAAGAATCTTCCACTTTTCAAAAGGAATACAGCAAAAAGAAATTCATGGTAATACCGTTTGATGCCAAATTAACACTTGGAGTAGATGAATTATTGAAAAATGTTGACATTAAGGTAGCCTATAAGCCTTGTAATAACTCTAACATGAAATATCGGTGATTTATGAAGTTTTCTATCAAGATTGTGATCGAAGGTATATATCAACTATATTTGAAGATTTACACTATTCATATCTGTATTAACTATGGTTAATATGAATAGTATGAATTTAAATGAATTATAATCTAAATAAATTAAAATTAATTCATACCAATTTGCTTCCTTGGGAGACCTGGAAAATCACCAGGTTATATAGCCAGAAATTAGTTCTACAGTCAGAAATTAGATTTTTTAAAAATGTTTTTGCTCAAAAGTACTGATAATATTCAGTTCTTTCTTGATAACTCAGATTTTACATCTGCAGATTAGTTTCCATTTCCAACCATAGTTTCATGCCTCCATGCACGTCTCTTCATCTTAACGTAAGGAGTTGTACGCGTTGTTGTATTGAACATTCCTTTATTGTAGTGTTTTTGCTTTGTCCACGTTAATTTTCAGTTTTACGCCTTTCCAAAATCTTTAAATATTTGTTTCGCAAAGGATATTATCCCTCATTACGATATTTTGGGCTAACTTTATTATATTTATCCTTGGATGTACAGATAATACTAATAACCTATTATACTAATATCCATGTAGTCGCTTTGTATGGCTTAGTAACGTATAATCAATTCGTCGCATATACGCTTTTACATCTTCGGTAAAAGGCATTTTTACTAGCTGTATCTACATTTGCATCTACTACCCATTGTGTTGTTAGATTTACAGCAGCATAACCCATTATTCCGGAAAATGATTTTCCGTCTGCCGTAAATAAACTAATTATTCTGTTTGATTAGAGATGAACAGTACTATTGTGTAAAGTAAAATAACTATTATTGTGTTATACTATAGTATATTAATGTTAGTAGTGCATTCTTAATATTGCATATTAATAGTACATTCATAAATTATATATATATATATATATATATATATATATATATATATATATATATATATATATATATATATATATATATATATATATATATATATATATACATATATATATATATATATATATATATATATATATATATATATATATATATATATATATATATATATATATATATATATATATATATATATATATATATATATATATATATATATATATATATATATATATATATATATATATATATATATATATATGGAATCCTATGGCCAGTGATACCTCGTTGGAAAGGTATTTAAAATACCTATTTAACCATACTAATGCTGTTAGGATTCAGGCCATTTTGATGCATAAAATAAATAAAAGTTTTGCTTATAGTGAATACAGATGCAGAAATGCGCCCTTACTTTCAAAATGTGCTCAACCTACTTCCTGACTGTAAAACATCCTATTGGTAAACTTTTGTCGCCCTCGTTCAAATGTTTCAGCGGAAATAGCTCAACCATCTTAACAATTCGTTGTCTTAAAACCTCAATACTGTCAGGTGTTGCAGCATATATTTTAGATTTAAGGCACCCCCACAGAAAAAAATTCAAAGGTGTAAGATCCGGTGACCAAGCCGACAGTTCTATCGGACTTCGTGGTCCAATCCATGTTCCACGATATTTTTGATCCAAATAATGTCTTACAGCAGTACAATAGTGTGGGAAGCTCCGTCTCGTTGGAACGTGATTTCAAAGTTACCAAATTCATTTGGATTGTCTTCAAAAATTCCAAATTCATCGGCTTAATCGTGGTCTCTAACATTTCCAGATTAAGTCTAACGGTTAAGTTGCCATTCAGAAAGTACGCTGGGTAGAAAGTACTTTCGGTAGAAAGTACTTTTGTCACTAAAGTAAATTGTTTTTAAATAATCTGACGCTTGATCAATTCTAGTGGTCAATAATTGTGGTCATATACAGAATTGCAGTATTCGGTTGGGGTCGTCATCTGAAAGTTGATTCACCATTTTTAATTTATAGAGCTGAAAACTTTTTTTTCAACACCCGGTGCACCGTCCTTTGACTGACCTCACAAGTAGATATAACTTGGGCTGTAACTTTTAACTTTGGCTGTAAACAAGTAAGGTTTACTACCATTTCTGCAATTATGTTAATTTCCTTGACATTAGAAATTTTTGGACTGCCAGATCGTTTTGCATCTTTAACACTCCCTGTTATTTCAAATTTATGAAGAAGCTCACTCAAATAAGTCCTCGATATAGAGCGATTGGGATACGTCTCATTAAAAAGGCGCTCCGAGGCATGAAAATTCTTTCCGCATTCACCAATCCTTAAGATAGTTCCTACCTTGTCTTCTAAACTAGGTACCATTGTGTTTATTTAGAAACTCAAAGGTTTCGTTCAAAAATGTTTCAAGTAAATATTCAAAAATTTTAATCATGTAAAAGCAGAAAAAGTAAAATAAGTTGGCGAATTACAAAAACATCAACTATTTTAACAATTGTCCAGAGGCGAACTTGTGAATCTGTAATAATAATACGCAAAACTGAAATTTTAGTATTTCTTTATTTTATGCGTCAACACTACCTTTTTAAATATCTTTAAAATGAGGTGTCACTTGGTATAGAATCCTATGGAAAATTATTGGACACAATAGCACTGTGACGTCATCTATGACGATTGCCTCATTAGTTATTACTAGAAAAGGCGTTTATGTCCAGTCATTTTCACATTCCAAATCTCACCGTATATACATATATATATATATATATATATATATATATATATATATATATATATATATATATATATATATATATATATATATATATAGCTTCCTAAAGCTCCAACCCTTCGTCCACGTCGCAGGAAGTAGACAACGGCTGAATCCGAACATTTATATCGGGAACAGACGGCTAATAGGGCTCTGGCAGAAAAAAACCAAGGTCGCGTCTGCTTCCGAAATCACCCCCATAAACAATAGATTAATGACAATGCGCATGTAGTGCGCCAATAAAAAATACACCATAATCAAGGTACATGATCCGACAAACGGGGACAACAAGAAATACCCCATGTCTACAGAGAAATTTTGGGCAACACTAGATAAGGTAATGGCAAAGGTCCCAACGGATGACATCAAAATTTTCCTGGGTGATTTTAACGCAGAATAATCAGAATAACCTGACGATCATGTCAAAATCCCTAAGAAAATCTCCACAAAAACAGAAGACAAGGAGAACGCCTATACAACAGATTGGAGAATAACGGATGGATCACGTTGCGATCTCATACCCACAACAAAGAGAGATGCAAGACGTCCCAGTTCGCAGGGGCGCGAACATTGACTCAGATCACTACCTAATACGAATCAAAGTCAAGTTCACCCCAAGGAGAATTCATCACAAGAAAGCACATCTACAGAAATTCGACACGGAATCGGATCAAGGAATCCAACATGACAGAGGAATGGGAAAAGCAACAGGTAGATATATGGGAAAAATTCCATAAAAAATTACACAAAAAGCACAGGAACTGATCCCATTGAAAAAGTACACAAAACATCCTTGGTGGGACTCGGAATGCGAAAGTGCAATGCAGCGACGCAAACGAGCATTTCAGGATTACAACACTAAAAAATCCCCAGCTTTTTGATGAGACTTGAAAACAGACCGCAAAGGTTATCAGGTAAACTAAAAGGAAATACATGAAGGAACAACTAGACTCTAGAGAATAGAATTTCCGTAATTATAACACGAGATACTTTTATAGGACTTTCGCAAGAGAAATCCGTGGATACACACCACAAATTCTTTGCTTCAGAAAGCGGAATGGGCAATTAGCGTTAACCAACCAGGATAATTGTCAGAAGCTGGCACATTATTTTCGTGATTTCCCTAATTGCCCCGAACGCGACGCAAGATTCCTCAAGGAAAATTGTATCTATACCTACTCAGAATCACCACCACCAACACAGGAAGAAATCCACAGCCACATACGGAAACTAAAGAGTAACAGGACATCCGGTGAAGATGGTATCACCGCAAAAGTATTGAAAAACCTCGGACCAAATTCACTGCAGGAACTTACGCAAATTATCAGGAACATCTGGCAAACAGAAAAATTACCAGATGAATGGAAATGTACTCTTATCCACCCGCTGCACAAGAAGGGAGACAGAACAGATGTGAACAACTACAGAGGAATCTCCTTACTATAAGTCACTTATAAAATCCTCTCAGCATGCCTTCTCCAGAGAACACAAGAACAATTAGAACACAAAATTGGCGAGTGCCAGGCAGGTTTTCGCCCTGGTCATTCATGCACTGAACAAATATTTAACTCAAAAACAATACTGAAATACAAAGCTATCAGGAACGTCCCAATCATCTGCACGTTCGTAGACTTCAAGAAAGCATACGACTGCATCGACCGAAAATCTCTATTCAGCATCTTAGAAGAACAAGGACTTGATTCCAAAACACTACGATTGATCAAGCAGACCCTGACCGACACAACCCCTAAAGTGATATTTATGGAAGAAATTTTCGAACCTTTCCTGATTAAAACCGAAGTACGCCAAGGAGATGGGTTATCTCTACTCCACTTCAACCTGGTCCGGGACAAAGTCATAAGGGAATGGAAAAAAGAACTGAAAAATCAAGGACACTGGAAACCAATACGACTCGGACGACCTAAAAACAACATAGAAATCTCATGCCTAGCCTTCGCAGACGACCTGGCCATACTCGCAGACAATGAAACAAGGGCAACCATACAGATAGAAGTCCTCAAGGAATGTGCAGAGAAAGTCGGCCTACAAATCTCCTTTCAAAAAACCGAATTCTTCTGCTCAAAATTAGATGTCCGAAATGTGAACACCAAATAAGGCAAGATAAATAGGGTCACTCATTTGAAATACCTGGGCGAGATCCTCGAACCCACAGGAGGTGAGAATATAGCACAGAAGATTCGATTACAGAAGATGAAGAGGGCATACGGCAAGACACATATCACACAATATCTACAATAAGGAATGCATATACGTACACGCAAAAATAAGGCACTACAACACAGTAATCAAACCAGAGATACTATACTCAAGCGAGACACTTATACTCCACACAAAAAGCGGCATAGAAAACATACTAAAAGAAGAACGTACAATTATGAAGGAAAATTCTCGGCCCAAAACTAACAGAGGAAGGGTATAGACTACATTCCAGGAAGACCACAGAGAGAATGTCCAATATAGCGGTGGATATAAGAAAAATAAGGTTAAAATTATATAGACCTATCAGTAGATTCCCACTGATAAGACTTACCAACAGAATTGTTTCATACATACAAGGAGTCAAGTCAACAGTTCCATGGATCGCACAAGTCAGAGCTCATCTGGGAAAGGCATAAATGGGTCCGACAGAGATTGAGAATAGAAGAACGTACCGAAACAAAATACATATGTGGAATGTTGCATCAGAGAGCGAAGCTTCAGGGAGATCAGAATAAACATTTAACAAGAAAAAAACATTTAAAAAGTATTTGAGTTTTTGCTGTATCATCGTAAATGTCGATATGAACACCGAATTTTGAACAAGAAATGTATGTGTTATTTCACACGAAATTTTATGTGTTATTAAAAAAAACATTTATTATTTGTAAGGGATGTTCGATCAATAAAATAAAAAATGACTTGAGATAGGGTTTTTCTTTGTCTACTTAACTTACATCTCTTCTTTAAACTAAAATATTTTTGGTTTGAAACTTTCGTTACATAAAATTAGCATTAACCTTTTAAGAGATTGTTATAAATAAAACTTCTTTTCTATATTGTCTGTTGTCTTTTTGTGTATTTTTTATATTTCTGCTCTCTTATTTTGGTATACTGTTTTGAAACGAATTGTTTGAATATAGAACGTTATATTTGTTTCGTAAAACTTTTAACATGGGGGAACAATGAGTCAGATTATATGGAAATGTAAATAGAATGTTGTTGCGGTTCGATTCAAGGTATTATGGCTTAATGGAAATATTTGAATTGGTGATGACATGGAGAAAAATCCGATGATATTCATTTCTCGTAGTTCTCCTAAAATTTTTAATAGCCGTTTTTTGTGTTAATTTAATATTGCAACTCAAGATTCCAGTGATTTTGAATATACATTATAATTTGGATATTTTTAAACGAATTACGTATATCCACATGCCATTAATTAATCAGGGAACTTGTATAATCAAATATGTTCATTAAGTTAATGTTCGTTAAGTAATTTTATAAGCTTTCACAAGTATAATACAAAGTCTATTCGACTAAACATATAAAAAGTTCTCTAGCGCCTGTTAAGGTAAACACTTGCATATACACTTACCACTTTTTACTCTTCACGTTTAAATCGATTTTTTTAGTACTATTTGAGATATTTGAATGAAATTGAAGCTGATCGTAGATATAAAAAATAGAATAGATTCATATTAAAATTATTTATATTTTTTCTCATTACAAATGGTGGAAAAGTAGAACTTTATATATTAGGCTAATCTCGCGCTTTTCAACTTTTTATGCTAAGTTATACTATGATTGTGCTACATTAATAATAAAAATCTGTTATGATCGTCACATCAGTAGTTTAAAAATTTCAGAAGGGGCTAAATATCAAAATATAGTTAAAAAAGCATTAACATCGACATGCTTTTTGTAACATTGATGAGAATGGTCTTTTTGCGTTTCATTTAGGTAGTTATTAAAACACCATTTTACATAAATGGCCTAGCATGAAATTGAAATTAATTGTCCCTAACTTTGGAGTATAAAGATAAGGAGTACTTTGGCAGAAGGTATTGCTGTTTCTTGTGTCTATAGTACAGGCCTCATAGAAATCCTTTTGAACCTGGTAGTTCAAACATAAAATAAACCCCCCTTGTTAACCCAAAAAAGGTGCTTCTTCTGCCTTCCTCTAAAAAGTTTAAATTTGTTGACCTTTGTTAGTAGAGTCTCTTATTAGCTAACTTGTGGTGTTATTTCGTAAGTGGATGTGCAGTTTAACAGTGGTTTCTAACCACGGTCATCAGCAATCGATTAATTCTAACTAGCTGAGTCCAAAAGTTATCAACATTAAGTTTGTGCTTAACCTTTAGTTTTTGTCGAAAGCCTTGGCGAGTAATCAATGTAGAAAATCTGTCAGATCGCATGAAGCCTTGCTGCTGGATGCCGTCTAGAACTCGCATGACCGGGGGTTTCTTGTCTAACTTTGCAGTACACTGGTCTGGTTTTTTTCTCGGAGAATTTCTTATGTAGTAACCTCAACAAGTGATGCTGCATTTCGACATGAGTCGCTGGATTACATGAAATGGCACCTCAGATAAAAAATTAGATAGTTAAATACATTGTATATAGAAAATAAATAGTCAGTAATTGCAGGCACGTGCAATCAGTAATTTACTCAATATAGCGCTTATGTAAGTGCCTTGAACGAATGAACGCTGATTAAAATATTTACATTGCCCCAAGTATTCTAGATTAAAAGTTTAATTGTTTAACCATCACACTTCTTGGATACGGAAACATGAAAGGCCTTCTTTACATAATTAATTTTTTGACGTTAGAAAGTAATTCCTGTATTATATTTTGTTGTATTTCACGCTAGATCGTAGGTGTTATGACTATATTAGCCAAGTCCAGATCCGAGTTTAAACCTTTCACCAGAAGTATTATTCAAAAAATTAACTATTCGGTACAATGATTTTAGTAGAGGCAAAACGTTGTATATGTACAGTAGATGATATTTTTGACAAATGATGGTCTCAACGAACTTTTGTTACACACCTTGATGCACTGGCTTCTTTTATTGTAACTGTGATATAGTAGACAATGCTTTAATTTTATCTATTGGGATCCTAAAATAAGGTTTATTTATAGGTATATTGTTAATTCGATCTTTTAATCTAATGCTATGAAGCTATTTGTTGTATAAACGGTAAAAGGTTTGCAGTGAGGTATTTTCTTTGTTTAGGGATATAGACGGTATGTTGGAAAAATAACGGAAGTTCTTAAATAATAAAAAAAATTGCCAAAATTATTTCTTTTTATTCAAAATACATCCCTTTTGCATCAATGTACTGCTGGGAACGTTCAACCAATGCTAGCATATATTTCTTTATGTCGTTTTTCGGAATCGCCTGAATGACTCTCGTCACGGCTTTTTGGACTTGTATAACATTGCCATAAAACGTCTCTTTCATGGCCAGTTTGAGTTTCGGAAACAGGCGAATACGGATGATGTTGAAGCATAAAAACTTTTTTCGCCGATCAGTGACGGTCCTGTGATATGCTGTATTATCGTGCAATAAAAACCAACTCCCAGGCGCTCGATATTCGGCCCTCTCTCGAACGATTCTCTTCCATAAAAGCTCTATAAACCCAGATAATATTCACCAGTGACATTTTGACCCCGTGGAATAAATTCCTGAAGAATAATACTTTTAGAGTCGTAAAAACTAGAAACATTGTCTTCTCTCGTGACTTTTGGAGACACAATTTTTGAACTTCCACGTAGCACTTTGGCGCTTTGTTTGAGGATCTTTCTTGAAGCACCACGTCTCATCACCAGTTACAATCGATTACAGGGATGTGCAGTTCCATCAGGCTGTTTTAATAAGGTCTTTGTAATATTCAACGCGAGCAATTGCTTGAACTTCGTTTAAGGTATGAGGAACAAATCGAGTACAGACTTTCCGTTTGTTTAAATCTATGGTTAAAATTTCATGAATCATTTCTTTGGTTGAATTTAATTTCTCCGCTATCCTTCTCACAGTCGAATTTGCATTGTAGATGATCATTTCATGCACTTTATCCACCAAATTCTGGAATCTCTTAAATAATCTCCACCATATACTTTTTTCATCAATTTAAATGTTTCATGTTTTCAAATGTGTTCGGGGTTTTCAAAGGCGACAAATTCGAATTTGGTACTAGCTTGAATTTAGTTGCTAGAGGGCGCTTCCTACTTATTTTGAGAGGAATTAACTCGCTTATATTTTTTTACCCTATACGGCTGGGAATATTTTCACTCCAAAATAGAGAAGAGTCATAAAATCCAAGTAAAAAGGGTATTCTTGGTCAATATCGATATCTCACGCCGTTTGCGAGATATTCGTGTTCGAATATTCCATTGCACATCTTGTCGATGGCTGAAAAATCTGCAATTCACAAAGTGTGCATTGAATACGAGAAAAAAAAACATTAAGGTGTCAAAAATATAAAGGCCTTTTTAATTTAACAATTTTTTGAAATTTATTTCAATAGGTGTTAAAAGTGTCCACCGTTTACATCAATACACTTTCACAGGTTCTTTGTTAAGTGACGCCATTGTTAAGTGACGCCATTGTTAAGTGACGCCAAAACTAAAAATGTTAGTTATTAAAAAGATACAGGACAAAACTGCAGGGCATCGCAAAATTGAGATAATTTAAAAAAGGTTAAAGATATCAGGTTTAACATCGGGGTAGTTGGGTTTTCAAACGCGACAAATTCGAAATTGGTATTAGCTTGAACTTAGTTGCTAGAGGGCGCCTGCTACTTATTTGGAGAGGGATTAACTCGCTTATATTTTTTACCCTATAAAGCTCTGAATAATTTCACTTCAAAATAGAGAAGAGTTATAGAATCCACATAAAAACGGTATCATTGGTGGATAACAACTTCTGGCTCCGTTTGCGAGATATTCGTATTCGAATATTCCATGTACATCTTGTTGATAGCTAAAAAAGCATGCAATTCACAAAGTATGCCTTGAATGTGATGTACAAATTATTAGGTCTCGATGACAACTGTCATTGTTTTTTTATCTCTCCTATTAAACGTAGGTAGAAACAAGTTTCTCCATTCTTGAGTTGGCATTAAATAATTTATAAAAATGCCAAGACTTAATGAGTTTCCTAACCGTGATTTAAGGGATATGATTTGCGTTTATGCACAAGTAAATTACAATAGTCGCGGTGTAGCTAGAAGGTATGAAGAACTCTACCCAACCAGAATCATCCCAAATCGACAAATTTTTTAAAGAATTTTCAATCAGTTAGGCGAAACAGGTTCGTTTTATTACAACAATCTTGGTGGATGACCGAAACGTATAACGGTAGAACAAGAAGAGGGCATTTTGGTTAGTATCGCGGAAAATCCTCAACGAAGCACTAGGTGTTTGGAGGCTTTTACATGAATTAGCAAATCTACCCTTGCAAGAGTTCTCGATAAAGAAAAATTGTTCTCTAGCATTTTTCGCCTGTTAAATATTTATTGCAACAAGATTTGTCGGCTAGATAAGAATTTTGTCAAAATTTACTACATAAAAAAACGAGGACCACCCCCATGTTCCTGAAAAATATATTGACGACAATTTTTTAATCGGCCCATTTGAGTTGCCGCAAAGACTGAATGGAGATCAATATGTTCAGTTTTTGGAAAATGATTTATTAGACCTTTTGGACGGTATACCTCTAAACTAAAGACAAGATATGCGGTTCATGCAAGATGGGACGCCACCGCATTTTACTCTTGCAGTGCGAAATGATTTGAATCAACGTTTTCCACATCGATGGATTAGGCGCGGTGGAGAGTTTCTTTGCCTTTGTTCAGACATTAATCCGTTAGACTTTTATTTGTGGGGTAATATGACGTCTTTAGTTTACCTTGATGAAATCAATACATGAGGCGAACTTTTACAAAAAATATAAGCGGACAATATTATTAGAAATGAAGGAAATATCTTCTCAAATGTGAGGCGTCATCTAACAAAAAACCTGCGAAAGTGTATTGATGTAAAGGGTGGAAACTTTTAACACCTATTGAACTAAATCTCAAAAAACTGCTATATTAAAAAAAATCCGTTATATTTTTGACATCTTAATGTTTTTTTTCTCGTATTCAATGCACACTTTGTGAATTGCAGATTTTTCAGCCATCGACAAGATGTGCAATGGAATATTCGAACACGAATATCTCACAAACGGCATGATATATCGATATTGACCAAGGGTACCTTTTTTATGTCGGAATTATGACTCTTCTCTATTTAGAAGTCAAAATATTCCCAGCTTTATAAGGTAAAAAAATATGAGCGAGTTAATTCCTTACAAAGTAGCAAGCAAGTAAGTAGCAAGCGCCCTCTAGGAAATAGGCTCAGACTAATGCCAAATTTGGATTTGTCACCTTTGAAAACCCAACTACCCCGATTTTCAACCGTTTTTAAATTATCTCAATTTGTTGAAAATTTAGCTTCACTTTCAACACCGTGTATTTTTTTAATAAATAACATTTACCAATACATTTATTGACTAAATCCTGTGTTCCAAAATCAGTGTTCTGAGCGCCAAACTTAAAGAACACTTCGTGAATTTTATGGTGCATATAATCGCCTAACCCAGTGATGTATTCGTCAAATTATTGACAAATTCCGAATACATTTCACGCTGCTCGATATTAGAATAAAAACAAAACAAAAATCTGTCCGTTCCGAAGAAAATATCGCTGTTGTTGCTGATGAAGATTCAAATTTATCAATTCGTGGCCGTTCGCAGGAAGTTGGGTTTTGTAATTTGACCACGTAGATTATTTAAGCCCGATTTTAAATGGTATTGATCTGGAGGGGATGCGGTTCCAACAAGACGTCTCCAGATGTCATACAGCCAACGCAACACTCGATTTATTGAGGGAACAATTTGGTGTGAAAATTATTTCGAGGAAGACTTGTTAATTGGTCATCAAGGTCATGTGATTTAACGCCTTTAGAATATTCTTTTTGGGATTGACAGCAATTATGTGTTTATGGGTGGTGAAGAATATTTCCGGGTGTATATCCGTTATTGCGCTTCTATTGCGTGAAAAGTTTCTTTTTAAGCACTGAGAAGTACTTGTGTTTTCACGACGTTTCGACGAAATAACATTCGTCATTTTTTGGTGTTCAAGTCGCTTGATCGGGAGAAACTAGTATTTCATTTTCAGAAATTTGCATGTTTCATGCTGCATAAATTTGAGGCATCCCATGCCAAATCGACCACTTTTGAACCTGACTCCTTTCGATTTCGGTGAAACTTTTGTGTCCCTTTCTATCCCCATCCCCCAAGACCAATCCAAAAAAAAATGCCTCTTTTTTTTTAAATAGCCATAACTTTTTCAAAAATTGACCTATTAAGACGTTTTTTTTTAATTTTTAATTTAAATGCACTTTTACGAAAAAAAAAATACGAAAAAAATTCAGAAATCAACTTCCATAAAACTTTTCTGTTTTTTTGAACAAAATCGTCATTTTTTCGAATTACGACATTTTTATTTTTCTTTAGGTCAAAAAAACTTTGGTATTCTGTAAATATTCCGTGCAAAGGGGAGTGGGCCGACTTTTCCTTCTATTTTTTTTTAGTTAATTGATTTTTGTTAATTTTTCACACAGTTTTACTTTCTCTATTTTAAAAACTTTGTTTATAATATAGTAAAATTAATTTCAGTCAATGATTCTGCGGTACTTTATTTTTAACTTATAGTCTAAACTTATAATTAATAATTAGGATTTTACGGTTTATGTAATTAACTATCAATTTTCTTGATAGTAATTCAATAAATAATTTATTTTGTTTTTCTTTGACGTTTAAATATTTTACATATTCTATATTCATCTGAATTAGAAAAAATTCGGACATAAAGACAACTATGTGTCTGGAATTACACTGTGTAATTGCTAAATTCCCGTAATTGGTTTCGTTTTTGAAAATCAAATCATACATAAGTTAAATTAAGCGTATACACACTTAAGTTAAGTCTATTATTTTTCGGATGGGATTCCGACAATACTCCGACTTTAACAATTTAAACATTTGAAAAATTTTGTCAAGTTACCATGCGAGTGATTTTAACATACCTGCCAAATGGCATTTTTCCGCGACTGCTCATGGAAAAGATCCGTGCGACGGTGTTGGTGGCACATTTAAACAGCAAGCAGCGAGAGCACGTTTCAACTTGCGGTTGATAAACAAATAACCACACCTCAGGAACTGTATGATTTGAATGAACGATTTTCAAAAACGAAACCAATTACGGAAACTCAGCAATTACACAGTGTAATTCCAGACATAGATGGTTGTCTTTACGTCTGAAATTTTTGTAATTCAGATGAATATAGAATATGTAAAATATTTAAACGTCAAAGAAAAACAAAATAAATTATTTATTGAATTACTATCAAGAAAATTGATAGTTAATTGTATAAACCCTAAAATCCTAATAATTAATTATAAGTTTAGACTATAAGTTAGGAATAAAATACCGCAGAATCATTGAAGCTCTATGTGAAAAATTAATTTACATATATCAGAATGAACTCTATAGGAGAGAGGCTTGTCCGACGTGGTGAATCGTCTCAGAGTTGCAACTTAAATAATAGAGATGCAGGTGTTGCTATATTGAAACATTGTCGTTCTCATAACAAAATATATATATTTTTTTTTTATTTATGGAAATGTCTGCTCAACAATTACAATTGTTCTACAAGACAGTGTTGTAATGAAAGTTTTAACATTAACATCACAAATCTATTCTAAATACATATCTTGAGGTAGTTTCCTCTTCAGTCTTGTATGTATGTTTCTGCGTCCTAGTAGATAATGTTCAGTGCTGGGAGATTGCTCTAGCCTCTGATGAAAGATGATCGTTCGCTTTTTAATATACTCTGACACTGTTAGTAGACCGAGTTCTTGGTGCAGTTGTCGATTAGTTACGTACCATTCGGCATTCACAGCTATTCGTAATATTTTGTTTTGAAGAACCTGCATTTTATGTACATTGGTAGGCGATGCGTTGCCCCAGATAACGCATGCATAAAGGATTAAAGGCCGAATTAGTGATTTGTGTAGCAATAAGGTACATTCTGTTTTTAATGAGGATCTCCTATTGATAAGCGGGTAGAGTTGAGAGAGTCTGGCATACCCTTCGTTGAGTTTGCGAATTATGTGTATTCTCCACGTTAATCTGGTATCCAGGTATACACCCAGATATTTAACATATTCTTCGTTTGTTTTCCAAGCGACTGAGTGTTGATTTATGTGAATAATCGGAGGGTTATTGATTCTCCTTAAAGTAAAAATTTTTGCTGCGCACTTTTCTGTATTGATTTTTAAATTCCATTTATTGAGCCATTTTACAATGGTATTTGTAGCTTCTTGGAGTTTGGTTACCCCAAGTTCAAGATTCTGTTCTTTGATTAGAATAGCTGTGTCATCTGCAAACATTAGAAGAGAGGCTTCTGTTTCTGGTATGTCGTGTGTATATAGGTTAAAAAGAATTGGGCCAAGTATACTCCCCTGTGGCACGCCGGTTTTAATTTTTCTAATAGTTGATGTTGCGTTGTGTATGGATGTTTGGAAGGATCTGTCGTTTATATATGAAAAAAGGATGGCTTTTAAATATTCTGGAATCTTAGCCGATGTTATTTTATGTTTTAGTCCGTCATGCCATACACTATCAAAGGCTTGGGCCAAATCTAAGAATATGGTTAGAGTGTACTCCTTGTTCTCAAACCCCTCTTCTATAGTTTCTGTTAAGCGTTGAAGTTGATTCCATGTAGAATGCCCTTGTTTGAAACCAAATTGGAAGGCTGGAATTATGTTCTCGTTGACAATTGCTTGGTTTAATCTGTCGTATATAATTTTTTCAAAGAGTTTAGCCATTGTAGATAGGAGGCTTATTGGCCTATAACTTGAAATAAGTTTGTGATCTTTTCCTGGCTTTGGGAAAAGCAAAATGTATGAGTGCTTCCATGTTTGTGGAAAATATCCCAATTTTAGACAAGAGTTAAAAAGTGAACTTAGGTAGGCAATCAGCTTTTTGCTTGCATTTTTGAGTATTAAATTCGGTATTTGGTCATGGCCCGGTGCTTTTTTAATCGATAGGGTTTTAATTACTGACATTATCTCCTGTGGCGATGTAGGTTTGATGTCTACACCAGCTAGTGGTCTGTGGGTTTTCACTTCATTTTGTACCAAATTTGCAAAGGCCTGTTGTGTATGCTGTTGATCAAACAGTGTTTCCAAGTGGTCACCAAAAGCAGTACATTTCTCTTCATCGCTATGTAGTAATGTATTATTAACCAGAAGAGATGGGATTTCTTCCGATTTTCGTAGGATTTTCTTAGTAGATCTTCACAATCCTGGATCTTGCGGCTCTAGATCACTTATACGTTTTTGGTATTCAATTATTCTAAGAGTATCTAGTTCTCGCTTAATGCGATGCGACAAGTTATTAACTAGATTTTTGGTTGCAGGATCCCTTGTTTTCTGTCATTCTCGTCTGGCCCGATTCTTTTGCTTAATTAGTTGATTTCTAGAGGTAGGAGGGGTATTGTTTTTAAATGTTTTTCTTGTTTTTGGTGGCGTTGTTGAGAGGCGTATGCTTTCTTGAATTGTTGTTGTATTATGTGTAACTTGTTTATCGATATTTGTTTTCGTTGTGAGAGGTATTTGTACCAGTTTGGAGTCCATTCTGTTCTTGAAGAGTTCCCAGTTTACCTTGCCATTGATGAGTTTTGCCTTAGGAGAATTTTTAACAGGTTCGGCTTGAAATGTAATTATAACTGGCAGATGATCTGAATCGAGCTCTATATGCACTGTTTGATGTAGTTCTTTTCTTACATTTTTTTGTACGATTATGTCCAAAATATCAGGTTTGTGATCTTTCCTGTATGGATAATATGTGTGATCATCCGGTGCGAGTACCTGTAGGTTGTACTTTGCTGCAATTTCATTTAGCTTTACCCCATTTGGGTTGGTTTGGCGACAGCCCCACACAGTGTTTTTGGAGTTAAGATCTCCAATTAACAATGGTGCCTCTGTGGTATTAAAAATTGCCTGTAAGTCGTTGTCCATTAATTTTTTGTTGGGTTGTTTGTAGACAGTGTATAACTGGATGCTGGTGCTATTGAGAAAGTTTACTTTGATTGATACAATTTCTAAGCTTGTAACTTTTGGCATATCGACTGGTGTGTGAGATATTTTGTTTTTGATTAAAATGGCGACTCCGCCCGAGGCTACCCTAGCTTCTCTATCGGTTCGATAGATTTTATAACCTGGTATTTTCAATTTCTCTTTATTAGCAAGATGGGTTTCGCTGATGCAGGCTATGTCAATGTTGTGACGGGCTAAGAAGGCTATAAAGATGGATCGTTGAGCCTGAATTCCATTGGCATTCCAATTGAGTATTTTAGGACCGTTGAAGGTTTGTTGATAATTGTTAATTAGTTTTTGATTATGGGCCATTTAACGGTATTGGGAAAAGGTTTGTTAAAAGGAAATTTTTAATTTGTGTGATATACGGTTTCAGAAGGTCAAGGAGAGTCGAGAGAATATTGTTGAGGAATGATGGAGAGAGATTTTCTTGTGAAGGGCGTGTTAGGGTTTCTGCATAGGTTTTCTTTTGACTTGAACTTGCTGTCTGAGTGGTGTAAGTATTGTGGGTTGATGTATAGTGTTGATTTATTCTTGGGGTTCTTCTGAATCCAGTACTTTCGAGGTAATAGCTGCATCCCTTATAGTTTGCGGGGTGTTCACCGTTACAGTTTACACAAGTTGGCGGGTCTGCTATTTTTTTAGCACAGTCGGTATAATAGTGATCACCTGCACATTTAACACATTTTGGATCACGCTTACAGTAATTTTTAGTATGCCCTGTCTGTTGACACAGGTGGCATTGAGGAATGTTTTTGGCTAGTCTTCTTGATTCAACTGTGATTACAGAGTTTTCCAGTCTGTTTACTTTATAAATCTCTTCAGCTTTCTCATTTGCTGTTAATTCGACAATAACTACCGGCATTGGAGTTCTGTCTTTGTAGTAGAGTCTATTAATTTTTAATATAGGCAGATCATATTGTTTTAAAAGTGCTTTAATATCCTCTGTAGTTAGAGAGAGAGAGGAACATTTTTTAATGCTACTGCTAGTGGTTTAGTTTTTGGATCCTGATATGTGTGAAATTGAATTTTATTGTCTAAATAATGTTTAGCTAAAGCACGATAATCATTGTCAGAGGTTAAATTGATCTTTAACGACTTACTTGTGGCTACTGTGGTAAATTCACTGCTGGTTATTTTTTTTATATCGCTTACAACTTCTTTGTGATTGTGTTGACCGTGTAGAAAAATTGGAGGGATTTTCGGTATTTTTACTTTAGTATAAGAAGTTCCTGGCTGGCTGCTATCATCTGATGGTTCTAGCTCTGGTGGTAAATAATATCTATTTTGGGTTAACATATTTTTAGGATCCCACTGGTATCGTTTTTGTTCATCGTTTATCGGTGGAGATAAGTGGTCACTGTTACGTTTTTGAGATGTCATTGTTCCATTTGCCAGCCCCGACGGGCGGGCAATATTAAAATGTTAATTTGTACCGCACTTGTGATTTTAAATATTGTCCCGTTCAACGTTAGTTTCTATTTTTATTTATAGAATTTTATCGCACTGTTTTTGCCGCTGTAAAACCGATAACGGAGCGAAGGAATACGTCCGCACTGTTTCACTGCTCGCAGAGTTTTAAAATATATTTTAATTGCTATAAGAGTATCAAAGAAGTAAGTGTTACCTAAAAAATTGAGAATATTTTAATATACAATACAATGTTAAGGTGTGTTTATTATATTTTATCAGATCTAATAGGTCTCCACTTTGAGACCCCCTTCCCTTTTATCTGTATTCAAATTAGGCATTAGTTATTTTTTTAGAACCAATTAAAGCTACTTTATAACCTATCGGTAATAGATTTAACTTAGTATGGGTTTTTTAAAAATCGCATTCAATTGAGATGCAGTGCTTATGTTACTTACTTATATTATAACAATGCATGTCATAAATATTATTTCAAAATCGAAGATGTTAAAAATAATTAAAATAATTTTTTTGCTTTTTTATTTCCAAACTGTATTGTTTTCTAGTATTCGATAGCAGACATGGAACAGCCTATAGTTTACATGAAACAGAACACAAAGATATCAGAATACGTGGATATGTTTCACATGTTATCATATCACCTAGTGCAGAAATACACTGTAGGAGACATGATCTTATTGTATCGGTGAATGATAAATTAGAAATATACTGCAGCATTTAAGATTTGTTAAAAAACGTAGTAGTAATTATAGTCAACAGCGAAATAAATAAAAATCCCCATATAGAAAAACTCCCGTCAAGAATAGGGAGACTCTATCCACAGTCAACAACCTATACTTTCGCCGACTTCCCGTCGGATGGCGCATATATGAAATGTTAGATTTCTTTTGGACAGCGTCCAATGAGACAACAGTAGCCCAGTGTCACATACACCCAACCGCTGGATTCCACAATTTCATGTGGGACACACAGCAACCTGCGTATCCGCCTAAATGAACATTTTGTTAGGTGATTGACTGGAAAAGGGCCCCACCCAGCCCTCCAATTGGAGTGCATATGTTTCATTTCTTGGTATTCAGGCCCCTCAGGGTAGCGACACATACTCTCCCGTCAAGAATAGAGAGACTCTATCCACAGTCAACAACTTGTACTTTCGCCGACTTCCGGTCGCAACAGTAGCCGAGTGACACATACACCCAACGAGCCTGAACACCAAGCGGTGAAACATATGCACTCCAATTGGAGGGATGGGTGGGGTTCGTCCCCAGTCAAGCACCTAACAAAATGTTTACTTAGGCGGAGACGCAGGTTGTTATGTGTTCCACACGATATTGTGGAACCCAGCGGTTGGGTGTATGTGACACTCGGCTACTATTGCCTCATTGGACGCTGTCCAAAAGAAATCTAACATTTCATACTGACTCTAAATCATTCCGGGTGTCGACCCGTTCATTCTGTGAAGAGTTACGACGTTTCGCCAAAATCTCATTTGGCAGAGTCCAACTGACGTGCACGGGTCGTTGCGCTCGCTCTTATAGCCAGCCGGCGACTGTGCAGATTGTATCGGGGTAGTTTGGGACTATCCGTGGCGCTCGGCAACTCTGTCGGGCGTCTGTTTATTGATTTTTCTCTCTCGTCGCTAGGTTGCACGCTTCTTTTTTTCAGAAGATTTCAATAATTTTGGAATGTTGCGAGCGTCTGATCTTATATTTTCTTAGTAGTCTGCCTATCCTATCAGTGATTCCTTTTACGTATGGTAGCAGGACCTTTAGTGAATTTGGTTTCTGATCCTCTATTATTCTTCGTGTTTGAGTTTCGTCACGGTGAATCGCCTTCTTGATACAATTTACTGAATATTCATTTTGTCTAAGGACTGTGGACATAGTTGGTACGTATCTTTAATACCAAAGTTTGTAACACTAAAAATACGATATAGGTTCAAGAAATGATCGAGGCCGGATATGTTGCAGAAAATGTATGTGTAATTTAAGGTAAGTTTTAACAAGTTTAAATTTTAACCAACGTATATTTTGCTATGGTGATTTTTACATAAATACTTAAGGAATCAGATCAATTATGTATTTATTCCAATGTAATATATTTATTCCGATGTTAAAAAAATTAGGGACATCATGACATATCCTGGGAAAGATTATGAGAGCGATCCGGGGCATTTAAAAAAGCTCTACTTTAAGCTTTAACAATGCAAAAAATATTTAAATGTCTAATAAATGCCACTTAAAGAAGCATACAAAATTCATAAAATGTACTAACACATCTCTATTGTGGATTAGCTCGTATGCAACTCAAAATGAATGCGGAGGAATTATGAAAAAAAGAGACTTATTTCAGAAAATAAAGGTGAAGGGGTTTTCACCTAAGATGTATTTGAATAAGAAATGGAAAGGGTGGAACCACTAAAACATACCATTATCAAGCGATTATTATATTTAGCGATAATACAATTAACACTCCATAACGCCTGAACATAGCTTTATAGTAAACCTGTTGCGCTTTCTGATTTCTTGAAACCAGAAATTTTTAGAAACCAGTCAAAAGTAGTACTCAGATTACTAAAACAGAAATGACAAAAGCATAGATGAACATGGAATAATAATAATCCATTGGATATGCACAGGATTGGACTTCCTTGGATTGTAAGGTGAGTAACTCTTTTTATTTTAGAGCATCGGGGATACGTTTTAGCTCCT
The DNA here is from genome assembly GCA_031761425.1 of Cosmopolites sordidus. Lineage (NCBI taxonomy): Eukaryota > Metazoa > Arthropoda > Insecta > Coleoptera > Curculionidae > Cosmopolites > Cosmopolites sordidus. The sequence continues at coordinate 229,721 of JARFXV010001483.1, read as the reverse complement.
TTGCTCGATAGGAGTCATCGGTCGGTAGGTAAGACACAGAAACCAAGGTGTTGAAACCCTTTGTAGTTGTAATGAATGGTGATTCCACTTTACTATCAAGTATCAATTCTTGTGACTTGGTTTGTGATAAACTATTTGTTAGGTATTTATCTTGAGTCTCTGTGATTCGAATATCTTGGAAGGGAAGTTTGCTGCCTTTTTTTTTGGATTAAGGGAGACTGTGTTTTCAGGTGAATGCAGTTTAAACCATCATCATAGTTATCGATATATAGGAGTTATCGATATATTGGATGCATAGTTTTAGCCACTTAAGTAACTTTAGTTATCCTTTAAGTCTTTGAATAGCCTATCAGATCTGATTAACTGAGAAAACTTCTCAAATTGCGTTCTATCTTACCCCGCCAAGTTACTGGTGATAGCGAGGCGAGAATTCTCTATGATCTTTCATATATATCTACATGCCTAACAATTTAGGTAATTAATGTTTAACATACACTTTAGAACTATTTTCCAATAGTTCTAAATTTTCTGCCCATGATTGATCATTTGCAATAAGAACCGTTGCAAGTTCTTGCAATGTCCATACACCTAAGTAACACTTGAATTGGTTTAAAATGTGAAGATTTCCTTGGATTTGATGATAGTAATTGTGACTCCATTGACAACTACTTCATTGTAATAAATAATATAACTAGTGTTATCTTTCAATTTTTCTGAAAGCTTATCATTTCTGTATATATATATATATATATATATATATATATATATATATATATATATATATATATATATATATATATATATATATATATATTATACCATTTCCCCGAAGATTCAAACGCAAATTTTCTTTGAGTGTTTGTTTTGAGGGTTCCCGATCTAGTCGCCTAGAAATTACGCGCAATCATTTTTATACGTCCATGCCATCTTATAAATATTTAATATTACCTCACAAGATTTAATTTTTTTTTCGCTCAGTTCACACAGGAAAGCAGGAAACACAACACAACCACAGGAAATGTAAAAAATCTATATATTTTTTGTTTACTGTAATGTTACAGTCTGACACAAAATACATCACCATTTTCAACTTAACACAAAAACACCAATATTGGCAAAAAAATGTATATAACATATTTTGTAAAAATCAACTTACCAATAATAAATTCAACAAAATATACCTGAAAATCCATCAAAAAACTGAAATTGACACTCATAAAGGGCAAAGTAACATACCCTTAAATTTACTTCCACTTAAGAAAAGGTCCGAATAAAAACGTTTTACTAGCAATTCAAATATGTTAAATGTACTTTGAGGATTACGCAACTGTGAGAGAAATTGCTTATTAAGCTTGTAAAGAGAAGAAAATGACTTACAAACATTGTTTTATGAGAATTTCAATGGACATTTTCTTTGTTTGGAAAGGTCCGATAAGCTCCATCTCAGAGGTCAGCGCTTAGGATGTCTGAGAATGGGGCAGCGCCCAAGATATGACGTTATAAATGGGTTCAATCTCCAGGTTACTAGCGAAATGATGCATTGCTGTCTTTGTTTTCCGCATGAGATAGTAAAGAAAACAGTAGCGGCACAAACTTGTCTGTCCCCAAAGCACGTATTCTTTAATCGGTGCGCTAACTATAGAAGTCGCAAGAAGCGTGATCACAGATAGAACAGAGAGTAAATTAATATAAAATCTGAAATAATTTTTTTCACCTCATTTTTTAATTTTTTAGGTATGGCACGTGCTCACGTACAGACCAACCGCTACTGATTGTTAGTAAAAACTGTTAAATATTTTGACTTGTAATTTTTTCGGTATATTAAAATATAAAATTATCCGTATATCTATAAAGCCTACAACCTCTCGAAGTCAAATTTCAATCTTCATAACTTTCCATTATTACCTGTTTTGACATGTCGTTATAATGTGACAAATGGCATGCCATATTTATTCAGAGAGTTATCGATTATACTTTTTTTCCATCTCATTTATCGTCACCCCTAAAGCACCTTTTCACCGCCTACTTTGTCAGTATACTCTCATTCTTTTAAAATTCTTTGAATATACTTGACAAGTTTTTCCTTCATATTATGTTAGAAAGTCAATATTTTTTGTTTTAGAATTAAATTATTAAAATATGAATTCAGTTAGTGATATAATTAGTTGATATTTTAGTGGTTTTTGCTTGATGAACAATAGACTTCAACAACTCGTATACATATTTTAAGGTTATGTACATATCAATCACTCATTGTGTTATAAATTACGAATTCTTTGTTTATGAAGTATACACGGGCGTAGCCAGGGGGGAGGGGGGTTTGCGGGTTCAAACCCTCCCCGAAATAAGCCAAATATTACCTAATATTATACCGAAAAAATACGAGGAGTGAAGAGAGTTAAATTATTACGTTTGAATTGAATATATATCGGAACTAGTGGACGTTGCGCACAGTAACGCCATCTCTTGTCGAGTAGTCGAACTATTTTTTTATCGTATGGAAACTTTGCGTTGTTTCTCGATTATTCGCCACGCCCCTCGGTCGGAATGAGCAGAGCTTTGTGGAAGTTTGTGGTAGTTTCCGGACGGCTACTACTGGGCTGCTATATAAGCGGCGCGTGACCGCGCTTACGGCAGTATTGTTCCATGCGAACTCGAAGCGAATATAAGTGAAAAGTGGTGAACGAATAGTGAAGAGAATTAAATGTACCGTGTAAGTGAGTAATTTTAGTGCAGTGTTCTTCGGTGACCTTGTTAAGGATAGATACGTGAATCATTATTACTGTCGAAAAATTGAGGGGAAAAAAAGGAAGGGTGATAAACTTAAAGGTAGAAACTACTGGAAAAAGTGATGTAGTCAAGGGGTTTCTAATAAACAAACAAATTTGGATTTAGCTATCAAAGCTTCAGCTACCTTGCATGCTGATAAGAAGACTGTGATGACAAGCGGGCCCTCGACCTCGACCTCAATCACAATACCGAATGTTGAAATCGATGCCATGTCGCTGGTGCCCTGTTCGATACCTTCAACTGCCGAATCTACATCTAGTCTGCAACAGGCCAGCTTGCCTGTTACCTCATCTTTTACAACTGTAGTTAAGTTGGATGTTGGTTTTTACGCGAATCAAGAAAAAATCTTGGATGAATATTTTAAAGTCCAAATTTTAAAAACGCCATGGAACCCACCCAGAGATTATAAGTTTCCTATTTCCACAAAACGAAACTTGCGCTTTCAATTGAAATGGTTGGAGAGATACCCCTGGTTGTCATATTCGGAATATAAAAGTGGAGCATACTGCAGAGTTTGCGTGGTAATGGGACGTTCGCTTGATGAAGGTAAAGGCGGTCATCAAAGGATCGGCCAGTTGGTAACCGAACCTTTTTGTAAGTGGAAAAATGCCTTAGAAATATTTGAAGCTCATGCGAAATCGGGATACCACAAGCGAAATTCAGAACTGGCAGATAACTTTCTAAAAGTAATGTCTTCGCAGGCTTTTTCGGTCACTGAAGAGCTGTCTTCTGAAAGAAAGAGACAACAAGAGGAGAATTGAAAGAAACTAATCCCTATCGTAAAAGCAATAATTTTTTGCCGCAGACAAGGCATCTCCTTAGGTAGTAGGTAAAATCGATTCGGGGCGCATACAAATTACACCAGAATCATCAGAACCTGAACAACCACTACATAATGATGGTAATTTTAGAGCCCTGTTGCGGTTTGCGGCTGAGTTTGGAGATAAAGAACTGGCTGAGCATTTGAATACTTCACAGAAGAATGCAGAAAAATGTACACAAGCCCTCAGATCCAAAACGAAATAATTGACATTTGTGGTGAATTAATTCAACATAAAATAATTGAAGAAGTAAAGAAAGCCAAACTATTTGCGATTCTGGCTGACGAAACCACCGACATCGGACGTGTAGAACGTAGGACGTGTAGAAGTCTCGTTATGTTTTCGATATGTTGATTTTACAGATAATAAACACCATATACTTAAAGAGATGTTCCTTGAGTACATTCTAACGGTCGATGTTTCAGGATCCGGTCTCGCAAATCTTATTATTACAGCTCTGAAAAAGCATGGACTTGAATGTTCTCATGTGGTTGGTCAAGGTTACGATGGGGCTGCACCTATGAGTGGGTATTTGCACGGTGCCCAAACTTTTGTTCGCCAAGAATGTCCTTTTGCTCTTTATGTACACTGTAGTACACTGTAGTGCACACTCTCTCAACCTTGCTATTGCTGATGCATCTTCATTAGCAAATGTCCGAAATTGCATTGGGATTGTGCAGTCTGTTGGTTCCTACTTTTGACATTCTGCTCGACGCACTGCTTTGTTGAAAGAAAAAATTCAAGAGCTACTACCCGTCGGTAACCAAAAAAGCTTGCTCTCAATGTGTGAAATACGGTGGGTCCACAAATATGAAGCTATTATAAGATTCAGGGAAATTTATTCAGCGGTTGTGAATGCTCTCGAAGAACTTCAATTTAATCACAATAAGGAAACATCGCAACAAGCCGCCCAATTGCTAAGTACGCTTCGATCTTCGGATTTTGTGATGTGTTTAGTGATTCTTCAAAAAGTTATGAGCTATACATTGTCGCTATCAAAACAATTACAGACAATTGACATCGATCTTATCACGGCATTCAAACATGTAGATGATGTTATTAATGTCTTACAACTCCTGAGAAACAACACTGACGTCGAATATCTTCATCTCTATGAAGACGCAAAGGTTTTACTGGAAGAAAATGGTGGTATACTGCCAATGCCACGCGTCGTAGGAAGACAATTAAATAGACCGAACATTCGTGCATTGGATGTATGCACATATTACAAAATTAATTTGTTCATTCCATTTCTTGATCATACAATTCAACAATTGGTTGAAAGGTTTACCAAACATCGTAAAGTAGTATCAGCATTATCTGGTGTGCTACCTTCAAATTTTACTGCCAGTTCTGAAATTGAAGAAGCAATGTCCATGTACTCGTCACTGCTTCCCGAAAGCAACATATCAGTGATTAAAGCAGAACCTGAAGTATGGAAAACAGTGATGATAAGTATCTCGCCTACCCCGAAATCTAGTTTGGAATGCCTAGAAATGTGCGATAAAAACCTTTATCCTAATATTTACACATTACTACAAATCTTGGCTACCATTCCTGTATCCACTGCTAATCCAGAAAGGTCTTTCTCGAGCCTAAGGAGACTGAAAAATTATTTACGAAACATCAAGTGAACAAGTGAAAACAGACTTAATGGTTTGGCTCTCATGAACATTCACTATGGAACAGAAATTCATGCAGATGAAGTAGTGGATATATTTAAAAGAAAAAGCCGAAGATTTCTTCTTTAATGGCGTGGGTTGCATCATATTACAGCCTACATCTGGCATGGTTAATGTATATGGTGGTGCCCTTGGTTAACCCTTCAGCTGCTCTCGGAACGTTCTGCTCAAATCCGACTGAGGACGATTTAAGGCCAGCAAACGTTCTTAAGATGCTCACTTGCTGACACTTTAATGGCGGCTGAAGTAATGGGAAATTTTTATGTGGAGCCCGGATGAATTTTCGTTAATGAAAATTTTTATATTTTTGGTCAACGCAAGTTTCAAGTTTTCAGAATGTAGTAGAAAAAATACAGAAGAGAATAGCTGAAATGAATGAATAGACGAAAGGTACGGCAGTGGTACAGTGATCGGCGTTATATCACCATTGCTGGCGGTGTACGGCAGGCGGTAAGTTGCTGCGGCTGCCTTGGTGGTGTGGCTGTACAATGGGCAGTGGTAGAAGTAGCTGAAGCAGAAGCAGGAACTGACGCAGAGGTAGACGTAGAAATGGACGTCGAGGTAGAAATAGAAGTAGATATAGGAGTCGACTTAGAAGCAGAAATAGACATGGACTTAGAAGCAGAATAGACCTTGTGCAATGGAACAACACATGGAATTACAAAAAGAGCCTTGAGGTAAAGAAAACTTACCGTGGTAGTAACTACTAATGAAGAAGGGAGCATGTCACGTTGCTAGTCGCCGACAGACAGATCACAGAAGCATAAGAAGTACTCGGTAAAGGCTCTGGCGCTGAATGTGCAGCTGATGTAGAAGCTACGAAGTTCTGTGAAAGATCTGGTGCTAATACAGATGACGTAGATGTAACATTAATATCAATAACGGAAGTTGCCGCGAAATATTCTTCTGAAAAAATATTTCTATCGATAGGCCATATTCCGGAAATCTGAAAACCCTCAGCAGCATTATTAACGGTCGCAACCTTCTGAAAAGCCTCATTAACCAGATGCCACTTCTGTTTGTTCAATGACATGTCCTGGATTATGACTTAACCATTTGTCACTCTAGTAAGCAAAATTTCATTTTCAATGGACCAAAGAATCCAAAGGTTACATTTTTTTGTGGCTACTGTGTGGTGGAAGGTAAAGCAAATGAATGCCATTATCACGACAATAATTTTTAGGAACCAAAGAAAAATTACTGTTGTGGTTGTCTAATATTAACCGCACTAAATTATCTTTAGTGGATTGCATTTTTTTTATGACGAAGATATTCCATGTACAGATCTGTATTTATAAAACCGGAATCAGAAACCAATCCAATACTTCCTACAGGTGTATTATTTAATAAATGATCCTTCTTTTTTAAAATAGTGTAATAGTTTGATCTCTTTCAGCTGAAACCATTTTACCCACCAGCTTTTTATCATTTATCGAGAGAACATTAGGAATCTTCTTTGGCACAGTGTTAATGCCACTTTGATCTATGTTAAAGATTCGCCTAGGCAGAAATCTATGTTTGTCAAAGAGGCTCTGTAAAATTTCATAGAATATGTTAACTTAGGCTTGATTGAATCCCATTGCTCCTAGCTCTGCTAGCTTGCGTTGGTTCTCGTAATTGTAATTCAGGGTGTTTTTTCAAGAAACCATATTACTCGTAAATCAGTGTCCTGAGAGTAGTCATATTAAGGCCATAATAAAGATCGTCACATCTTTTTCTTAATTTTCTTAATTTTGTTGCACTTGAACCAGATTTTAATCATCTCTCAAGATTACTTTCTTTTATTACTACTTGTGCTGCTGTTTAGATTTTGAGAAATTAATCATTTAGGCACATCGAATTGATTATTTGTAAAAACGTCTGGAGCCTTCCGCTTCTAAGTTTGAGGCATTTTGTCATTTTATGGAATGTATATTTTCAATCAGAAACAAAATATTCCAATATTTATACAGAACTATCTCAATCTGGGTAAAAGTACGAATGCAAATATGCGCACTCTTACCAGACATGCTTATGCGCACACTTAACCCTAACTGTAACGGAATTGACTTAAAATTAGTCATTATTGCGTCATTCTATAAAACTTTGTAATGTTACACATCAAACTAGATAAAATAATATCTATGTTCTATATAATAAATAATAAATACTACACCACAAATACAAAAGTTTTTAAATTGAAAATGAAAAAATAACGCAAGATTTTTAACCAAATATTTCTCTTACTAATATTGGCAAAACTACGCAAACACGCCAGAAAAGACTCGAGTCTGTTGTCCAACATAGAAGTAAGTACTAGAGAGAGGTGGTTCCCCATCCCTAATTTTAACGTTTTCTGAAATAATGAGTCTGCGCACACTTGCCCCACTTGACTCTAATGGAATAGGAAAACTTATTGAAGGTATCAACAAATGATGTAAAAGGTTTTCTAAAAATGTTGAAAGATCATTTTTCTGAATCTACTAAAATTCTCGGGGTTGACGATCATTATTATTTTCTACAAGACAATGATCCCAAGCGTACAGCTAAGATAGTTCAAGAGTGGCTTCTCTATCACCTGCTTGATCAATTGAAAACATTTCGGTTCGGTTCCCGACAATTTACTTTTAAAGAGAATTTATAATCATATCCCAATAAAAAAATTAGAACTTTCACGATATTGGATCAGTTGAAAAAACTTAATAAAATCGACTTTTTGTCATTAACATATAAAGCAGTTATTTATAGCAATGGACTGGCTACAATGTATTCTTATTATGTTATTTAATCAAGTATTACGGAATGAATACTTATTTAATTACTATACTATTTTTAGTATTTGTATATTTCACATCATAAAATTAAAATACACATACATAACGTAATATTTTATTTTATAACCTAGAAGATAATTGCATACCCATCCAAATCTTAATGTTTTTGGATGCCGCTATACCAGATATTTTTTTGACCACGTATAATTTCTGGAGCAACATGGGTCTAAATTTTTATAATTAAAGCTTTTAACACTAAATCATTTTGTTTAACTTTTCAACGCGCATTTAAATAACCATGTTAGGAGATGATTTAGTCTCAATAGTGGTGTTTAGCGGTAAATCTCTTCGAGTTTAGTGAAGTTCCAACAGAAAAATTTGTATTTTTTTTATCCTATAATTTTTTAACTGACCATCTTCAAAAATATCTGCTCTAGCTTGGACCTAAGTAAGGAGCTCAGTATTTGAGATAGCGATAGTTCTTGACAGTTATGAAGTTCTAGCCTCGTTACAATACAAGAAAATTCTAAAATGCCTTTCTTGTTAACAAATTATATTGAAGTAATTATTTGATAAGTTGTTCAATTTTCATATGCTGTTAAAAGTGGATATAAAGCCCCCTCAAATTCCGGATTAAAATCAAGTTGAGGTGTAAATGTGGTTAACAGATATGAAACAAAATTCAAGAGAATATTCGGAATCATGAATGCGACGTTTTTTTCATCACACGCACACAGTGGAATCCGAAAATGAAAATTCATTAGGTTGGAAATGTGATAGCGTCGATTTTTTAGAAGTATGAAGAATTTCCTTAATTTAATTTCATATAAAGGAAAAGCGGTTACTGGCCAATGTTATAAAATAATGTGGTCGACTGTGGGAAAGAGAATTATTTTGTAGTAATGGTTATTTTAAAATCTGATGTAATAAACTGCAAATATTTTTTTATTGCATGGTCGATAGCTCTACTTTTTATTTTAATATTCTATTGAATAATTGCTAATTTGATATTCAGTTTGTTTGTTTTATGAAAAAAGATTTTATATTTTATTCGACAAATTAGGGCTATTCGTGAGTCTTTGGCGAGATATTTTTTGGTGATTGGTAAACCTTTTCAAATATAGGGATGGTCAAAGTGGTCAGCGTTAAAGCATTTCAATATAAAGGGACGATTAAGTATCATATGCTAGAATATCGTATTGAGTGCGTAAGACTTTGAGTGATATTGTTTTCCTGGATTAAATTAAATGTATATTAACATATAAATTTTATATAAGATAAACTACATTTCTAATTAAATAATTGATTGATTGATTTTTTTCTTTGATCCATGTTAACGCTCAAGGCGTCATTCGATGCCTAAAAAATGACATGTATTCTAAATGATATGTCGATGAGGCTTGCTGTTTAAATCAATGTTCTTCAAATGTATGTTCTTCTCACAGTAGTGAGAGACATTCGTATTGTTGAATGTGGGTTTGTTTTGAGTTCCATACATCATTTTCAAAACTCACTCAGTTATCCTATATATATATATATATATATATATATATATATATATATATATATATATATATATATATATATATATATATATATATATATATATATATATATATATATAGTCCCCCCTCCCTTTATCTTTTGAACGGTTATACTTAAACTAATGTAATTTGTAAATGAAAATGACTGGACCTAAACTTCTTTTCTAGTAATAGCTGATAACGTAATCATCATAAATAGCGCCACAGTGCCATTGTGACCAATAATTTTCAATGGAATCGTAAGGAAAGTGACACCTCATTTGAAAGGTATTTAAAAGACCTATTCAACAATACTAATTTTGTTTGGGTTCAAGGTAGTTTTGACACATAAAATAAATAAATACTAAAATTTCGGTTTAGCGTATAATTAATACAGATTCACAAGTCCGCCCTTACACTAAATATTCAAAATGTGTTCCACCTACTTCCTTATAGTAAAACATCCTATTGGTAAACTCTTGTCGCACTCGTTCAAATGTTTCAGCGGAGATTGCTCTACACTCTTCAATAAATCATTGTTTTAAGACATCTATACTGTCAGGTGTTGTAGCATATACTTTAGATTTAAGGTACCCCCCACAGAAAAAATCCAAAGGTATAAGCTCCGGTGACCGAACCGGCCATTCTATCGAACCTTGTCGCTCAATTCATCTACCAGGACATCCCTGATACAAATAATGTCTTACTGCAGCATTCATCTGGATTACCTTCTAGAATTTCGAGAATTAGCGGCTCAATCGCGGTTTTTACATCTCCAGGTACGCTTTACCGGTTAAGTTGCTATTCAAAAATATAGACTCAACAATGTGGTTTCCCAGAATATCTGCCCACACATTTACTTTTTCTGGATACTGTGTATGTTTCTCACTAAACACGTGAGTATTTGTATCATTCCAGTACTTTATATTTTGAGTGTTCACATTTCAACTCAGGTAGAAACTACTTTCGTCATTAAAGCAAATTCTTTTTAAATAATCTCGCGTTGATCAATTGTAGTGGTCATATTTTCACAGAATTGCAGTCTTCGGTCGGGGTCGTCATCTGAAATTTGATGCACCATTTTTAATTTATAGGGGTGATTTTTTTTTAACACCCGTTGCTCCGTCCTTTGACTGACTTCACAGCTATATGCAACTTGGATTGTAGAACAAGTAGGGTTTACTACAATGTTTTGTAATCATGTTAATTTCTTCTTCTTTAACATTGTTGTTTCAAATTTATGAAGAAGCTCCCTCAAATAAGTCCTCTATCGGGATACCTCTCATTAAAAAGGCGGTCCGCAGCATGAATTTTTTTTCCGCATTTACCAAGTATTAAGATAGCTGCTACCTTGTCTTTTAAAGTTGCCTTCTAAAACATTGTGTTTATGTAGAAACTCAAATGTTTCATGCAAAAATATTTCAAGTAAATATTCAAAAATTGAAACCATGTAAAAGCAGAAAAAGTAAAATATGTTGGAGAATTACAAAAAGGTCAATTTTTTTGACAATTGCCCAGAGGCGAACTTGTGAATCTGTATTAATTATACGCCAAACCGAAATTTTATTTTTTATTTATTTTATGCCTCAAAACTACCTTGAACCCAAACAAAATTAGTATAGTTGAATAGGTCTTTTAAATACCTTTCAAATAAGGTATTACTTTCCGTATGATCCCATTGAAAATTATTGGTCACAATGGCACTGTGGCGCCATCTATGATGATTACGGCATCAGCTATCACTAGAAAAGGAGTTCATGTCCAGTCATTTTCACATTCTAAATTTCATTTGTTTAAGTATAATCTTTCAAAAGATAAAAGGAGAGGAGCCTCGCCTGACATATGTTTCGTTTCTAACATAAGGGACACAAACGATCGGATGAAAGTATCTAATATATATATATATATATATATATATATATATATATATATATATATATATATATATATATATATATATAGGTATATATATATATATATATATATATATATATATATATATATATATATATATATATATATATATATAAATATATATATATATATATATATATATATATATATATATATATATATATATATATATATATATATATATGCGCCAGCTAAAAGTCCCCTCCCCCCTAACAGCTGTCACTAGAAAAGGAGTTTTCGTCTAGTCATTTTTACATTTCAAATTTCAAAATCCATCAAAAACAACCAAGATTTTCGCTATTGCTTAAACGAAATTTCACCCTCATTGGTCGAGAAACCCTTACATAAGACAAATGTCACATTGTGGTGAGCAATATTTGGATTTTATCGCAGCTAATAAATATGATGTTACGAATGGTACCAGTAGTAGTACACAAAGTAGTTTAACAATAACGTTATCATTCTTAAACAAATATTTTATCAATGTGATTTTCCTTAAGAAAAACTGCATTCTTTTCTTTGAGTTCAAATACCTTTAGGATGAATTTTACACGAGAGAGTCAGCGCATTTTACAATAGTATAGAAGTGAAGTATAATTTGCTTCCATAGCAAACAACCTAAGTTACAAAGAAGTGTTTGTAGTATTTTTATGTAGTTTGTAGTTTCTTTTATGTAGTTCACAATTGTTGTAAAAGTTGTGTTGTTGTAATTGTTTGTGTCACAAAGTTTTGTAAAACATATTATTAAGTTCGTCTTTCATATTTTTTGACACAAGAGCTGCTTTGTGAAGCATGCATTTGCATACAGTGCACGCAAATGCAGTATATATAGGTTATAATATTTAATGTTATGCAAATTGATTTATTTGTATATTAATTTATTATTTATACGTGTATATTTTGTTATGTACTAGCCACTTTGGAAATAGTTGGTTTAATCTGTTATGGAATTAATATATAATATATTATAGGTATTTTATTATGTAAACTATTATTAATAATGATCAACTACAATGACTTATGGTCTTTTTGCATTATCCACTATTATCGTTAATTTATTCTAATATAAAACAGTTGCGTACTTGTAAGTTATTAGGGTAATCTCAAAGTTTAAGCGTTTTCTTTGAAGATTCCTTGAAATATATATTTTTATTTAATTAATGTCATTTATTTTTGTTATAGGTGTGATACTTAATATTCTCCATATCTTGGTTCAAAATCAATATAATTTCCGTCGCTTCCTATAATTTTTTTGCCATTCCATAAATTGTGGCATTTATTGTAGTAAAGAGCTTGTAAATAATAAGAATTACAGAGGAACAACATATAACAAAGGACCAGAGTCCAAAAAAGAAGTAGGATATGACCTGATTAGACAGGGATAGCGATGTTAACTCATCTATTGAACGCAGTTCTATTATTAAAATATTTTTAAAAAACGCAATGAATAGAAGATAAATATGGATGAATGATGTTCTCACCAGTAATGTTAAAAGTGATAGAAAAACTATTGGCAAAATATTGGTGGGTATACTAACTAAAAAAAAGTGATTCCTGATGGTAGTGACATGAAATTCTTGTGATGCATAAAGTTCTGGACAAAAAATATATAAAAATTAAAAAAAAAATCTTGTGTAGGAACCTTTTTGGACTTGAGTTAAGTTTGTGATAACGTTTGGCCTAAAGGACACGAAAACTATTTTTTAACGTTCTAAGTTTGAAAATTATTCTTTCCAAATTTTTTTCCAAATTTTATTAACCGGAAAGTTTTTAGAGTCAAGTATGAACCAGAAATAATAAAATTAAGATATAAAATATGTTTGTACTCAGGATAGTGTACTTTAATAATTACCTTTAATAATTAAGTCTAATCCGTAAAATTTATTTGCCAAACCAAATAAAAAAATAATCAGCTCACTCTGATAATTCTAGCTGAAAATCCTAATCTAACTGTCTCAACAATAACTTCGCAAGGAAACCTAGGCCAAATACTAAAATTGATCAAATTATAGTGCATTAAAAAAAAATTGAAAAAGAATATAACATATTACCAAGTATTTAGGCCTATATTTTTAACTGTCAACAAGAAATACATTTGTAGCATACAATACTATCTTCAAGCGTAGCTCTTGGTTAAGGCAGATAAATCCGATATTACATTTCTTGATAAAGATAATCAAAAAATATAGTACGTATTATCTACAAAGATTAGTGAATCACTCTAAAACGCTGGCTAATCATAACGAAGAAATCACATGACTAAAACTTAAGTAATCTCTTTTTTTGAAGGGATTTCTACTACGGCAACTGTTCGCCGGAGGTGGTAAGGTCGTTTGTCGTTGATGGATTTACGCTTGCATTACTAATGGTAATGTTACTAAAGATGTTGTTAAATACCCAGTTCTCTGACTCGCGAAATAAGCCCTAAACTGCTAAATTCAAATGATCGTACCTGAGTTAAACGATTCAACTCAGAAATACATTGATATAATCATAAAAAAAAACAGAAATTCTGAGACAACAAAACATCATCATCAAAACGGACATCACACAACAAATTAAACTAACTTACTCTTATGGCCTAAATAAATAGCTGAACAAATAGGTGATTAATATATAAATGAACACATAATTGAGTGGACAATGAACTAAATCTAAATACAAGTATAAGTATAGGTATAGGTATAAGGGTGCATATCTAGAATTCAAAGATTTGGTCAAATAACGGCCAATATAACAATCATGCCAACTGGCTGCCTGAGGAAGAAGCAAATACGAACGCAATTGAACAAATGTCTTATCGTGAAATTACTATAACTGTACTACAGAATATAACAAGCAACCTGTATAATTGGAAAGGCGCTGGAACTGATAATATTCATAATTAGTGATATAAAAAGCTTACATATCTTCACCCTTTCATAGTCAGATATTTCAATGAGTTTATAAGAGAACCAAAAGAAATTCCTTGATTTCTTACTCAAGGCAAAACATATTTACCCCCCAAAGGAACTCTCTCCAACAATCCAGTGAAATACCGACCAATTACCTGTCTTCAAATTATATATAAACTACTAACATCATGTCTCCTAGTACTACTCACATGACATATAGAAAACATGATATACTAAATGAAGAGCAAAATGGTTGTCGAAAGGGAATGCAGGGATGCAAAGAACAACTTATTATAGATTCAGTTATATTGAAACATGCTCGGAAGAAGAATCGAAATTTATCATGCTGTTATATTGATTATCAGAAGGTCTTTGATTCGATTCCATACTCTTGGCTAATTAAGATACTAACACTATACAAAGTTTACCCAGCTTTAATAAACACACTTCAAGTATTGATAAAAGAGTGGCGCACCACTATTCATTTATCGCAAAATGGAAGTACCACCAAGACTGAGGAAATCAGGGTGACAAGCGGCATATTTCAGGGAGACTTGCTGAACCCTCTGTTGTTTTGCCTGGCACTGAATCCACTCTCTAATCTGATTAAAAGGACGCAAATTGGATACATACTCCAAAATCAAAATGTATCGCATCTGCTGTATATGGATGATTGAAAATTGTATGCATCATCGCCACCAAAATTGCTGATTCATTGCTTAACTCATTCAAGTTGTAGAGAAATTTATAACTGATATTAACATGCACTTTAGATTGGATAAATGCAGAACTATTAACACAAAGAAATAATCTAAATTAGAGATGAACGGTTTTGTCACTGCACAACAAGAATATATAGAGCCAGTGCAGGAGAGCGAAGTATATAAATATCTTGGAATACAACAGTCCAAGAGAATTGAGCATACACTCATTAAGAAAACAGTAACTAAATAATTCCCCTCCAGACCTAGACAGTAAAAATACATTAAAAGTTATAAACACTTTTTCTATACCAGCCTTGACATATTCGTTTGGAATTATATCTTGGTCAAACACAGACCTCGAAAGGCTACAATGAATAATTAGAACTATACTAACTAAATATAGGAAACATCATCCGCACAGTAGTAAAAAAGACTTATATTACCAAGAACTGAAGGACGGAGAGGAATTATAAATATATGGAATCTACACGAAAAACCAATATCCAGTTTAAGAACATATTTCCATCAAAGAATGATCGAATGCCCGCTATATGCCAGCGTGTGTTTAGCTGATGATAAGTATACGCCTCTGAATCTTAAATCAATGGAACGACAAAATGAGAGCATTCAGACAACTGGAACAATTATACAAGTGTAGAAAAATATGTCTCTACATGGTAGACATCCTCATAATCTTGACCGTCATGAAGTCGACAAAAGTGCGTTGAACTCCTGGTTGATATGGAGAGGTCTTTTTCCGGACACAGAAGGCTTTATGTGTGCAATTCAGGATCAGGTCGTGCCCATTAAGAACTACCAAAAATATATCATCAAGGATGCACGAGTATCAAAAGACACGTGTAGAAAATGCCACGAAAAGCCTGAGACTATCCAACATATTGTAGGAGCATGTGGAAGATTCTATCGGACTATCTTCACCGATCATCATAATCAAGTAGCCAGTATAGTCCACCAGAAGCATGCAAGTCGTAATAACCTTATAACAGAGCGAGTTCCTTCAGTTAGATTCAGCCGATTCAGGTTATATTACGATCGAACAATAAGAACTGACAAAACCGTTCACTGTAATAAATCACTGTAAGGACAGATATTATTGCTGAACAAAAATAAGAAAACAGCATTCCTAATCGACATAGCTGTCTCAAACACAAACAACATTCCAAAGACCGTCTGACGAAAAAGTACAAAAATATACAGATCTCAAGTTAGAAATAAAACGGATATGGAAGTTGAACCAGGTCCATATTGTGCATTGATAATTGCACAATGGTAGTATATCAATTGCAACAACTGGTAGTATACCAAAGAATTTGAAAAATAACATCACATTTCTGGGATTAGAAGAAAATCTGTTTAAAATAATGCAGAGGGCGGTAATCCTTAATACGACTCGCATCGACCGAAATTTTTTGGAGGAATGAAGTTGTTTTGGCTACGGCCCGCACTTTATTTAAAATTCAGCTTGGCTGGGAAACAGATGAAAAGAAAGGATAATAATAAAATATCTAGGGTGCAGTGGTCTGGTAGCCTCCTCGTGGTGGACCTGGATAGGAGAGAAATTTTTTCTTTCTGAACTAATACCAGGCCCCAATATCTTAAGGCTCAAAGGCCCCAATACCTTAAGGCCTTGCGATTGAATACTTTTCTAGTTCCCGATCGGAACATAAATATGGCTCCCCACAATAGTCCCCTCTCGGATGGGGGACATGGACAGTTGGGTGGAGCCGAAGCGGATGGTTCAACTTATGACGACCCTGGCAATGTACGAGGCCATTTTGTGTGAACGACGCGATGTAGGAATCATTTGTTTCAATGTTAGAGGGCATCCTTGGGTCTCTGCTCTCTCAAAAGGCTTCTAAAAGGGAAACAGCTCTACCTCTGTTTTCTTTACGCTGGTAATTGAAACCCCTGAAAATAAGCCAGTGCAGGGCTAAGCCAACTAATCGACGTACCTCGTATGGAGGGCCTTCTTAACTTTGGCGGGTTCGGGTATCTGGCGAGCTGCCCGCTGTCTGTATCCGGTTGTCCTCCGAAGTAAGATACGCTCAAGTCAGTACAAGTAGCGGTCCGTTATTTTTTGAAGCCCTACACTTATTTTATATTTTTATATATAAGCTTATTAACTAAGAGCACAGCCATGATAGTGGGTGCATTCATCTATGAAGATTTTTCTTATATTTCTTATCTACTCCTGGAATGAAGTTCTTTACGGTCTTATCTCGCGAGCATCACATATTGTATTTCTAATATCCGTTGCATTGCCAAATGTTTGATCCTTGCTATTTAATAAATTGCCATCCTTTTATTAAAATAATTTGACAGCAGATGTGACACGAAACAGGCATTTGTTGATGTGTGATAGATAATTTCCATTGCATTTTTTTCGGTTTACATCAGAAAATTAATCTTAGTGCTAAAGACAGAACATTTACTACAACAGACCATTCATTATTTACGAACAACCATTGTCATAAGGAAACTGAAGAAATTTTAAGCGCTGCTTTGTAGCGTAAATCATATTTTTTTTCAAAAGACACCTTATTTTCTCAAATGTACAAAACACATGAAAATATCTGTATATATATAATTATTGGATATATGAATTATTTGAAAGGCATACGCCGAACATTCACAAAATACTGCGAAATACCAAAATCTAGCTTAGCGGTAATAAAGTTCAGTAATTAAATTAGTCAGGTAAGTAAGACCACTGAGCTGAAATTCGATGAAAATTTAATGGGAAAACCTATTCCGGATGCTTATTCACATACGTTCGATCAGTTCAGTAGTTAAATTATATAGAAACTCTTAATTGTGGTTATATTGTCACTTATTATACTTGGTGTGACAGAAAAAATGTTTTTTTCAATATGAAATTTCCCACCCGTCTCTTAGGTAGAGGTAAAATGTCAATCTTCACTGTATTTGCAGCATCATAGTATTGGCAACAATGAAGAATTGGGACGTACAACGTGCGTTCGCAGTTAAGATATTAAATATAATGTAGAGTAAATGCTCAAGAGAACAATATCACCTTTTTCGCGTACATTTTTGTCGTTAAATTTATTTCTTTATTTCCTTCTTGTATAATTTTATTTAGAATCTACTTATATCTGCTGAAGCACTTCGCATTTTGGGTTTTGTAAATTAACAAAATGTTGATGTTCATCTAACGAAAACCCTTGCCAATAATCTTTTGGTATTGGAACTTACTTTTCTGAAGTTCTGACTCTTTCTGACTATTTTATACACGACAATTAACAAGTTTTCTTCTTCTTAATAATGTCACGTGGCTCCAGCAAGATCGAGCGATTGCTAATATGGCTAAGATATCGATAATCCCCGTTACATACGAGTTGTTTTTCAGTTATGTTATTCTCTGATATGGGTACATTCATTGATCAACAAGATTGTCAAGGTTTAACGGCAAAAAGTTTAATGTTTAATTTATATTTGTGAAGTTATTGAAAGAGAAAGGTCAAGGTTGACCCTATACCCTTAAACAATTTATGCTGAGAAAAATTGGCAAACATCAGATTTTAACAATTCAACATTCAATCACATTTCAAGGAAATAACTCGAATTCCAGTTTAGAAGTGTTTCATCCTGCAATTAATGTGCTGTTCAGATTGAAAGAATGTTGAGGAAAAGATGGACCTTAACTGTCAGATGT
Organism: Cosmopolites sordidus; assembly: GCA_031761425.1. Lineage (NCBI taxonomy): Eukaryota > Metazoa > Arthropoda > Insecta > Coleoptera > Curculionidae > Cosmopolites > Cosmopolites sordidus. The sequence goes on along the minus strand of JARFXV010001483.1, from coordinate 210,946 downwards.
TATCTTTCAAAAATAAAATGTTTCTTTTTTTATATATGGTATATTTATAATTTTTTAAAATAAAATATTTCAATTAGTTACTAACTTTTATAATGACCCCTTTTTTTAACGCATCCAGTAATATATATAGTGATATATTAAACAATAATATATTAGACTGTGACATATTATGATGGTGATATATTACACATCAATATATTATACTGTTATATATCATGTAGCTTTATATTTTATTATATAGTACTGTTTGGTAGCAATCGAGTTGATTTAATATTTGTATATTATTGGTATTACGAACCATTTAGGACCGTCAGTGATGAAATGGCATTTCAAGAGAGCGAACATCTGTTCTCCAATAGTAGAAGGGAATTTATGGAGTAGGGCGTGGATTCAGTAGTAGTTCAGTAGTAGGGGTTCATGAGTGTAATTATAGTTAACCTAAACATGGTCGAAAATTTGACAGTTGATCGAATATATATATATATATATATATATATATATATATATATATATATATATATATATATATATATATATATATATATATATATATATATATTATTGTTATATTAAAGAAAGCTAAATCCACTTAGCGTCTGACTTGTATCAAGCGGCTGAGTGGTCAGCGTCTGTTCACCAGTGGTGCGGCTGATATTTAAATTCTGGAACTAACCCCTCCAGTCTTAACCTCTGAACCGTCATGGTTCAAACCTTTAATTCAAAGTACAAGATGATGAAGCGTTCTAGTAATTACAAAATTACCCCAGGAGGTAGACAATCCTCTGCCAGCTTTGCTGGTACAACCGGACTTTCGGATTCTGGGGCGTCCGGGCTTAAACGCAAAGTCTTTCAGAGGAAGTCGGAGACCTCTGGCCAACGTCTGAAACCGAAAATAAAAACTTTCTTTGGAACGGTAAATATCAATTCTCTCCTGCGTCCAGGAAAACTACACGAATTGGGGCGAACATTAAATCAGCAAAAAATCCAAATTTTAGCTTTGCAACAAACCAGATTGATAGATGATAACACCTTGGAATTCGGCAACTATAGACTTTTTAAAAGTAAAACGGACAAAAGAATACTCAAAAATACACCACATCTCGGTGTTGCTTTCGCTGTCTCAAGAAACATTCTTGGTTCTATAACAAATGTCCAGCCAGTAAATAATCGACTTATGACACTATCCCTCAAGTGTGCTAACAAAAACTATTTATTAATCAATGCACACCTCCCAGTTAACGAAGAAAATAAATCTAATCCTGAAAAAGTAAATAAGTCCTGGAAAATTCTGGAAAAGACTATCTCTAAAATTCCCTCTAACCATGTAAAAATCCTATTGGGTGATTTCAACGTTAAAACAGCCTTAAAGTTGGTCTCTTTACAAAAACGTAGAAAACATCCGTGGTGGGATGAAGTTTGCGAGCAAGCAGTATTAAGCCGAAGTAAATCATTCAAAGATTGGAACAGTAAAAAAACAGCAATAAACTATAACATCTTTTTGGAAGTAAGAAAAGAAACATCGAAGCTAATTAGACAAACTAAAAGAAAATATGAAAACAATCAACTCAATGAAATAGAAAAAGATTTCCAAAAAAATAACACCCGAAACTTTTACGAAACATTTAAAACTAAATTAACAGGCTATCAACCGCAGAGCCTATGCTTTCAAAAGGAAAACGGACAACTAGCTCTAAATAACCAAGACAATTGCAAAGAACTTGCGACATATTTTGAACAAATACTAAACTGTCCTGAGCCCTTAAACAAATTACCAACACTAAACAACAAACCCTAAACAAACAAACCCAGATTCATTACCACCGAATGAAGAGGAAATACTTAGGCAAATCAAGTGGCTTAAAAATAACAAAGCTTCTGGTGAAGATGGAATCATTGCTGAACTTTTGAAATCCGCTGGTCCAGGTACAATCAAGGAAATAACCAAAATTCTACAAGAAGTTTGGCGAACCGAACGGATTCCGGAAGACTGGAAAGATGCTCTAATCCATCCACTACATAAGAAAGGAGATAGAACGGATGTAAACAACTATAGAGGAATATCTCTTCTCCCAGTTTGTTACAAGATTCTATCTCAATGTCTACTAGACAGAGCACAGGGACAGTTAGAACCGAACATTGGTGAATATCAGGCAGGTTTTCGACCGGGCAGATCCTGCCCTGAACAGATCCTGAATCTAAAGTTGATTCTAAGACATCAAAAACTGTACAATAAAAATCTCGTCTGTACATTTGTGGATTTCAAAAAAGCATATGATTCTATTGACCGCGAATCTTTATTCCGAATCTTGAAAGAACAAGGACTAGATCTGAAAACGCTGGCAATTATTAAAGCAACGTTAACTAACACGAGGTCAAAAGTTAAATTCATGGGTGACATCTCAGAACCCTTCGAAATTAAAACTGGTGTGAGACAAGGGGATGGACTCTCGCCACTCTTATTTTACTGTGTTCTAGAAAAAGTAATACAGGAGTGGCGTGAAAAAAAGTCGGCACTGAATATTGACCAGCCCATTAAACTGGGGAGAACCAACATCAAAATTGATTGTCTGGCATTTGCTGATGATCTAGCAATTTTAGCTCAAGATGTATTAACGGCTCAAAAACAGATTGAAATCCTAAAAGAAACAGCAGAAAAGGTAGGACTCCAAATATCCTTTGAAAAGACAGAATACATGACCTGCAACAGACTAAGAACACCATTTCTAAAAACAAAATATGGTAACATCAGACGAGTCTCTCAATTCAAATATTTGGGTGAAATAATCATGGAAAATGGGTTGGAAAAAGCGGCCAAGAAGGGTAGATGTTAAAAAATGGAAACGGCATTGAGACTTACACAAAATATTTACAACAAAAAATGCCTATCTAAAAACACAAAACTGAGACATTACAACACGGTTATTAAGCCAGAATGTCTATATGCTGCAGAAACGCTCATTTTGAATAGAAAGAGGGACATGGAGGACATTGAAACGAAGTCATAAGAAAAATCCTAGGCCCCAAACAAATAAATAGCACAACATACCGACTTCGAGAAAACCAAGAAATCAAACAATACACAGATATACATAGCGATATGAGAAAAAGAAGACTTAAGTTTTACGGACACATAAAACGGATGAATCCGAGTAGGCTAACTAGATAAATAGTCGAATTTTATGAAAATAGGAGTAGAGCTAAAGTAGAAATAATTAAATGGATTGCGGCAATTAAAGAGGACCTAAGATCAGCAAATATTACACAAAGTGAAATTCAGGATAGAGGTTGTTTCAGACACAAGGTTAACGTTTGGAAGGTTGGCCAGAGAGAAAAATGTAGGAAGACTGGAACAACTTGGTCTGACGAAAGGAAAAAGCTCATAGCGAAAGAACGAAATTAGTATGGGCTCAAAGGAAGGCTAACAACAACAAACGCCTCTAATTGTACTTTGCGTGGTCCACCAGGGCCCATACGTGAATAATAATAATATATATTATTGTATCAGTTTGGTTCTTTGATCAGCTTTGATCAGCTTTTTAGTTAGAAACTTCATTATTTACAAATTAACAAAACAAAATTTATAATTATTCTTCCGACTTTATAAATGTTAAATAGACCATGATTTTTCTGTTGGAAGCGAAATTATTTACAAATTAACAAAAATACATTTATATTTATTCTCCCGACTTTATAAAAGTTAAATAAATCATACCTAAGGCTATGTAAAAAATTCCAGTACATTTGTTGCGGTTAGACGTTTGTCTAGGTAAACTGGATTTTTATGTAGTTTCGCCAATATTTTCAGACAGAAAAGTGATATTTTAGAAGTTATCCACATCGGCGTTCGGGAATACTGCAGCTAGATTTTAACAAGCACCGAGAATAAAGTCATGGAGAATTTTTATTTATAAAATATGTGTATATATATCACGTTATATAGGTATTACGGAATATGTGTATTTTCTTGTAGCTTGGAATTTTTAAAAATATTACAGGATGTTATTCTAGTATTTCAATAGGCCGATAATATATATATATATATATATATATATATATATATATATATATATATATATATATATATATATATATATATATATATATATATATGTAATGATAGTTTCTCGGGTATCCCGTGGTAGCTGAATGTCCACTGATGGACGGTTTCGCTGACGTTTCGATAGAATCTCATCCATCATTTTCAAAGCGTTTACTCGATGGTATTTCGACGACAAATGCTGAAATACCGTCGAGTAAACCCTTTGAAAATGATGGATGAGATTCCATCGAAACGTCAGCGAAACCGTCCATCAGTGGACATTCAGCTAGCACGGGATACCCGAGAAACTATCATTACATTTCACACCCGTGAAAACATTCGTCAAAACATATATATAAATATATATATATATATATATATATATATATATATATATATATATATATATATATATATATATATATATATATATATAAATATATATATATATATATATATATATATATATATATATATATATATATATATATATATATATATATATAAATATATATATATATATATATATATATATATATATATATATATATATATATATATATATATATATATATATATATATATATATATATATATATATATATATAGAAATATGATATATATATATATATATATATATATATATATATATATATATATATATATATATATATATATATATATATATATATATATATATATATCATATTTCTAGATCAGACCTTGACATGGTAAAGGAGTTTCAGTAGGGCGATGAAGGTTTGAGCTATGCCGTCTGGAGCCTATGCTCCTAGAAGGGTCACCTCTGGCGGACTGGTCAAGGCAGAGGCCTCAGACTAACATGATGAAAAATGCTAACCCGAATTGGACCAGCGTGGCAGATTACGGTCCATGCCTTCAACATGGTATTTCAATATGATAGTACAACCTCAAACACGGCCCTCATTCCTCGGAGGCCAAGGGACAATCTAAAACTCAAAAAATATCAAAAATTGTCAATGTAAGTATCATTGACATAGACAAAACATATATTTACTTCCTATCTTTTCATAATTTATAGAAATTAATATAATTTATTTTTAGATTCGTTTTGAAAACGGGAGGAGCATACTTCCCGAAACGTTAACGTTTAACGTTTTTTTTAACATAAAAGTTTGTATATTTTTTTAGAACATTTTTATATTTTTAAAATTTTGTTCGTTAGGCAAATTTATTACAAAGAAGAATCACTGAGAAATTTGTCTCCGTTTGGTTTTTTGTTTTTACCCAGTGATTCTTTATTTACATAAGAACAGATATTTTTGATATTTTTTGAGTTTTAGATCGTGGTAAAAAAACCCAAATATATATATATATATATATATATATATATATATATATATATATATATATATATATATATATATATATATATATATATATATAACACATGGGCTGAAAAGTCCCGGGCCTAACAAAGAAAACACAGTTTTTTTGGTTCAAAATTAGCTTTATTCATCAACGTAATCTTCATCAAGAGCAACGCAATCATTCCAGCGCCGCTCTAACATTTCAATACCACTTTTGTAGAATGATTTATCTTTTGCCTCAAAATAGGCCTCAGTTTCAGCGATAACCTCTTCATTCGTGCGAAATTTTTTACCGGCGAGCATTTTTTTCAGGTCTGCGAACAGCCAGTAGTCGCTGGGAGCCAAATCTGGCGAATACGGTGGATGTGATAGCAATTCGAAGTTCAATTCATGTAGTTTTGCCATTGTTTTGATTGACTTGTGACACGGTGCGTTGCCTTGATGAAACAAAATTTTTTTCTTTGCCATATGCGGTCGTTTCTTTGCAATTTCGGCCTTCAAACGCTCCAATAACGCTATATAATATTCACTGTTAATGGTATTTCCTTTCTCAAGATAGTCGATGAATATTACACCACGCACATCCCAAAATACCGAGGCCATAACCTTTCCAGCCGATTGTTGTGCTTTCGGGCGCTTTGGACGAGGTTCACCAGTTGCTGTCCACTCAGCAACATGACGATCGTTTGATTCCGGAGTGAAGTGATGGATCCATGTTTCATCCATTGTCACATATCGACGCAAAAATTCTGGTTTGTTACGTTTAAACATGGCCAAACACTGCTCAGAATCATCAACACGTTCTCGTTTTTGGTCAACAGTGAGCAAACGCGGCACCCACTTTAAACAGAGATTTCTCATAGTCAAATGCTTATGCAATATAAAGCCAACACGTTCTTTTGATATCTTTACGATGTCAGCTAACTCACACAACTTCACTTTTCGATTATTCAAAATGATTTTGTGGATTTTTTTTCTGTTTTCTGGTGTTACCGCCTCATTTGGACGTCCACTGCGTTCTGCATCATCGGTGTCTCTACGACCACGTTTGAAATCAGCAAACCAACGTTTTATTGTTGTTTCTGATGGAGCGGAGTCCCCATAACACTTTTCAAGCCATTGCTTCGCTTGAACGGTATTTTTTCCCATCAAGAAGCAGTGTAAAATTAAAACACGAAATTGTTTTTGATCCATTGTTTTGAAAATAACAAAAGTAGCGTCACTCTTAGCACAATAACTCACAAACTAATGAATAGAATATTATGAAATTTTAACAGCTGTCTTTTGAAGGTTAGTATTAACTGAAAAAAAGGTGACTGCAATAAAACTAGCGCCATCTATTTGTTAGGCCCGGGACTTTTCAGCCCATGTGTGTGTCAGCCCGATGATTTTTAGCACCCTCGCCTTGGGGCAGGTCTTCCCGCTGCCGTAGGCAATTGAACCATATATATATATATATATATATATATATATATATATATATATATATATATATATATATATATATATATATATGGTTCAATTGCCTACGGCAGCGGGAAGACCTGCCCCAAGGCGAGGGTGCTAAAAATCATCGGGCTAGATCAGGCCGCCATTGGACTGTTGCCATTGCTACTTTACATATATACGGACAATGAAAACGGATGCTCGACTACAAGAACTGGTGATGGAACTTGATAACATACAATGGGATATTTATTGGGCTATATGAAACACCAAGAGAGGGCGAAGAGCTAATTCAACTGGATTCAACTGGTCACCTACTCTACACTCGGGCTACGGAGAATGGACGATGTGGCGGAATTTTATTCCTGATTAATCGAAAGCTGAAGGACAGTGTCGCAAAATTTGAAAGTAAAATCTGACCGACTAGCCCAATGCGTCATTCAGCTGAATAAAAAGTTTAGGCTTCAAATCGTCCAAGTTTATGTACTAACTATAAACTTTGGGGGGATGAGAAAATTGAGGAATTTTATGATAATGTGGCCCACCTTTAAAATAAGGAGAAATGTAGGTACAAAATTCTGATTAATTAATCAGAATTTTAATATCAGAATTAAAACAACAAGAACTGATAAATATGCAATTGGTCCATATGGAACTGGTGAGCGCGAACCTTATATTATGAATTAAACATTACTTTATATTATGAATAGAACTTTATATTATGAATTAAACATTATTTAAACAAAATCGTCCTAAATCACTTTCCACGAAATTTCAATAAAAAATGAGATATTTGCAGTTGAAAACAGACTGATATTTATAAAATACTCAAATAGGAAAAAAATCATAAAAAATAAACAACATAATATTTTTACACGTTTTTTTTTAATCTTTTTACTTAACATAACCAAATTTTCTAGAGATAAATATTTCTTTATTAACTTTTTGAAAAGTTATAAATAATTACATTTTTAGAGTTACATTTTTTATGCTTCAAATTAAACAAAAACATTTTTTTTTTGCCTTGTTATAATGAATGAAAGTTTATTATTATTGTTCTCATTATTCGCAAGCGGCATCCCATATTTACCTAGCATATTACCTGCATTAAAAATCTATTTAAATCTCCCCTCTGTCTACGCCTTTGGAACTCGGGACTAGAGAGATAAGAAATATGTACTGTACTCTGTCACTCTCACGGAGAAATATTCCAGCTGATGCTACTCAAATGTCGTACCCTTATTGTGTCTTAGGGAATAAAGATAGCAACTACTTTTACTGGCTTTGATATTGTTAAATGATTGCTTATTTTGTCAATCTTTTTTCATGTAACTCTAAAATTTTGCAACTGATCCAATCAAATAATTATTTAGAAACTCTCGAGTTTGTGATATATTGTTCTTTTTATGGAGTTCAATAATATATTTAACTGATCAGCTGCGAGTGGTTAATAATAAAAATAGAACTCGTGAAATTGTGCACACTTTGTAATCTGCCTCTTTTAAATGAAACAGATAAAGATATTGAAGTAAAAAAATTGGACCAGCTTCATAAATTAAAAAAGTAAATCAAAACTGTGGGAAATTAAGAATCATTTTAATTTCATGATGGTACGTACAGTTTAAAATTTCTTTTTAACATTTCGCGCAATCAAACAAGTCATGTAATTTCATAAGATTCAGATCATTCGAAGACAAGTTATCGCGCTTAAATGGTCAGTGTGTTTATACCATCAGTCGAAAAATGAACATCGAATAAAGAGCGAATATTAAGTTTTGTTTTAAACTTGGTAAAATATTTATACGAAACATTTAAATTAATGAAACATGTGTATGGTGAGGATTGCTTATCCCATGGCAGAGTCCATGAATGGTTTAAACGATTCAAAAAAGGTCATAAGAACATCAAGGACGACGAACAGAGGTCAGAAAAATTCCTTGGTTACTCAAAGTAACACTCAAATTGTGCGTGAATTTATAAAAAAATAGCCAAATCATTCTCTATAGATGAAAATGGAATTGAACATGTCCAAAGATTTAATTCATCACATTTTGACCGATCATTTGGGACTTCGGAAAGCTTGTTCACGCTTTGTTCGACACAAATTGACTGACGACCAAACTTCAAGTACAACATCTTACTGGTAATGAGATGTAGTGTTTTCCAAGCGTCAAAGTGTCGAACGGAAGCATCCTTCTCGGAAAGTCAAAAATCAAAACAATGTTGATTTGTTTCTACGATTCAGAAGGAATTGTGCACAAGTAGTTTGTTCCACCTGGTCAAACGATCAATGCTGTATTTAAGTGAGGTAGTCGATACTTGATGGAAATTCATTTTAAATAAAATACCAAGATTAATATATAAATTTCCACTATATTTAAAACTTGTACGTATGAAAATTGTTTCGACACACAGTGTCTTTTTCACCTACACACTAAATTAAATGCTGTGTCATCAATGCTGTGTTTTATCTTGGTGTTACAAAACGTCTGTTATTACGTATTTGTCATCTTCTGCCACAATACCATCAATAAGGCAGCTGGTGCTTGTTGCACGATAAAGCGGGGTCTATTGCTCCACGCTCCTCACTGATTTATCTACTAAAAATGGTATTTTAACCATCAATCATTCACCATACTCGCCTGATTTGGCTCGCTGCGACTTTTTTCATCAACCTATATATATATATATATATATATATATATATATATATATATATATATATATATATATATATATATATATATATATATATATATATATATATATATATTATCATCATCATCATTAGCACGTGTCAATCCACTGCAGGATGACGGCCTCTTCAGCATGCTTCCAACTCTCGGGGTCATGTGCTTTCCTCTGCCATTCGGGTCCAATATACTTAATGATGTAATGACATCATTAAGTATATTGGACTAATGAGTCCATCATGTTTTCGGCCTTCTCCGTGGACGTCTGCGGTCAAGTGGTATCTAGTTCAAGATCGCCTTGGTCCATCTTTTGTCCCATCGCCTCGCTTCATGGCCTGCCCACCTCCATTTCAATTCCTCTATTATTCAAACGATGCCATTCACTTTAGTTTGTTCCCTAATCCATCTACAGGGCTTTCTGTCTCGTCTTGTAATGCCAAGCATACATCTTTCCATTCCCCTCTATGTAACCCGAAGTTTTTGAACTGACTGCGATGTAAGTGTCCAGATTTCACTTCCATATGTCATAACTGGCAGGACACAGTGATCAAAAACTTTTCTTTTTAGGCAAAGTGGTAGTTTGTTCTTAAACACCATGTTGAGCCTGCCAACCACATTTAACGCGTCGTTCCACCTCCCAGATGGCATCCCCTTCCATTGAAATCCTCTGCCCAAGATTATTGGGTAGAGATTAGAGAGTAGAGATTAGAGAGTATTTATATTTATTCGAAGATATATTGTATTTATTCGAAGAAATTATTTTTGAAGATGTTTCTACTTTGATACTTGAAAAGTCAGATCTACTACGACCACATTATGAATTGTACTCGTGGGGAAAAGCTAAACTCTAGTATAAAATTCCAAGCTGAAGAGGTTTCATGGAAACTATATGTCAAGATTTATTTCAAGATTTACTTGCGCAAATAGTGTGTTTGTCATTTATAAATAAACCTCCTTCGAAATATAGTTCTATTAACACAGTAATAATAAATGCGATGGAAGACTGCAAACTGAGACATCAGAAAACATTCGTACTGACGTTTGGTTAACCATTATGTATCAAAACTTGCGAAATAGTTTCTGGCAATAATGAAATGAAGAACGTTGTTGTATGGGTAGGTGGGTTCCACAAGTTAATGTTGTTCTTAGGATATATAGGATATATTATGAATAGAAGTGGTTTGGAGGACATTTGGTCTTCGGTCTATGCTAATGAATCAGTTAAAAACATGATGAGTGGTAAAACATTTTCAAGAGCATTACGTGCTCATATATTGGCATACACGGCAATCGATCGTCATTTAACTGAATATTTAAACGATGAAGTGAATTTAATAGACAAACTAGACAATATAATGTATTTTTATGTAATAACTTGTAACTTTGGGATACGAAACCTCCACTATGTGAAAATTGCGCTAATCACCCTGTCTTAAATAAGATGAGAGCATGTTTGTTAAATAAGTTAGAATAATTCAAGTATAACGGTCCAACTGCATAATTATTTATTAAATATTTTGATATAGTATCTATTGCACTCCACTTTATAGAAGCTGAGCGCTTAGGGAATTGGAAACTTCATTTGCAATGTGTTGAGAAGATGATACCATATTTTCATGTGTCTGGGCATTATTGATATGCTAAATTTGATCAAATTTATTTACAATCAATGGTAAAATTGGAAATAACCATGGACCACGACGAATTTCGGCGAGTTGCTAACGAAGGTTAGTTTACTATTTGTCGATCATTTAAGCCTTGGTCTGGAATCTGGAGCGATATCATAATAGAACAAACACACAATCGATTCTTTGGTACTGACTTAAAACACGGGAGAGGTATAACTCAAAGTGTTGTAGCGGGTTATTTAACGTGCATGCCAGTTTCTTTTGCAATAATGGATGTCTTAGAAAATTATTGTGATCTTTTTGTAATACAAGTGAACAGTACGTTGGTTTAACCAACAGTAGACTAAATAGGAACAATAAAGGTTTAATGCTTATGAATTCTTGGTTATTGGGGCACAAACCAGTTGAATATCGAGAATGTTTAACGTCGTTATCAACAGTTACTTGTACATACATTTGCTGGCTGTGATTACCAGAGCTATTTTTGGTAAAGGGAAAAAGGGCATCATTAAGTTATTGGAAAAAATGAACGTTTACGGGAAGTTTCGCAAGTATTTTATAATTCTGACAGTAGTGGTAGCATATTCAAAGGTCGAATGTGACAAATTTGTTATTAAAAATACTCCATTGTCAGTGCCTAAAAATTTTTAGGATAAAATTTTTTGCCTCAAAATTTAAGACGAAAGTAATTATCACCGAAACTTACATCTATTTAAATTAACATAACATTATCATAAACTACATTATTAGCACGTATATATATATATATATATATATATATATATATATATATATATATATATATATATATATATATATATATATATATATATATATATATATATATATATATATATATATATATATATTGAAAAAATAATAGAAATATTTTTTCAGAAAATTGAAATCTTAAATTATTTGCCCAGGATCAAATATATATAAACAAAGATAGAAATTGTCTTTTCGTGCAATCTTTATTCTACTAAGGTCCAGTAACGGTACGACACATGCGTAGACTCAATGATGTGTTCGAGTATCAGCTGAACTGTGCCACTGTGAGAGTGACAGAGTACAGCACATATTTCTTCTCCAAAGGGGTCGATTTCAACGGGGTTCCAAAGGGATAGATTCGCGGTAGATTTTTATTCGAATAGATTTTTAATACAGGTATAATGCCAGATAAAAATGAGATGCCGCCTGAGAATAATGAGAACATATTACAGATAAACCTTCATTCATTATATTAAAACAGAAAAAAAAAAGTTTTATTTCAACAATAAAAAATTTAATTCTAAAAATGTAAGTAATTGTTTATAATGTTTCAAAAAGTTAAAAAAAGTCTCTAAAAAAGTTAATTACTTTAAGTAGATACCATTAAAAAAACGTGTAAAAATATTAATTTGTTTATTTTTTATTATTTTTTTTTCGATTAGAGTATTTTTTAGATAGCGCTTTGTTTTTAATTACAAATATATCATTTTCTATTGTGATTTAGATTTTGTAGATAATTTTGTTATCAATCGAATTTGTCTAAATAATTTCTAACTTTTATATTTTTCGAGAAATTTAGAAAAAAGTGATTTTTGGGGTAATTTTAATTTTTTTAAAACCACTGCAATTAATTTTTTTATTTTCGACTATTTGTACTTGGTTTGCATATAAAAACTAATTTTTTATCAAAATCGCAGGTTTCCATTAGAAATGGACTTGTAAAATCCCCGTTTACTAGACTGTTAATTCTTTTCTATTTAGTGCTTACATAATAAGTAGGATTCTATTTGTACTACGTTGCCAGTTGTTGTATTGTTAATTGTTAATTTTTACAAAATGCCTAATGAAAATCAATTAAAAATCTTTAAAAGAAAAAGAGGAAATCTTAAGGTCACTTGATACGTTTTTAAAGTTTTCTTAATAATTTTAAATACGATTATGGGCAGTTAAAAACCCGAATCGATTATTTACAGAAGTTATGGTATGATTTCGATGAGGTTCATGTGCAAATAGAATTACTTAAGGGAGAAGAGGAAGATGTTTTGAATAAAGGAGAAAGGGCTGTGTTTGAGGATGTCTATTTTACAGTCATTGCAGATGCTAATAACATGTTGGACAATAATTCCATAAACAATACAGTCTTTTCTATTCAAAATGTTGGTATATGTGCTGGTTCCCAGTGTTAAGTTTTCAAAAATAGAATTACCTGTATTTATTGGTAATTATGATGAATTCATGATTCATTTCAGACGTTGGTTCATAACAATCCCACAATATATGATCAAAGTTCTTTAAGAGGTGAAGCTGCTAAAGTTAAATCTTGCATTGACTACCGCTGTCAATTACCAGGTGGCTTGGAAGTTAATTAAAGATCGGTATAATAATAAATGGTTAATTATACACAATCATGTCAAGGCATTATTTGAGCTTAATCTCATGTTAGTCTGAGGTATTTACTTAATAGTGTGAATAACTATATTAGAGTGTTAGAAACATTAAAGGAGCCTATAGAGACATGGGGTACTATACTAATCTATTTAATATCTTCAAAATTAGACAATAATACTAGGCGTGTTTGGGAACAATTTGCAAAGATTTTAAATTTCCTAAAAATGAAAGATTTCATTCAATTCTTAGGTAAAAGGTGTAATTTGTTAGAAACAATAAGAAATCTGATAGTAAATTTCCCTCTTTACCTGTTAGTAATAATGTCATAAAAAATAAAAAGAAGAATTATTCTCCAAATTATTTCACAATTAACTTATGTTTTCTTTGTAAACAAGATCATAACATTTCTATTTTATCTTCTAAAAGGAGATATTTCGAAGTTGAAAAAAAAATTGCACAAACTGTTTAGATTCGAATAATTCAAATCAATCTTGTACATTGGAAAAAAAAATTTGAATGTGTGAATGTTGATAGTCAAGGGTTGTTACCTACAGCAGTTGTTTTCATAAGATACATATATTCATACAGATAGTTCTGGCAGATACCAGAAATGTGGGATTCTGCTTGATCCCGGTTCACAAAGCAATTTTATTACAAAACGTCTATGTGATTTATTGAAATTATCTAAGCAGGAAATAAATATTCCAGTTTGTGGTTTGGGTCAATCTTGTACTAACATTTTTTACAAAGTACAGACTACAATTAAGTCTTTTTATAATAAATTTACAATATAATTAGGTTTGCTAGTTGTAGATAATATTATTGACAATTTACCATTGGACTATGCGAACTGTTCTAATTTAGAAATTCCCTATAACATCAACTTAGCTGACCCTACCTATAACATATCATCTAGAATTGATGCACTGGCGGGTGCTTCTATTTTCTGGGAATTATTATGCATTGGCCAATTTAAATTACCTAATAGAAACATAATAGCTCAGAAATCTAAGTCGAGATGGGTTTTATCAGGTCAAGTAAAAGCCAGGTTCAACACAAAAGAATTACTAATGATATTGACAATGATATCCAGAAACAACTTGAAAGATTTTGGCAAATAGAACATTGTGAAACTTGACCAATACTATCACTGGGACAAAATGCTTGTGAAGAAAGTTTTGTATCAACATTTAATCGAAAACATTATAGTAGGTTTTCTGTACAATTACATCTACCAGATAATAGTAGTGAATTGGGCAATTCAAAACAGATGGTTATTAAAAGATTATATATGATCGAAAGGAAATTGCAGAATAACCTAAAACTGAAAGCACTGACACGCATTTTATGGATGAATATGAAGTCTTGGATCATTCGTCAGAAAATCATCCTGATTATCAAACAACTTTGATTTTTTTAGCTGTGATTAAGGAATCTTCCACAACAACTAAGGTAAGAGTAGTCTTTGATGCATCAGCAAAAACTGAATCAGGATTTCCACTTAATGACATTCTAGTGACATGGCCCATCATCCAACAGGAATTCTTTTCAATCCTTTTAAGGTTTCGAAAAGATCGATATGGCATTGCTGCAAGATTATGTCTGGCTGTCGTCAAGTCTCTGAAGATGCATATTGATCAATTGGCTTATTGGTGTGACTCAAGTATAGCACTGACATGGATACTAGATGAACAATATAAATGGAAAACTATTGTTGGAAAACTGTTGCGTTTCAGACTATAATGCACAGTTATTAACTCTTACTCTGGTCCTGTATGCTGCACCAGTAGCGTCATCTAGAAAACATCAAGAAATATCGACAGTATTACAGAGAATTTAACGGGAACAGTCCAGTTTTTTATTTATTATAATATACAGTCCACTTTTTCGGCAATAAATAACTAACTGCTTTAAATTACTAATCGTCTCTCTGCTTCACCAACCCCAGAATATGCCAATACGGTCCACAGAGAGTCATTTTGGCAGGGTCGATTACGCTGAGCTGTGCAAAACTATAAGAACACGCATCAGAGAGGAGACGCTGCTGATTCAACATACAGCTAGTGCAAAAAACTCTGGAAGAAAACAGAGGAATTAACAGGGCTAAACAAAAGCTAAGAAAGAAATGAACGCAAATTTATGCCTCAATGCGTGAGGACGGCACAGTGTCAAGGGCACATATGGAAATGTTAGATGTTATTAGATGTTAGGAAAATTTTGCTTACAGTTATATGAAAATCAGAACCAATCAAAGATAACAATACCCATGGAAGAACCGATGCCAGATATGCTAGTGGAGGAAGTGGCAAATGCTATAGAATCGACGAAAAACGGTAAGGCTCCAGGAAAGGACGGTGTAACTCTTGAAATGCTAAAAGCAGGTGATCAGACCCTACATAAAACACTGGCAAAATTATACTCAAAATGCCTCAAAGAACAAAAAGTACCTGATTTATGAAAAAATGCAGAAGTGATCCTTATTCATAAAAAAAGGAGCACAGGAATATTTAAAGAACTACAGTCTAATAAACTTCCTATCAATAATGTACAAAGTTTTCACTAAGATAATATCTAAAAGAATATTGAGAAAACTGAATGACGCACAACCAAGAGAACAAGCAGGATTTCGAAGTGAATTAAGTGCAATGGATCATATCCAGGTTAAGCAGTAGGCCATATAAAAGCACAACGAATACACCATGCCACTGTACTTGGCTTTTATCGACTACGAAAAAGCATTTGACTCAATCTCAAAGCAAGCTGTAATGACAAAACATATGTAAACCTGTTAGGATCGATAAATGATGGAGCTACAGCGACAATTCATCTTGATGATTTTGAAGTTGGAATTAATGTAGAGTAAGGTGTACGGCGGGTGACGCAATATTGCCTATTCTTTTCTCGGTCTGCCTTGAAGAAGTATTCCGTAATTTGGATTGGGACGAGAATGGTGTAAAGGTCAATGGTGTAAACTTAAACGATCTTAGATTTGTAGATGATATCGTTCTAATTTCAGAAAACCCAGAGGAATTGCAAAGACGCATAAAAGAGCTGCAAAAGGCTGGTAAACCATTTAGCTTAAAAATAAACCTGAAAAAGAGCCAAGCTATGTTCAATAAATTTTCTGAGAACAGAAGGATTTTAGTTTTAGGAAGGGATTTGGAGTTTGTGGGCATATTAAATGTAAGATGTAAGATGTAAGATGTAAGAATGTAAGAGTAAACTTTCACTTTACCTGAAAAGAAAAGTCTTTTATGAGTGCGTCCTGCCAGTTTTGACATACGTTAATAAAACCTGGACAGTCACATTGTAATCAATTCAAAAACTTTGGGTAACACTTAAGGAAATGGAAAGATGAATGCTTGGCATTAGATACGAGACAGAAAGCCCTGCACATGGATCAGTGAACAATAAAAAAATGTGTGACATCATTGTAAGAGTAAAGCGATTGAAATGGAGATGGGCAGGCTATATAGTGAGGTAATGGGACGACAGATGGACCAAGGTAATCCTGGAGTAAACACTGCTTGATTGCAAACGTCCGCGAAGAAGACCGAAAACATGATAGACTGATGACATCGTTAAGTATATTGGACCCGAGTGGCAGAGGAAAGCCCAGCACCAGGAAAGTTGGAAGCATACTGAAGAGGCCTTCATTCTCCAGTGGATCGACACGGATATATATATATATATATATATATATATATATATATATATATATATATATATATATATATATATATATATACAACGTGCACGGGTCATTGTGCTCGCTTTTATAGCCGGCCGGCGACTGCGCAGATTACATCGGGGAAGTTGGGGACTATTTGCGGCCCTCGGCAACGCTGTCGGGCGTCCGTTTATTAATTTTTCTACCTCGCCGCCACGTTACCGCGTTTCTTCTGTTTTCAGAAGGGGTACTTTTGGAATGTTGCGAGCGTCATTTCGCCTATTTACCTCACCTATTTCTTCTATTTCAAGGGCTTCTCTGATTGTTCGAACCTTGTAGTTTTTAATATTTGCTATTTGTTTGGCTCCTACAAAATTGATTTTATGTTCTGTCTGTAGATGGTGCTGGTACAGAGCGGAAGTGGTTTGTTTCTTTTTTTAAGTTGTTTTTATGTTCTTGTATTTTGGTCGATATTCGTCTTTTTGGAACAAGATATACTATCAATTCCATGATTTTCCAGTCTACCTTTGTCCTTGGTTTTTTTAGGATGTTTGCGGCAGTTTTGTGCGGCTTGTAGGCTGTTCTGATCTTATGTTTCCTTAGTAGTATGCCTATGTAGTATGTTGTTTGATTGTGGAGGGGGACTTTCTATTCTTGGCTGGAGAGCATATGTCGGTACCCCGATGAGTCCAACCATCAACAGATGAAACATGTGTCCCGGTCAAGCAACTAACCATTGCTCATGACTGATCACTATTGTCCAAGAGTATCAAGTTAGAATGCTGCGATGCACTGCAAGCCACGAGCGAATGCATTTCAGCCGTTTACAGCATAAATACTATTAGAAGAAGAGAAAAAATGTAACCACATTACTTGACACCCACATATTATTCTAGAACATAAGTCTCAGGGGTACATGAAAAAATCAAACAATTGAGCAGAATACTGTAGATAATAACTAACACTTTTAAACCACACCTAAAGAGATTTACAACAACACACCAAGTCACTTACTTTAAATTTCTCGACACGTGTTTCGTTAACGATATTGGCATTATTAGGAGATGATTCAATCTATCTCAAGGTATCTAATGCATCTATCTAATTTTAGTTTTAACATTTTTCTATAAAGTTTAGTCGCACCAACATTTCCAATTGGGATACAGAAACGAGACTTGAACAAGTCACTACATCTAAATCTACTATTTAAAATAAAGTAAAAATCTTCTATACCATACCATCAGATATATTGTTGTAATATTTAACCAATAGATACTTATGTGCAAGATGCACTCAGATCGCAGACTAAATTAAAAACATCATATTTTCTCGGTAAGTGAGCTATCGTTGGCCAGTCAGTTAACTCTTTAAAAAGTTATCCTCAAGCCTATGTGGAATTACGGTATACAATTTTACGTTATCGCGAATGTACTTGATGTAGAAATCCTCCAAAGTTTCTGCGTTGGCTGCGGTGGTAAGGTGGTGATTTCTCGCCACAGTGCGGAAACCACATTTGGTAAAGTAGTTGGTTCGATTGCAGCGCTCGGATGGTTGTTTCAATTTCTTGTATTGTTTTCTACCCCCCCCCCCCCCCCCCACATATATAAAAACTTACACATACATATGATCCCAACTCTTAATGTTTGTGATTGTTTCTAGGCAAGAGTGTAAAATCCGACAACGAATTACCCTTCAGTCACGGCCGAATGTCTTCTGAGATGTGTTCTATGTTGGTCACTCGCCAGTCAGTAGGCTTCCTGATAGACTTATGGGTAAGCACAAAAGCAAGGGTTGACAGTCTGAGGGGGTGCTGGGCTGGGTTGTCGGTGGCTGATGACCGTGGTTCGGAACCCATGATAAGCTGTAGGTCCAGTCGCTAAATAGCCGTCTTTACTACCGATGCCTTCTGTTTTGTGACAAATTAATTTTACCTATATTTCATGGACCAAACCATCAGAGTCCAAACCCAAAAATCCTCGGGCCAAGTTGGGCAGTGTTTTAACTGCCAACAATTTGGCCATACAGCACGCAAGTTCTTTGCCCCCCCAAAGTGTGTTAAATGCGCTGCCGAACATAAGTCTAGGCAATGCCCCAAACCCAAAGATTCCCCGGCCAAATGCGCTAACTGTGGTGGTAATCATACCGCCAGTTACCGCAAGTGTTCGGCCCGTCCCGCAAAACCACGAAAGATCGTGGTAGTACCCTAAGCACTGTGTGCGAATCGCTCGGGTCCTCATCGCTTTTCCTGATGAGGCTACCCACTATGCCTATAACCGCCCGAATCACACGGGTTCGGTTATAGACTTCTTCATTACGAATAATTCCTCCAGAGCGATTGCCACGTCGGTCCTGCACGAGCTCGACTCTGAGCTCGATCTTCCTGTCCTCCTCGAACTCGGGGACGGCCGACTCTTGGGTGCTCCGTTTAAGTTGACATATAATGTCATTAATTGGAACACTTTCCAAACCCTTCTCCATTCCACGGAGCCAATCCCCACAATTGCTTCCCCGAAGCAGCTCGATCTTGCTGTCGGTAAACTGACAGAGGACATTCAAAAGGCGTTCGGCCTTGCCACGAGGCATCGGACGGTCGACCAGCTCCAGCGAACTTCCGACCTCCCGACGGATCTGAAAGACCTTCTCCGGGCGAAAAATCACCTGGTAAGGAAAGCCAGATCCACCCTCGATCCCTAGGATAAAAGTCGGGCAAACCGGGCGATCAGATAAGCCAGAGAGGCGATGGTGTCGTACAGGGACGAGAAGTGGGATTCACTTCTTTTCTCTGTCGACACGTCAAATCCGAGGCAGATCTGGCGTCTGGCAAGGTCCTTGGCGGGGAAATCTCGACGGGATATTCCCCCCTTGAAGTCGGATGATGGCGTTTCTATCGCCGTCTCCGACTTGGAAAAAGCTGAGATGCTGGCGGAGTCTTTTAGACTTCAGATGACCAGTCCGAGGCTGACGGAGGCGCAGACGGAAGAACAGGCAGTCAACCGCGCTTACGCGCTTACGCGCGGTTGACGGATAAGCCTGAACTTTCCTATCTGCAGGATTACCTCGTTTCTCCAAAATCAGTAACGGCTATCATTCGTAGTTTCGCCCCCAATAAAGCTCCGGGCTGCGACGGTATCACCGTCCGACAGCTCCGGAAGCTCCCAAGTAAGCAAATCGCAGAAATCACGAATATCGTGAATTCCATTCTGCGTTTGCAATACTTTCCAACCTCTTGGAAGCACGCTAATTTAGGGGTGATTCCGAAGAAGAGAGATGCAAATCTGATTTTAGACCCATCAGCCTTCTAAGTAATCTCTCAAAGATAGCCGAAAAGGTTATTCTTTCCGCTTTAAATGACTTTACCGACGGCAAAGGTATCATACCTAACGAGCAATTCGGATTCCGAAAGGGACATTCGTCTCTGCAGCAATGCGCAAGGCTTGCTGGCGAAACCCATCAGGCTTTTCGATTAACAAAGTGCGTTGGCGCTGTGTTTCTCGATATCTCCAAAGCCTTTGACAAAGTATGGCACCGTGGTCTTATCTATAAGACCATGGAATTAGGTTTTCCAAAAGATCTTACCATACTTATCCGCTCCTTCCTGAAAGGCAGATCCTTTCAGGTTAGAATAAATTCGACCCTCTCAACGAGTAAACCCATAGACTCGGGCGTTCCGCAAGGTTCACCCCTGTCCCCGGCTTTGTACAATTTGTACATAGCCAAAATTCCCTGTCTTAGTGACGTTAGATCTGCATTTTTCGCAGACGACACTGCCTTCTTTGTCACGTCACGTCATGCATCGGCTATTCATAACCGATTGCAAAAGCAACTAAATGTTGCGATTTTCTGGCTTAAATTCTGGCGCCTGCAGGTCAATCCTAAAAAGACCCAGGCGATTATCTTCACCAGAAAGCGCCCTAAATGCGCAGCCAGACTGCTGGTTGACAAAGTGCCTATTCTGTGGTTGCAAAAAGCAACCTATCTAGGCTTACATTTTGACCGCTCTCTTCAGTGGTCTAGTCAAATCCAGCTTACTTTAAGCAAGGGGTACGGTGTCTTCAAACTCGTGTACCCCTTGATTTCCAGGTCGAGCAAGCTAAACCCTTGCATCAAAGTAAATATCTATAATACCTTAATTAGATCTGTATATTTATACGGTCTATTAGTGTATTTTCGCTTCCTGTCACCTTATTCGGTGCACAGATTCCAAATTCTCCAGAACAAAACCTTGCGTTTGACACTCAACGCTCCATGGTTTGTTCGGAATGCCCAAATTCATGCAGCAATCGGAGTCCCCACGGTTTCGCAATTCTTTGAAAAAGCTTACGAGAAGTTTGTTCTAAAAGCTTCTCTAAGCGAAAACCCGCTCATCCGTAAAATTCCGGAAAATTTGCCCGGACCCCCCGGGCAAATTGAGCCATAACCCCCCAAAAATCATTTCTACGGGTGGCAAGCAGAAGGGAACCGAATATTCGATTCCTGGCTTGCGTAAGGCCGCTTCGACTATAAAGAATGATGATCATCCCCGGCGTCGTCGGATGGCGGACGATCGGTCACTCTCGATCGGTCGGACCGCCATTCGGCGAAAACTCCATCAAATTTCCGATGGAAGTAAAAATAATAAAAAATAAAATCTAGCTATTGCTCTTTTTCCGTTCTTATTAACCTCTAGAAGTTCGCCAGGACTTTAAGATAATTGAAATACTATCCTTCTTGTCTTTCTTTAACTTAAATGATAGCCGGAATCTTCAATTCCGGCATATCACGGGTCAGCTAGAGACCTCCAAAAATATAAAAAGTGCCCATCTTAAGGTTTGAATCTCATTAGACACTAGTAGGAGCCTCCGGGTTAACTAAAAAACCTGGCTGAAGAAGTCCATTACTTCGAAAGCGAAACATCCGAGCTTAACTGATGAGTTCTTAAATAACAAAACCGGTCTTAAGATGTGGATGAATTTTTCCTCGTAGTGATCGAACGAGACACATTTCGTCGTACCGGTACCTGTATTTAAATATACAGTTAATTATATATATATATATATATATATATATATATATATATATATATATATATATATATATATATATATATATATATATATATATATATATATATATATATATTTGAGTAGGGCAATGAAGCTTTGAGCTATGCCGTCTGGAGTCTATGCTCCTGGGAGGGTCACCCCTGTCGGATAGGTCAAGGCGGAGGCCTCAGACTAACATGATCCAAAATCTGCCAACCCGCATTGGACCAGCGTGGCAGATTTCGGTCCATACCTTCAACATGGTATTTCAATATGTTGAAATATGACAGTACAACCTCAAACACGGCCCTCATTCCCCGGAGGCCAAGGGGCAACTACCTACGGCAGCGGGAAGACCTGCCCCAAGGCAGAGGGTGCTAAGAATCACCGGGTTAGATCAGGCTGCCATTGGACTTTTGACATTGCAACGTTAAATATACGGACTATGAAAACAGAGGCCCGATTGCAAGAACTGTTAATCGAACTTGACAACACACATTGGAATATTATTGGGCTCTGTGAAACACGAAGAAAGGGTGAAGAGTTAATCAAACTGGAACCAACTGGACACGTACTCTACACTCGAGGTACGGAAAATGGCCGATGTGGCGGAATTGGATTCCTCATCAATCGAAAGCTGAAGGACAGTGTGGTAAAATTTGAAAGTACATCCGACCGATTAGCCCAATGCGTCATTCAGCTGAATAAAAAGTTTAGGCTTCAAATCGTCCAAGCTTATGCACCAACTATAACCCATAAAGATGAGGAAATTGAGGAATTTTATGATGATGTGGCCCAGCTTTTATACAAGGAGAAATATAGGTACAAAATCCTGATGGGTGATTTTAATGCCAGAATTGGAACAACAAGAACAGACGAAAATGCAACTGGCCCATATGGAAATGGTGAGCGAGACAATAGAGGTGACAGATTAGTTGATTTTGCTGAAGGACAAGAACTATATATTATGAATTCATTCTATAAGAAAAATATCAGCAGAAAATGGACATGGAAAAGTCCATCTGGACTCACAAGCGAAATTGACTACATCATGACCAACGATAAAACAATATATACCAAGTGTACTGTCCTTAACAATTTTAATGTTGGAAGTGACCACCGAATGGTATGAGCAAGGGTTCGGATTGACTGTCGAAAAGAGCGCGAAAGAATGGTAAGATCAAAGAAGGGCAAGGTGGATTCCGGAAAACTGCTGGAGAGAGGAAGCGATTTTGAGATTGCTTTGTCAAACCGGTTTGCTGCGTTACAAGATCCAGATGTACTTTAAACGGCTGCTTCAATAGCACCAGAAGAAAAATGTCTCAAATAAACAAAAATCTCCAGTGAGACCATTGATTTAATGAAGAAACGGCGAGCAATGAGAAATGCAGGTAGTCCTTTTGGCAGGGTCGAGTACACTGAGCTCTGCAAAACTATAAGAAAACGTATCAGGGAGGACACGCGCCGATTCAATATGCAGCTAGTGCAAAAAACCCTGGAAGAAAACAAAGGAATTAACAAAGCTAAACAGAAGCTGAGAAACAAAAGAACGCAAATATATGCTTTAAAGCGTGAGGATGGCACAGTGTGCAGGGCGCGTACCCAAATGTTAGAGATTGTCAGAAGGTTTTATTCCCAGTTATATGAAGATCAGAGCCAGTCAGGGACAGCAATACCCACGGAAGAACAATATATAATGCCAGATATTCTAGTGGAGGAAGTAACAAATGCTATAGAATTGATGAAGAACGGCAAGGCTCCAGTAAAGGATAGTGCAGCTGTCGAAATGCTAAAAGCTGGTGGTCGGACGTTACATGGAACACTGGCAAAATTGTACTGAAAATGCCTCAAAGAACAAAAAGTACCTGACTTATGAAAAAATGCAGAAGTGATCCTTTTACACAAAAAAGGAGCACAGGAAGATTTAAAGAACTACCGTCCAATAAGCCTCCTATCAGTGATGTACAAAGTTTTCACTAAGGTAATTTCTAAAAGAATATTAAAAAAACTGAATGACGCACAACCAGGAGAACAAGCAGGATTCAGAAGTGGATTCAGTATAATGGATCACATCCAGGTTGTCCAGCAGGTCATAGAAAGGCACAACGAATACACCATGCCATTGTGCTTGGCTTTTATCGACTACGAAAAAGCATTTGATTCCATCTCAAAGCATGCGATAATGGATGCACTGCTTAGCCAAGGTGTAGAGAGAGCCTATGTAAACCTATTAGAATCGATATATGATGGAGCTACAGCCATAATTCATCTTGATGATCCTGAAGTGGGAATTAATATAGAACGAGGTGTACGGCAGGGTGACGCAATATCGCCTATTCTTTTCTCGGCTGGCCTTGAAGAACAGGATGGTGTAAAGATCAATGGTGCAAACTTAAACCATTTTAGATTTGCAGATGATATTATTCTCATTTCACAAGACCCAGAGGAGCTGCAAAGACGCCTACAAGAACTGTAAAGGGCTGGCGAACCATTTGGCTTGAGGATAAACCTGAAAAAGAGTCAGGTTATGTTCAATAACTTCGCTCAGGACAGAAGAATTTCAGTTTTAGGAAGGGATTTAGAGATTGTGGAAAGCTTTATATATCTTGGGCAGAGGATTTCAATGGAGGGGAATACCGCCCGGGAGGTGGAACGGCGTGTTAAATGTGGCTGGCAGGTATTTGGTAGGCTCAACATAGTGTTTAAGAGCAGACTCCCACTTTGCCTGAAAAGAAAAGTATTCGATCAGTGCGTTCTACCCGTTATGACATACGGAAGTAAAACCTGGACATTCACATAGCAATCAATTCAAAAACTTCGGGTGGCACAGAGGGGAATGGAAAGATGTATGCTTGGCATTACAAGACGAGACAGAAAGTCCTGCGCATGGATCAGGGAACAAACAAAAGTCTGAGACATCGTTGGAAGAGTAAAACAATTGAAATGGAGATGGACAGGCCATATAGCGAGGCGATGGGACGACCCATGTCCATGGATGGATCAAGGCAATCCTGGAGTGGATACCGCTTGATAGCAAACGTCCGCGAAGAAGACCGAAAGCACGATGGATTGATGACATCGTTAAGTATATTGGACCCGAGTGGCAGAGGAAAGCCCAGGACCGTGAAGGTTGGAAGCATGCTGAAGAGACCTTCATCCTGCAGTGGATCGATACGGGCTGATAATGATGATGATGATATATATATATATATATATATATATATATATATATATATATATATATATATATATATATATATATATGTATATGTATATGTATATACATATGTATATGTATATATTAATATGTATATGTATATGTATATATTAATAATTAGTACGATCAAGTAGACCGTTCATTCTCTTACATTCTAGATAAACTTGCATTGTTTGATTCTTCTCATCGAATGACTTAATTTTTATTCAACTCTTCGTACACATGGTTGATACTATGATTCAATAAACATTATAAAATATCCAGCCAATATAATGTATTAAATACAATCTGATTATGCATATACATAGCTATGTTTGTCAATTGTATTTGTTTGCACTTGTTTTTAAAGCGACGCGACGAAATTTACTTTTGTTTACCAAAAAGTATTCCAGGTTAATTTTTATACAACTTCTCATATACATGGTTGTTATTTTTGTATATTAGATGTAGAGGATGAGAAATATAACGACAAATAATATAATCTATCACTTAGCTAGAATGATATTGAATTTTCCATTGACATGTGAACATTGACATTTCCAAAATGTGTAATGAAGGATTTGGTGAAACATTCTATTTTATCTTTTAGCTAAATCAATATATGCCCACCTTTAAATATTCAAAGATGTCCACATATCAATAATAAAAGAGGTTAGATAAGCGAGATGATAGCCCATATTATTCAGTAAGATGAACTACGCAGGTTGTTCATCTTACTGAACTTAACATCTTACTATATTTTCCATTGCCATGTGAACATTGACATTTCCAAAATGTGTAATGAAGGATTTGGTGAAACATTCTATTTTATCTTTTAGCTAAATCAATATATGCCCACCTTTAAATATTCAAAGATGTCCACATATCAATAATAAAAGAGGTTAGATAAGCGAGATGATAGCCCATATTATTCAGTAAGATGAACTACGCACGTTGTTAAATTCGTATATCGGACATTGATAAATGAAAAACTTTATTAAAAAAAAGAAGATATTGAAAATGAAAAAAACGATTTTATTTATAATTTCTGTATTAAAGGTATTTACTAAATGACACTTTTCTGCTCGAAAATGCAAATCTGCAATTTATCGAATCGAGCAGTGTTTATTTTTTAAGCAATTTTTCATTTGATTTATTTACTTTTAAAATAAAAGATTTAAAAAAATTGATCTGACACAACTAGAGTTATTAACCGATCCCAAAGTATGCTGAGTCAGAATATTTATTTTAATATGATAGATGTATTAGGGCTGTTCTATCTTACGCAACAGTTCAAAATTATGGTTTTGAATTTAAACGTGGTCGTTCTTAACATAAGAAATTATTGATATAATGCTGTTTATGGATTTAGAGAATTGATGACTGAATGTTCATGGGATAAGGGCGTCAGACGTTTTTATAAGTTATGGGAAATTATGAATGAAAAAATTTAGAAAACTCAACAAAAATGGGCTGGTATACATAGATCTCAGTAATGTGAAAATTTATTTTTATTGTGATAATGAATATGTATGGTTATACGTGATTATATAGGGTGTTCCATAACTTATTCGCCATAGAGCAACTGGTGATAGTAGAGATCAAAATAAGAGGATTTACTTAAAAAATATGTTGGCAAATGTTAGTCGTTAACAAGATACAAGGTATTGAAAGTGAAACTAAATTTTCGGAAAATTGATATAATTTAAAAACGGTTGAGATTTAGATAGAAAAAGATAGAGAAAGATATTAGGTTCAAAATCGATGTAGTTGGAAATCGCTGAAAAATGTGCAATTCACAAAGTATGCCTTGAATGTTGTCTACAAATTATTAGGTCTCGATGACAACTGTCATTGTTTTCTATCTCTAATATTATCATTGTTATCTATCTCCTATTAAACGTAGTTCGAAACAAGTTTCTCCAATCTTGAGTTGGAAAAAATAATTTATAAAAAATGCCCAGACTTAATCAGTTTCCTAACCATGATTTAAGGAATGTGCTCTGCGTTTATGCCCAATTAAATTACAATAGTCGCGCTGCAGTTAGAAGGTATGAAGAGTTTTACCCAAGCAGAATCATCCTCGATCGACAAATTTTTTAAATAATTTTCAATCACTTAGGCGAAATAGGTTCGTTTTAATAAAACAATTCTGGTGGATGACCGAAATATATGACGGTAGAACAAGAAGAGGACATTTTGGTTAGTATTGCTGAAAATCCTGAACTAAGCATTAGGCGTTTGGAGGCATCTACAGGAATTAGCAAATCTATCGTTTCAAGAGTTCTCCATAAAGAAAAAATGTTTTCCTACCATTTTTTGCCTGTTCAAAATGTATTGCGACAAGATTTGCCGGCTAGATCAGAATTTTATCAAAATCTACTACATAAAAAAAGATCCCATCTTCATGAAAAATATATTGCTTACTGACGAGGCAACTTTTACCGAAACGTTAATGTTAAAAGTTTGTACATTTTTTTTATAACATTTTTATATTTTTAAAATTTTGTTCGTTAGGCAAATTTATTACAAAAAAGAATCATTGAGAAATTTGTCTCCGTTTGGTTTTTTGTTTTTACCCAGAAATTCTTTCTTTAAATAAGAACAGGTATTTTTGATATTTTTTGAGTTTTAGATAGTGGCGAAAAACCCAAATAACGGAAAAAAACTTTTACCAGACGCGGAATTTTTAACTCGCGAAATAATTATTATTACGCCCTTGAAAATCCACACCTACCAAAAGAGCGACATTTCCCGCACGAATTTTCAATTAACATTTGGTGCGGCATTATCGACAATTTTTTAATCGGCCCATTTGAGTTTCTGCAAAGACTGAATGGAGATCAATATGTGCAGTTTTTAGAAAATTATTTATTAGACCTTTTGGACGGTATACCTTTAAACTTAAGACAAGACATATAGTTTATACAAGATGAGGCGCCACCGCATTTAACTGTTGCAGTGCGAAATCATTTCAATCAACGTTTTTCACATCGATAGATTGGGCGCGATGGTGAGTTTTCTTCGACACCTCATAGCCCAGACATTAATCTGACTGTTATTTGTCATATCAAGTCTTTAGTTTACAATAATGAAATCAACACACGCAACGAACTTTTACAAATGAAGAAAATATTTTCTCAAATGTGAGGCGTCACTTAATAAAAAACCCGCAAAAGTGTATTGAGGTAAACGGTGGACATTTTTAACACCTATTGAAGTAAATTTCAAAAAATTATTATTATAATTAAAGTCCGTTATATTTTTGACATCTTAATGTCTTTTTCCTCATATTCAAAGCACACTTTGTAAAGTGCAGATTTTTCAGCCATCGACGAGATGTGCAATGGAATATTTGAATACGAATGTCTCGCAAACGGCGTGAGATATTGATATTGACCAAGGGTATCTTTTTGACATGGGAATTATGACTCTTCTTTATTTTGAAGTCAAAATATTCCCAAATTTATAGGGTAAAAAAATGTATGAGTTAATTCCTTACAAAGTAGGTAGCAAGCGCCTTCTAGGAACTAGGTTCAAAATAGTGCCAAATTCGGATTTGTTACCTTTGAAAACCCAATGACCCCGATTCTGAACCTGATATCTTCAACCGTTTTTAAATTATCTCAATTTTTCGAAAATTTCGTTTAACTTTAAATACCTTGTATCTTTTTAATAACTAACTTTTGCCAACACATTTATTGAGTAAATCCTCTTATTTTGATATCTACTATCATGAGTTGCATTATGGCGGATAAGTTATGGGACACCCTGTATATGAAAAGTTGTACCGTAAAGAATATTAAAAATATTCAAAAACAAGGAAAATTATCCGTGCTACTAATTGTCATAATCAAATGTGCTGCTATGATTAAAAACGTGACTTTTGTTTTAAAAATTAGTGCGAATAACATATGGATGTTTTGTGTTTGTTTCTTAAGGTGCTATGTTAAGTTAGTTTGGTCTTTGATATCTGACAGAAGTTTTATATTATTTTGCTTGCCAAGTTAGAATTTATATCGTCCTTTGTAATTGTAAAAAAGTTTGCTGGTCATTTTTTAAATGCATAAATTTATAGAAGAATTTATAGAGTAAAGTAATAATTTTTTTATAGAGAAATTTATAGAGTAAAGAATTTCCATTAAATTTTGTCAAGACAACAAACAGTCAAGACACAAAGGACACAAAGGACAGTCAAGAGACAAACGAAATTTCTTTTTCTGATGCATTATAAATTTTAGTACGGTCTTACCGCGAAGGATCAAAGTCGAAACCAAATGTTTTTTAAAATAAAGTGAGGCAATGATTTTAGTGATGGTACAGAAGAAGTTAAAGATGAACTTCATTAAGGAAGACCTACCACTAATGAAGAAAATATTACCTAAATCAAGAATATTGTACTATATTACAGGATATTATTAGATACCATCTGACATATGCATCTTAAAGTTTGACATTGTTGACTGTATACGTACTCAGAACGTTTTGTTATACGGACGATATTTGTGTCAATTAAAAAATGGAATTAACGCGCGAGAATTTTCGTGCGATGATTTACTATGACTCTTGAAGTGAATTATCTCAACAACAGTGCATCAATCAACTTACTTCGACTTCTGGCGATGAAGCACCATCTGAAACCATTGTGTATCACTGGTTTAGTGAATTCAATTATTGCCCTCACGTACGAATTTAACGAATGACGAATTTGCCAGAAAACATCGATACTGTGCTTGAACTGATAAAGCAATATCGTCATGTGACATACCGTGAGATAGAGACATTCCTGGGCATTAGTACGACAAGCATATACAAGATTTTACATAAACATTTAGGCGTGCAAAAGATTTGTGTGCGTTGGAGTTCGCATATTTTGAGAATCATTCAAAAAAGGCTTGTGTAGATTGGCGTAAAGAAGTGTTAAAAAAATATAATTGTGGTGCGTCAAAAGTCGTATATAATATATACACAGGTGACAAATATTGGATCTATGCGTATGAGCACCAAAGTAAACAGCAGTCGACGGTATGGGTCTTTTAAAATGAGCCAAACCTAACAAAAGTTGTTCGCGTAATTCGAAGCAAATGGTCACCTTTTTTTGGAATAAAAGCGCATGTGGCTACAGTGCCACTAGGTAATTGTAGAGTGGTCAATTCTGAATGATACACAACTATTTGTTTGCCAATCTTTTCCTTTGAAGAAATAAGAAAAAACAACCAGCGACGCAGGATCATTCTTCACCATGATAACGCGAGCTCTCACACATCGGACCGAACAACTCAAAATTTGACCGGTCAAAATATCGAATTGATGGGTCATCCACCGTACAGTCCTGATTTGGCACCCAATAGTTTCTTTTTGTTTCCGTTCATGAAGAATAAACTACGTAGTCAACGATTTTCGACGCCAGAAGTAGCGGTTGATGCGTTCAAAATGCAAATTTTGGAGACACCTTAATCGGAATGGAAAAAGTGCTATGAAAATTGGTTCAAACGTAGGCAAAAGTGTATCGATCATTGCGGAGAATATTTTGAAAAACATAAAATTATTTTCAATGAAAAATATTTATTTTTATTTATTATTTCGGATATATAAATAGCTACTCTCGTTGTCGCTGTAAAACGTCCATATTTGTAGTAAAACAATTTATGGTTTTTGCAACACGATAACCTACAACCGCATACCGCAATAACTATTTGTCTATTTTTCTCAAAAAATTAAACAGACACCGTTCCACCAGTACCACATGCACCAGATATAGCACCGTGACATTGGGGATTTTTATGGCTCAATTTACCCGGGAGGTCCGGGTAAATTTTCCGGAATTTTCCGGACGAGCTGGTTTTCGCTTAGAGAAGCTTTTAGAACCGTATAAATATACTTATCTAATTAAAGTATTATAAATATTTACTTTGATGCAAGGGTTTAGCTTGTTCGACCAGGAAATTAAGGGGTACGCGAGTTTGAAGATACCGTACCCCTTACTTAAAGTTAGCTGGATTTGACTAGACCACTGAAGAGAGCGGTCAAAATGTAGGCCTAGATAGGTTGCTTTTTGCAACCACGGAATAGGCACTTTGTCAACCAGCAGTCTGGCTGCGCATTTAGGGCGCTTTCTGGTGAAGATAATCGCCTGGGTCTTTTTAGGATTGACCTGCAGGCGCCAGAATTTAAGCCAGGAAATTGCAACGTTAAGTTGCTTTTGCAGTCGGTTATGAATAGCCGAGGCATGACGTGACGTGACAAAGAAGCCAGTGTTGTCTGCGAAAAATGCAGTACTAACGTCACTATAACAGGGAATTTTGGCTATGTACAGGTTGTACAAAGCCGGGGAAAGGGGTGAACCTTGCGGGACGCCCGACTCTATGGGCTTTCTCGTTGAAAGGGACAAATTAATCTTTACCTGAAAGGATCTGCCTGACAGGAAAGAGCGGATTAGTATGGTAAGGTCTTTAGGAAAACCTAATTCCATGGTCTTTTAAATAAGACCACGGTGCCATACTTTGTCAAAGGCTTTGGAAATATCGAGAAACACAGCGCCAACGCACTTTGTTAATCGAAAAGCCTGGTGTATTTCGCCAGCAAGCCTTGCGCATTGCGGCAGGGACGAATGTCCCTTTCGGAACCCGAATTGCTCGTTAGGTATTATACCTTTGCTGTCGGTAAAGTCATTTAGTGCGGAAAGAATGACCTTTTCGGCTATCTTGGAGAGATTATTTAGAAGGCTTATGGGCCTAAAATCAGAAGAGAGGTTCGTGCCTCTCTTCTTCGGAATAACTGCTAAATTAGCCATGAAGCGGGAAAATATTGCAAACGCAGAATGGAATTCACGATATTCGTGATTTCTGCGATTTGCTGGCTATGAATCTTTCGGAGCTGCTTGACGGTGATACCGTCGCAGCCCGGAGCTTTGTTTGGGGCAAAACTACGAATGATAGCCACTACTGACTTTGGAGAAATCAGGTAATCCTGCAGATACGAAAGTTCAGGCTTGTCGGAAAGAGGCGCGTAAGACCGGTCGACTGCCCGTTCTTCCGCCTGCGCCTCGGTCAGCCTCGGACTGGTCATCTGGAGTCTAAAAGACTCCGCCAGCATTTCAGCTTTTTCCAAGTCGGAGACGGCGAAAGAAACGCCATCATCCGACTTCAAGGGGGAAATGTTCCGTCGGGACTTCCCCACCAAGGACCTTGCCAGACGCCAGATCTGCCTCGGATTTGACGTGTCGACAGAGAAAAGAAGTGAATCCCACTTCTCATCTCTGTACGACGCCATCGCCTCTCTGGCTTCTCTGATCGCCCGGTTTGCCCGACGTTTATCCTCGGGATGGAGGGTGGATCTGGCCAACCTGACCAGGCGATTTTTCGCCCGGAGCTGGTTTTTCAGATCCGTCGGGAGGTCGGAAGTTCGCTGAAGCTGGTCGACCGTCCGAAGCTTCGTGGCAAGGCTGTAACCCTCTTGGATATCTCTTGTTAGTTTACCGACAGCGAGATCGAGCTGCTTCGGGGAAGCAATTGTTGGGATAGGCTCCGTAGAGCGGAGATGAGCTCGGAAAACGTTCCAATCAGTGACTTTATAAGTCAACTTGAACGGAGCACCCAAGAGCCGGCCGTCCCCCAGTTCGAGGAGGAGAGGAAGATGGTCAGAGTCGAGCTCGTGCAGGACCGACACGAAGGTGGATGTGGGGATTTTCGCGGGTTTTGGCTGTGGAGCAGCCTTTTGGGCGCGCTGCGAGGACAAAGCCTTCGCAGTGCGGGGCGCGGGACGGGCCGAACAGTTACGATAACTGGCGGTGTGATCACCACCGCAGTTAACGCACTTGGCCGGGGAGTCTTTGGGTTTTGGGCAGTGCCTGGACCTATGGTCGGTAGAGCACTTTACACATTTAGGGGGGGTATGGCATTTGCGTGCGTATGACCAAATTGTTGGCAGTTGAAACACTGACCAACTTGATTTGAGGGTTTTTGGGTCTGGACTCGGATGTGTTGGTCCAGAAAATATTTCGTGTTAGTGATGCCTTTTTCGGTTTTAGGCACTGTGATTTGAACAATGGCCAAAGGGCCTTTTTTGTTCTGCCAACGTTGAACGTTGGTTGCATGATAGCCCAAAGACTCGAGCTCGGCTTTGGCGTCCTCGATGGGGATCCTTTCGAGGACGCCACGGAAAAGAGCGCGAAGATTGCGTTCATTCATTGCGAATGGTACGGATATTTACGATCATCTAGGAATTTAGTAAATTCCCGATGATCGTTTGATGTAGGTGGCTGAAATGAAACCCCTTTGGGTTTCGTGGTAGAAATGCCGTGGTTAATGTTCAGCTGCTTGCATAGCCGAACCACTTGTTGGAATGCCGCCTTGTCGTTTAAAACGACCGGCGGCACCCGGTATTTTCTCGCTGGCTGGCCAGAATTTCCGACGGAAGATGCCGGTTTCTGGCTGGCCGCGACAGGAACCTGGGTGGGCGGGGCTTGGGTCGGAGACCCAGATGCCCCGTTAGAACGGGAACCCGCTGCCTGTGTCTTCGACAGTGCAGGAAAATGCACGTCGTCAACTGGCGGCGGGGAGGATTTTCGCTTGCGCTTAGGCGCAGCACGAAAACCCTCGGAATCGGAGGCCGAAGGTTGGCCTCCGAGTTCGGTTTGGGGAATACTTACCTGGTTTTCCAGGTTTTCTTCTTCTACCCCGGATTCCTCCTCTTCGGAATCCGCCTTCTGCGGCAGCGACGCTGACCGCTTCTTCCTGTGGCGTCTTTTCTTTTTTTCTTGAGCTGACCCGGAGGCTCCGGATGTCCCTTGGTCTTGCGGGACATCCCTTTTCTCCTGGAGACGGAGCATCTGCCTCATCAGGTCTTCATTTCTTTTCACTGCGGCCACTATTTCGGCCTGCAGCCTGGAGTTTTCTTCCTGAAGCGCTGAAAAGCGTTTCTCAGAGACCACTCGGGCCTCTTTCTCCTCCTGGAGCAACGCCAGTGCCTTTTCTAGCTGCTTTCCAATCCTTTTAATCACCAAATCGGCCACTTTCTTCATGGCCACCTCTTCAAAGAGCTCGGATTCACTACCCGAGCTCTCCATAGTCTTTTAACGCGTTTTATGTCCGCGAAACGTAATGGTTTTTTAACGGTCGCTATCGATTTTAGGTCACGCCACTTGCGCGGTACACTTGTGCGCATGCGAGAGAGCTCAGTGAAAACACGTCTACTCTCTACGACATCCAACACAAGACTTAGGAGGCTTATATGGAATCTTAGAGGCTTTATGCAAAGATGGTGTATGTAATGCTGTGGTCGACAAATCGTACAGTATAATGCAATATACTCTTTGCTTAATTTTAGCTTAACTTGAGCAAATGAGGAGCGGATTCCTGGAGTTCTCGTACAATGATTTTTGTGAACCGCATAGTAATGAACTTACTTTGTAACCGTGTTTTTTGAATGGCATATTCTAGAAATTTAGGACAGGATAGAATATTTAGATTTTTAGGACAGGATATTTAGGACGTGATCTTGTGAAATTTTGGGTATTGCAGTTAGGATATTTTTGAGAAGGTAAAAAGAAAGAGAAATTTCTGAAAGAGAAATTTCCCAAAATAAGCGATGCAAAAATTAAAGACTACTAACCAATATCCCCTATAGACTACTAACCTAACCTACTACCAATATCCCCATATTGGTAGGTTCTCAAGTAAGGGAACTAATGAATGATAACAGCTTTCAGCAAAAACTGAATGATCTTGAAAAATCCGCCTGGAAATATCTTGTTAATGTCGTAAAAAATCTTTGAGGGTACAATAGGGCAGAAAATTACAAAGATTTAATTAATGAACTTTTGATCTCATGTAAAGTTTTGGGGTGTAATATGCCCTTGAATCTATATATCCTGAACTCTCATTTGGTTTTTTTCCCTGATAACCTTGTGCCGTGAGTGATAAACACGGTGGGAGATTCCACCACTATGTTTCCCTTATAGAGATGCGATATTAAGGAAAATGCAGTCCTGGGAGCTTAGTCGATTACTGCAGGGGATTGAAAAGGGACCTACCGGAAGTTAAGTACTCGCAAAAATCATAAATATTGTGTATAAGTAGATACTTGTATAAGTGTAAGTGTATTTTAATGTAAGTGTATATAATAATTAAAACACTTGGTATTTGTTTCACAATATATTCAAGATATTCTCTAACATGTTTCGGCCTCGCGACCATTCTCAAAGAGAGTTATGTATAAAAAAAAAATCTTTGAGAATGGTCGCGAGGCCGAAACATGTTAGAGAATATCTTGAATATATTGTGAAACAAATACCAAGTGTTTTAATTATTATCATTGTTACTATGTTTCACCAAGAGCCAACCGCGCAATCAATCAAAACTATATTCTTGTTAGGTGACCGTAGTACTATTAGTACATAGTACAATTAGTACCAAATCAGAAAGACGTTTTCGTGTGACCAAAAATGTTAGAATTTAGTACACCAGCATAATTTATTACAAAATCTTAAGCTATTATTACGAGCCTTCTAATGTGAATTATGGTTTCGGTTAAATAGTGTTCACTAGTGTCTCTAGATTAGTTAAGAGTCATATGTGGTTTTGTTTGTGTACTTTGTAATTTTAACTCAGTTTTTTTCAGAATGTGCTTTTAATTTTAATTTTTCTTTAGGTGGAGTGAAAGAACACTAAATCTACTACATTTTGGTTAATATATTCACACATGTGTATCTTATGAATTATATTCAATTTTTTTATATGCTCTATGCTTGCTATGTACTTGTTTTTCCTCTTTTGTCTTATACAACAGAATATTTTGTTATACATACAATTATTATTAAAGACAATGGAAGTTCGGTTTCATATAATCATATGTATATGTTTTCAAACATTTTTTGCTGTTTGTTAAAATTAAATTTTCGGTGAATAATGCTATTGTGTACAGTTATAAAAATATCAATGTCTATTTGAAAATATTGATGAAGTTATTCTTATATAATATATACAATGAAATAAATGTTTAATGGTCGTCAAAACCATGTTTTATTAGCTTTTAATAATAATTTAAAAACATTTATTATTTTATATCAATTATTTTCTATTTTATTTTAGATTTATATAATGTTTATAAAATGCATATATGGTAGGCAGTTATGTAAATTAATAAATATTTTATTCGTATAAATTATCATTATTGAATTTCAGAATATTGATTTCAGAATATCCTCTTTCAAATATTTCACCTGAAAATTTAATTTAAATTAGAATAGATTGAATATTGTTCAGAAATTGAAGAAATTTTCTTGGTTATTTACTCTTATTAATAAATGTTTCTTCTTCTTGGAGGGAGTCTTCTTTAGTTTTGCATTGTTGATTTAAACAGCCGAGTGAAATAATTTTTCTGAACGACATTCGCCATTATTTTGAGCTAAGTTCAAAATGTTCTTCGACCATTTTTTATGGTAGTCTGTTCCACGCTTACGATAGTATCTTATAGTATCTTTAATTGTTAAAGCCTTCAAAAGCTTTGAAATACCTTCAGACTTGGAAGATAAAATTGATGACAATAAGTTTGTTGTTATAGTTTCCTGATTTAAATATCCTTTTGATCCATTGGTTGAACCAACGGAGTTACATTCGGCAAAATACCAAATATTTTTATGCGTTTGTATGTATTGAATTGATGCTTAAGTTCGTTTTTGCCGTTTTTGATTCTGGATGGTATTGTTTTGCTAAATCGATGTACGAGTACAAAGTAATCCTAAGTTTGAAATATGATATATTTTATTTTAATCATTATGGGAGGGAGCTACATTTAGCAGTCAGATAACATTTATATTACTTTAAACATCTAGCACCACGCTCGTATAGCGTCAGAGTGTACTGTGTAAAGTGTGGTTGGCTACACCGGGGCAGCGTTGAAACCCTTTTATAGGTAATTTCCTTGTTTTATTTTCTTTTCACTTTTTTTGTTGTTTTATCTTCTTCTTACTTTGCTTTTTCTTTCTTTGCTGGTCATATAATTTTAAAGCTAGGATACCACGTGTGTGGTCCTCGATCAATTTGCGCCGTCTTCTCTAACTAACTTCTCTACTAAGGGGGCAAGCCGCAACATTGTTTTCTCTTTTTTTGTAATGTCTTGTTTCTTTTTATTTAGGGTTCTTGGACGGAGCCGAATTTAGGTGGGCCGTGCCGCACCGTTTTCCTCATCATCCATGTGGCGAGCCTTTTGAATATAAAACTAACAGAAAGGAACCTTGCCTATCTTTATGCACGTATAAATGAGAACGGATACGGCCATATTGAAACACCACAGATGACTCATTGTTTCGGAATTTTGGTAGTTGGTGTCAACAATTCAGAAGTTTAATAGTAGATTTGAGCAATTTTTGTGTGTTTTAATCAATAATAAGTGCCGAATAAGTGTACTGGAATACTCTTTTTGTGTGTTCTAGTATAAATACATATTAATACTTATTATATTAACAATAAAAGTAATAATATCGAAAGTAAGATAGACACAAAAAATATGGTTGGTTGTGCGTCTTGTGGTTGTTCGCTGACACGAAAAAATCAGAATTCAGAAGTAACATAATATTACTTATGCAAGTGCTTTTAATTCTAAATTTGTCAATTATTTATAAATAAAAATGTATTTTGTTTGGTACGCATAGGCGTAGTAAAACTGATTTAGGTAAAATAATATAATTATAATGTAATTCAAGATAATGATTATCTTTTTTTAGAACTTAATTTTTTAATGTATGTTCTAAAATGTTTAGTTTTCTGAGATACTGAGCCTTAAAAATTTAGATTATTTTTTAGTTTTCGTTTGATACGTATAGAACATGTTACTTTACTCATATAAAGAACCTATAAAATATAACTAATAATTCAGAGTCTCACCTTTTTTTATAATCCTTTTTTTTCAGAAATTATTGTACTCATAATGTAAATGTTACATCTATTTTGATTTGATCGTTATCAAACCAGTTTATCTTTGTTCAAGGTTGCAGAAAGATCCAAATAGTAGAAGAACACGGTGGATTAATTTTATTAAAAAGCCAGACTTTATTACAAACCACAGTAGGTTTTTATGTCCCCATCATTTTTCTGAGGATTGTTTTGATCGAACATCTAAGGTAAAAATGAGACCACTACCAAATACTGTTCCAACAAGTGGACTGTTTAAAATATGTAATTTTTTATTTTATTATTTTGATAAACACCTTTCATAGTTCATTT
Organism: Cosmopolites sordidus; assembly: GCA_031761425.1. NCBI lineage: Eukaryota > Metazoa > Arthropoda > Insecta > Coleoptera > Curculionidae > Cosmopolites > Cosmopolites sordidus. The sequence continues at coordinate 172,302 of JARFXV010001483.1, read as the reverse complement.
ACTTTTCATATTTCATTTACTCTTGAAAGTTAGCTTTTTTTGGTTGTTATGAAAAATGAGTTTATACTCCAGTTTATATCTAACACTTTAGTTTATTAATTGACTATTTACACTACAAGGATTTATTATATTTGTAAAAACGCTGAATGAAAAAATTCGTAGTACATATACAAAGTTAATTTTGTTTAAGGAACATTAAACACTGAAGAATTAAATACAGAAAGGATATATGTATTTTAATAATTGAAATAATTTAGTGAATATTACAGCTTTTTATTTCATTTAATTTAAATATGAACATTAACTCGGAGCACGATGTTACTGATTACCTAACCAATTTTTGGAAATAATATGATTTTAGGGCAGAAGATACCAATTACTTAATAACTTTGGCCACGTAAAAGCTGTTAAAAACGGAGGGGTAACGGTAAATGATACGCTCCTGTCGAATGTTCGATGCTAGCTATATTCGTATGGTAACATGACTAGTTTGACATTTGCATAATTGAGTAAGTGTCCGCTAGATGTCTCTCATGAATTTTCTTGACACTTTTCTTTTTGAAAAAATAGATTTTTTAAAATTAATTATAAATGAATCTAAAAGTTTATATTTCCCTGCCGTATCTAGTAAGTCTTCATTAATTTAATACAGTTACAATGAAAAATATACAATTATTTGTTTCAAACAACTGCAAACTTTTATCCGTTTCTTGTTTTTATTCATACTGCACTACGCCACTGCCAAACCGGAAACAGTAGTCGGTCATATACAGCTACCATTCTGGTCCCACTTACAGAATCATATACTCTTTCCTGTAGTTTTATATTCAAAAGGCGAGCCTGAATCCGATATTCACGCTTTTCTTTTTTTATTTTCTCTTTCTTTTTTTCCATGGCATAGCGGAAGGATGAAAAAGCCGATCTTTCTGTTGTGAAATACTTTTTGTGTAAACCTTTTTATTTTACTTCAAATTTCTTTTGGGAGGCTGCGGTGGCGACTTAACCAAACCCCAGTATCATTATTGATATATTATTTATAGAGTTAGGATTAATAACTTACGTAGCACTAATGTTAGTATATTTATTGCAAAGTTCGCTGCTCTTGCGGTGAGCTGGGTAAACTAGAGCGAATTCCTGGAACATTGTAGACATTTCCTGGCCTATGTTGTGGCAAGGCCAGTGGCGCTCATAACCCACCACTACTCTCCGGTTGATCAGGGGTAAAGGGGACACAATTTGCACGAACGTTAAACAGTCCGCTTATCGGCGGGTATGCATAGTATTGTTGTAAACGTCGTTGTAAGTTACAACGCCTTTTTAATTACAATAAATTATTTTTATTTCATACTCTCCTTTCTTTTTCTTTCCTCAACATACTATCAAAGTGCGTCGCAACTTCACTTCTGTAAAATTTTGATGTTACTTGAAAGAAGAAATTTCAGGGTGTATATGGGAAAAGATTATGTTTTATAAATTTTGTTAAGAATCCAAAAGGCAGAAAATAAGGAGCATTTTCGATATAGTATGTTTTTTAATTCCGAAAAGCTAAGAATGCTTTGCAGACGCACCACACACAATTCCACGTGTCGTAAGCGATTCAGAAAGTTTCGTATAAATTTCGTAAATCTATTTTTCGTAAATCCTAGCGATTATTACGTTCTGGACGATCAGCCGAGGTTACGAAATATTGACGCTAATTGAAAGAGGCATAGAATAACTCCTGAGATCGGAGAAATTTTTAAAATCCGCTAAACAGTGTAAAATTGACTATGTCAACATGGTTAGAAGGTTCGCATGAGTTAATGGGAAAACATTTAGTAGACTGAATTTCTGCTTGCCATTTTGTATTGAAGCGCAACAGAATCAATCTATTTTTAAAGCGGATTGTTACAGGTGATGTAAATGGATTTTGTATAATACTATTAAGCGTAAGAGATCATGGCGTAAGTGCGGAGATGTCTCTTTATCCAGAGCAAAAGCCAGTTTACAACTGAAGAAGGTGTTATGCATTTGGTGGGACTAGAGAAAAGTTGTATATTATGACTTGTAACCTGAAAACCAGTATATTAATTTAGACAAATACTATTCACAACTAAGTATATTAAAGCGAGCAATCGACCGGAAGCGGTCTGAATTAGTCAACAAGAAGTGTATTGCGTTCCATTGAGATAATGCTTGACCACACAAGTCTTTGGCCATCCGACTAAAACTTTTACAACTTTACTAGGATGTTTAGATTTTTTCACCCTACTCTTCCGATCTAGCGTACTCCGGTTACCATTTATTCAGATCATTTCGAAACAGTTTAGGTGAAAACAACTTTATTTATTTGGAATATTTGAAAAATCACCATTAGTTTTTAGTCACAAACTTCAAACCTCCTACGAATGAGAGGTGATGCAGCTACCAGAGATGAAGAAAGATTATCGAGTAAACCAGTGTATACTATATGGATTAAATGCATTTTTTTTTATTTATGAAAACATCTGCTCAACAATTACAATTGTTCTACAAGACAGTGTTTTAATAAAAGTTTTAACATTAACATGACAAATATATTTTAAAAATATATTTTGAGATAGTTTCCTGTTCAGTCTTGTATGTATATTTCTGGGTCCTAGTAGTTAATGTTCCGTGCTGGGAGATTGCTTTAGCCTCTGATGAAAGATGATCCTTCGTTTTTTAATATACTCTGACACTGTTAGTAGACCGAGTTCTTGGTGCAGTTGTCGGTTAGTTACATACCATTTGGCATTCACAGCTATTTGTAATATATTGTTTTGAAGAACCTGCATTTTGTTTACATTGATAGGCGATGCGTTGTCCCAGATAACGCATACATAAAGGATTAAAGGTCGAATTAGTGATTTGTATAATAATAAGGTACATTCTGTTTTTAGCGATGATGTTGTAGCGATATATATATATATATATATATATATATATATATATATATATATATCGATAACAAATTATCGATCGATACATGTAAGATTATTTTGCGTGAATCTTAATTGGAAGCGCACCTGTATCATTCAGGACAAGGCCGAGACAGTCTAACTTCGAATCTCGAGCTGAACAGACGTCTCCACTGCCTTACCCTTCCGACGGAGGTATGTAAGTTAGCTGGCCAAGCCATGCTTAGGCTTATTTTTTGATATATTTTTGTAGAGGGTTTTATGACCCGGTAATTAAAAAACCCGGTCAATTAGGTACCAGGCCGTTATAGACTTAGTATAGTCTCGGAGCCCAGCCATTATCAAAACTAGACTTTTTGGGGTCACTTTGTGTAGTATCCATTCAATACAGATTCCAGACATTTTGGGGATCCCCGCATAGGGACACAGAATTACCAGTAGGCGAACTCATTAGTACTTGGATACCCCAGTGACTGGATAAATAAGCGGCGGGACAAAGGAAAAATGCCAGATAATAATTTTTATTATATTTTTAATTTAGACAATGTTCACGATTATTTTTCATCAATTGGCTACTTGTTTGACAACTATCAGGGAATGGATAATATAGAGTTCGATCGGATTTATTATAGTTTGATTTTTCATATTTTAATTGATCCTATTTGATTACTTTTGAGTTAACGTCATTTGATTTGTATAGTTTAAGTAGATTTAGTATCACCTAATTTAAAATTACTGAGAATTAGAAACGAGTTCGTTTAAGTTGGGGAAACTTTAAGTTCAGTTTTTTTTAGGTTTTCCACAGAAAAGTATTGGTGGATCCCAGCGTTGCGTTTGTTTTGCGTTTTTCTTACCGTTGAAGCGTGTTGCTTCTCTTGTTTCTCTTGTTTCTCTCTGCCAAAGCGTGCTTGAGTATAGAAACTAGATTATAGGAATATGAAAATCCTAAGGTCGGCGATTTAAGCCCTTAAGAGATGTACGAATATAATGTACTTAATTACCATTTGTATGTCATCCTTATTGTGACTTAAAAAAGTTACTGTTTTTTCATAATAAAAACAGTATACCTACTTTTGCACACATCGGTATTAGTAATTACAGATATTTGGTGTTTCAAAAAGCAAATATAAAAAAGGAAGTGTTAATTATCATCGGAAAAAAGTAATATAATAAAATGTTTGGAAAATGGAGTGAATGTTACCCACGTAACCCCGCTAGCAAGCAAAAAAATTGACATTGCTAAATCATCTATTTCCCCAATTAAAAAAGAGGGTATATCGTAAATTTAACATTGAATATAAGGATAATAATAAAAAGAATGTATTAAAAACTTTAAAGTTATAGGAAAATCCGGGTATGTAGAAAAAATGACTTTGTAGACAGAGATCAGTCGAGAAATCTTCCATCTTCCAACTTTTAAAAATAAAAGCACAATATTTTAACAAAGTTCTGAAAGAACCAGATGAATTTCCTAGAAGTGAGGGAAGCTTGCAAATATTTTAAAAATATTTTGTGAAATATCTACATTTAACCATAAATAGATCAATTGCCGGCTTTTGAAAATTATCTTTAAGAACTCACTCTCTACGTTGGTTAGGATTCTTTAAAGTATTTTTAGGTGAATTCAGCAATTTTCAAGAACTGCTTTCATATATTTTTCGTCCATCAAATATTCAACATGAAAACGTTTAAATAGAAAAGTTGTATATTTATCAGTTAAAAAATATTAAAAGAGAAAAGGTTTACCCAAAACTGTATACAGCATAGGGGGGAGGAACATCATCTTGCTGTAAATAGATGCCTTCATTATCATTCTGTAGCTGTAATTGTGGAATAACAGTGCCCGTCGGCAGGCATGTTAAGATACAGTTCGCGGGTAACAGTTGTATTGAAAAAGATAGGCCCAATTACTCTTTTACATGAAAGGCCCGTCCAAAGAGTAACCCCAGGTTACAAATATCGACCCAAATATCTACGGGATATCTCTAACTCAACGGAAGCTCGTTTTTAACTTTTTTGGTCTTTGGACAAATGTCAGAGCAACTAACATTTCATTTTTATGGGTAACATAGGGTTTTAACATTTCTGTTATGGTATTCAATGGTATTTAACGTTGTTTGGTCTACCACTCTTTGGCGTATTACAGATTAACCCAGTTTGATCAAATTTATCCAGTAATCTGTAAATTGTTAGTCTAATTGGTGGAGGTGTATCAAATTCTCCAGTCTATTTCTATTGAACTATCAGCATTCTCTGTCTTTCAGTATTGTTTGACCATCTATTTCCGTTGGCTGTTGGTTAAATCACCAGTCATGATTATCTGAAAAAATCCCCCCCCCCCCCCCACTATATCTGATTTTTGTAGTCGGCAATCCCAATTTATATGAATTTCCGGTAAAAAAGACGCTTTATCAGCAATTTTCAAGTGCTTTACCCTTAAGTCGGGGAAATACCGAAAGTTGTTCAATTAACTGAAGTTGCCGAACTGTAAATATATATATATATATATATATATATATATATATATATATATATATATATATATATATATATATATATATATATATATATATATATATATATAGTTGAATGGTAAGGAGAACGTATCCATTAGTTGTTTCATATTTTGTCGCGATACTTTGGTGGCGCGAGCCAGCTGGTGATGCTTGGAAACTTCCCGCATTTTTTTAACCAAGAAAGTACTTTTTTCGTGGCGCTGGTGGGCTAGCGACGCACGATGTTAGGAGAATTCCGGATTTCTATTTTTTAAGTATGGAGGGCTTTACTACGCATTCCTCGTTTGATTGTTATGACAATTGGTCATATGGATTTGTATCTTTGATTTTCGTAGTTTTTGTTTTATTGAATGTGCAATAGAGGCAAAGTAAAGTTAAAATTGAAAGTTAGATATCAACATGTCTAGTTCTAGAAAATACCTAAGTGCGAGAAAAACGAAAGAGAAAGAGGGAGTCTGAAGAAAAAAATAAAAAAATTCCTAAAATTAGTTAGTACTTTAAGAATGATGACTTTATTGATGAAAAAGCGAGTGAACAATGCTCCGAAAGTGAAGAATTGGAAGTAACTACAAGTAACAGTATAGCAGATGCAGCACCCGACACCAGTGCGTATCCAGATCCAGAACAACTACAACAAGGTACAACAAAAATCAAAGTGTATCATATTTTAGTGGGAACAATATTGCATCTTCACCATATATAACTGATAAGGGTGATTTTAAAGAACTAAATGATCAAGTAAAATTGTTCATGATCGAAAACGGACACTGTGAACCTAAGGGTTCTTTGTTAAAAGACAGTGACAATAGATCTTTCCTAGAAAAACATTACGATATTGTTTTCGATATTGATAAGTCTGGCGTGAAACTTGAACGCACATGGCTATTCTATTCCTTCAGAAGGCATACTGTGAACCATCTTGGTTATTCGCAAATCGGGCATCTAAAAAAATACAAAATGTTTGGATGGTAGGCTATGACGACTGAAAACATATTGTAGACGCCATAGAAAGACACGAGACATCGAAAATTCACCTGGATTCTTGTCTTACGTATCAAAAATAGCGGCTACATGGAACACTAGATGAAGAGCAAGAGTCCATGATCAAGAAAGAAAAATCTTTTTGGCGCCAAGTACTCTCTAGACTCCTTGATGTTATTCTGACACTTTCAACGTGTAATTTAGCTTTTCGTGACCACAGAGAAAAGGCAGATAGCATTGAACCAAGTTCCCGAGGAAACCTTTTGAGTATTGTTGAGTTATTAGCAAAATACGATCCGATTTTACAAGAATTATTAGGTAAAGCAAAGGGTCAGATAAAATACTTAAGTCCAAAAATACAAAATGAGCTCACTTCTGTTCTGGTTCTAAAAATAGAAAATGCACTTATAAATGAAATAAATGCCGCATTTTTATCATATTCGATACGATTCAAGATATTTCAAAAACAGATCAAATCTGTGAACTTTACCGTTATTGTATGATCGAGAAAGACGAAAATTGAATCCCAAAGGACCAAAGTAAAGGACCAAACTGCCTTAGTAATGTCCAACCAAATTATTAAATTCATAATTGACAAAAATATACCTCTAAGTAAGTGTCGGTGATAAGGATATGATGGTGCTAACATAATGAAAGGCACTTAGGGTGGAGTTCAAAAACTCATAAAAGATATCGAGCCAAATGCGGTATATGTTCACTGTGCTGCTCATAACTTAAATCTGGTACTTAATGATGCAGTAAGAGAGGTTATTGATATGCATCATTTTTTTGAAACAGTTCAACAAATTTATAATTTTTTGGGGCATAATATCAAAAGATGGAATCTCTTATCAAGTTTTACATCTGATAAAGAAAGGGGGTCTTCA